>JAECWI010000186.1:0-360651 GCA_018150345.1 Drosophila equinoxialis
CAACTGCCATCTTTAAAATTTTTCAATTTTCATTTGCGAATTTCTCAAAAACTGCTCAGCAGATTTTGATTAAACTTCGCCCATATATAGATTATTTTATGCCCAATCGAATGAGATACCGTGCATTGCTTGATGGTCGCTGGGAGAGATAACGACGAAAATTGAGCCCTTAGAACTTTACAGTGCTAAGTTTACTGGTTCATTGGTTCCGGCCACTGGTTCCGGTTCCGGAGCTCGCGGCAGCCTTATCAATAAATTTGCACACAAAAAGTACTTACACTGTTAAGGCTTTTTCTCAAAAACTGCTCAGTAGAAGTTGATAAAACTTTTATAAGACACTCTTGAAATATCCCCCAATCGAACAAGCTACCGTGCATTGCTTGATGGTCGCTCTGAGCTGAGATATTCGAGCTCAAATTCGAATGCAATTTTTTTTACGATTTTTGTATGGAGCGAAATCATAGGTTGCTCCACTGATAAGCGATTTTCTCAAAAACTGCTCAGTAGACTTTGATAAAACTTTCTGGAGACACTCTTGAATATGTAGCGCTCATTTTGGCGTATCGTGCATTGCTTGATGGTGACCCTGAGTGGAGCTATGCTCCAAAATGTGGGGAGCCGATTTTTCAAGTGCAAATTTTTAATACTAGGAACGCTTAAAACCCCCCAAAACTAGTTAAATCAATAGATTTTGATTTTCTTAACAAAATAAAACTTTATTTCATACAAAAAGGTTAAGAAATAACGAAAATATTAAAAATTAAAAATTGCAAAAAATTTAACAGAGGGTTAACAGAGGACCGTCGCTAACTCAAACTTAACAGCGTCGCTAACTTTACGGACATCCAAATTTATACCAATTTAGCTCATAACAGATTTGGCGGTGTAGCCATACTGATTCACAAATCCATCCAACACACTTTAATAAACCAAGACGCCCATTTCGAAACACTTGCGGTAGAAATCACATCAAAAACAAAGATTAACATTTCATCAATATATATCCCTCCTAATAAGACCTTTTCACTTAAATGCCTACACGACAAAATTGAAACCTTAAATACCAACCAAATTATCCTAGGTGACTTTAACAGTTGGCATCACAGCTGGGGATCACCTCAAGATAACAGAAGAGGCAGAATTCTAGCCAAATTTTTTCAAAACGCAAACCTTACAATACTCAACGACGGCTCCCTAACAACTTCTGCACTCACAACACATTTAACCACATAGACCTATCCCTTTGCTCTCCCCAACTCACTCCCTTTTCCAATTGGAAAACAATCGACGACCTTCATGGGAGCGATCATTTCCCAATCCTTATCTCTTTATTCTCAGAACAACAACCAACCAATTTTTCTCGAACATTTTTTAAAATAAAAGAAGCTGACTGAAGCATTATTCACTAATCTTACCGACAGTACAAACCAGCACATTCCTAAAAGCCCAAACATCAATAAAGAATCAGCAAACATAATAAAAATAATTTTTCAATCTGCCCATCACACTATACCATATACAAACATCCCAACAGCATTTCAGCAAGAACACTCCTTGGTTGAACAAAACCTTGAGTAAGCCTCGGGCACAGAAATTCAAAACTTGATAGGATTTTAAACGCTATAAAAAAATTTTAGGATTTTTTTTCCTTTTTTAGAAAATTTTTACCATTTCCTTCCTTGGATTTTAAGGATGGGACTTGGGAAACTCAGGATTGTTACAGTGAGACACAACACAATACTTGATTTGTAACGTTATAAGTTTTATTTAGCTTGTAGCTTGATTCAGTTAGTTCTACGTCTAAACTAAGACTGCCGGCTCTGTCGAGCGTGGTCCTTTAAATATACCCCGAGATGCCCAAAGGGCGCTGGCTGCGGCGTCGTGCCGCTGGCAGCGGCGTTGGGATCGTGTCAGAAGTGGGTCGCCTCTTCCGGCGAATTCTGCTTACCGGTAATATTCAAAGAATGGCTAAAAAGTGCTTATGCTAGAAAAGGGAAGTGAAGTACCTAGTGTGACCAACGGGGGTCGTCTTGGGTCACATTTCTAGGGTCGCATAAACACTAAGAAACATAAGTTGCTTACTTGGCTAAGTGTGTTTACAGGAAATAAAAGACGTAGGTAGCTTAGTTGGCTAAAAGTGATATGGGTCGCGATGCACGCGTGCTGTGTGTGGTCTGTTGGTGTTCCTAACATGTGTGAAGGGTGAGTGTATGGTCAAGGGCTGGTGTTACTTAGATCGATAGGGGGTATTTTGCCCGATGCTCGTTCAGGCGTTTCTGGTAAAGTGTGTTGATCGAGTCCCGTTGTGATAGGAGAAGCCGGGGTGCGGGGCATGGTCTGGTAAATGCGGGGCATGGTCTGGTAACTGAAGGACAAGGCGTCCCAGGGGCGCTGGTTGTATGAGAGGAGGCCTCGCGTGAGGATGAGTGCGCTAACTCCTCCCCCCTCAAAAATCGACGTCCCGGAGATCCTTTGTATTTGTGGACGGTGATTCTGGGGGGAGGGTGGTGTTTCTGGTTTTTGGAGCGTCTTCTTCAGAATCCAACCTATGGAGATGGCGAGAAATACGAAGATGGCGCAGCCGGCCGTGATGGTGGTCCCTTTTGTTAGAGTGTTGAGGCGTCGTAAATTGTTTATGTGCAAGTTGTGAATGTATTCCACATTTAGTCGGTGTCCTTCGTTTACGACTTCAGACAAAGTGGAAGGTATTGCCACCATCCTTGTAACCGTCTGGCTTCTGAAGGTTTTGTTACCGATTGTCACTGATTCGTTCGAGAATTGAATGACAAAGGTCCCGTTTAGGTTTGATTCTACAACGCCGTTTGTCATCTTTCCTCTAAAGTTGGTCGTGAATATGGTGCCATCTTCCAGTAACTCGATGGGGCTTGCCGTGTTGGTTATTGAATGGCATTTTGCGGTTCCTCCTTTTATTAGTCTTGGCAGGCAAGACTCTTCATCCAGGTGAGTGAGGTCTGATTCCTTACAAATGGTGATATTGCCCATGGTTTGGCAGCTCCTGGATATAATGTAGGTGTCTCGTGGTCCTACCAGTATTTTTCCCGAGGGAATGTCAAGTTGCTGATTATTTGTTATGGTTGGCCTGATGATCTGCACCGAATACTCCTGTTGTAGTACCCGTGGCATCGCTATGTTGTAAAGGAGTAGGGTACCGTTCACGAAGATAGTGGGTTGGGCAAATTCGATGGCCTCTATGATGTTGTTGTAAGGCAGGCTTGGTGTGGTGTTGATGATGTCCTGCAGCTCGTCTATGTCCAGCAGGTTCGAGTTAATCACGCCGACTTTAGCGAGTTGGCATGCTCGCACAATTTCGTCCAGCTTCCGTTCAAGTAACAAGATTTTGTTCAGTAGGATGGATAGTTCGGAGTCGTTATCCTTGCTTATTGTGTTCAGGGCTCCTGCAAGTTCGTTTATTTTGTCGAATGCCTCTTGAATGCCGGACAGGAATTGTTTATTTATGGTGAACTGTTGATTATTCTCTCTAATCAGAGAATCATGGGATTGTAAAATCTGGTCCCAGTCAGCTGCGTCTGGTGATCCTGCTACCCATTTCCAAGCTGAGCCTAACCATCTGATTGATCGTCTAGCCCTCTTGTTGGAGACCGTGAGTTCCTCGATTTTTGTTTTTAGATCTTTGATTTTGAGAGTGGCCAATGTCTTCAGGTCACAAGAAGGGTACTGGTCCAGGGCTAATGACAAGTTCTCAGCAAGGCCCGCGAATGAGTCGAGAGGGATTACATGTACCAGATTTGAGTGTCCTTCGATTCTCCATCCTTTTCCTTGTTGTAGCGTCACGATTGGGGACTCATATTTAAAGACCTTGTAGCTCTCCACCGATGAGAGGCACAAAATGAGGGGGGCTTGTATTGGAAGTAGAAGGGTGTTTTTTAGTGTGAAATTAATTTTAACTTAGCGTCTAGATGTTTATATGTTATGTGTACAAGTGTATTTTTACTTAATGTGTGACTTGTGTAGATTTTTCCCTGTTTGTGTGATTACCGTGACCTTTTTGTCCTGAGCGATTCTTTCCTGAAAAAATCTTTTTGCGTGTTTTCCCTTGATTTGTTTGTTGGCTACGAAAATTTCTTGGTCGACCTCATATGACAAAGGGTTCTCCCTTTTCAAGTTCTTGGCCCTATTTGTAATTGTTTGTTGGTGTTCGAGCAATCCTCTAACGTTTTCCAAGAGCGTTTCTCTGGGATTGGTGTTTTCACCTACCCCTTGAGCCGATGTTCGATTGAAAAAAAGGTCGACTGGTTTCTGCTTGGTTACGGAGTGTATGGATTGATTGTATCTAGCGACCGTCAATTTCGCCAGTTGAGCAGCACTCAACTTCGGGTGCTCTATGCGTAGACATCGGTATATTTCCAGGAATGTCGAGTGGAACCGTTCTACTTGTCCATTTACTTCGCTTTTCTGTGAAGGAGTCCGGTAAATCTCAATTTGTAGTTCGTGCAAATAGTTGATGATGATGGGACATAACAATCCTCGCTCGTTGTCCATGACTATTAATTTGGGCACTGAGAAGTATGCTAAGACGTCCATAAGTTTCTCCTTGAGGTGTATAGACGACCTGTTCTCGATAGGGAACAACATTGCATACTTCGAGAATTTGTCAATACAGGACAAAAACCATAGTTTCTCAATTACGAAAAGATCTGTGTGTAAAATTTCGCATGGCATGCAAGGTATCGTCGTCGATGTCGGCTGTAGGTGTGGTTTTTTGGTCGTCGGTTGTACTTTTGAGTTCCACATATAGTGCATTTTGACACATAGCCTTTGGTTTTTGCTGCCATTTTTGGGAAATAGTACTTCAAGAGAATTTGTTGCTTATTCTCCAAGTAACTTCTATGGGCTCTTCGGTGTTCCTTTTGGATTATGTCCTGAATTTGATCCTCTGAAGTTATATCCTCCACTATTTTTGTGCTAGACGGATTTTATAGTCGTTAAAATATTCCCAGATTATGGGTTGTATTTCAGAAACAGCGATTTTCGGGATCTTGATTCCATTTATGTGAGTTTTGGAAAGTGATCCTTCCAGTGCAGCTCTAGATATTTCAATGTCTTGGGTTAAATTTATGTGAACAACATGTCGCTGAAAACCAGGGTAGGGTTCGGTGGAGGTGTCAATACCTGTCCCCACGACTAAGATTATCTGGTTTCGAAAAGTGTTGAGTGGGGTGTCGACCCTGTGTAGTGGGAGGCGAAGTGTTTGTCCTGCTGATGGTGCGAGTCTGAGAGGGTTTAGATGTGAGGTAATGCGTGATAAGGCATCAGCCACAGCATTAGCTTTTCCAGGCTTATAAAACAACTTGCAATTATACTCCTCGATCCGGTCCTTCCATCTTTTAGTTTGGCATTTGAATTGCGGTTTCCTAGGGCGAAAGTCAACGGCTGGTGATCGGTGTATACCCTGATTTCCTCTGCTCCATACAAATACGAGCGCAACGTCTCTAGCCCCCATAGTATTGCTAGCATTTCTTTTTCGTTTGTTGCATAGTTTTCTTCTGTTCGTGATAGTCCCTTAGAAATGAAGGAGATCGGCCGATCTTTCTCATCCTGTACCTGCGACAGGACACCACCTAGTGCCTCGTTGGATGCGTCGGTCGTGAGGTTGAATGGCTTGTTGAAATCAGGGAAAGCTAGGACTTCGGATGAAACCAGCAATGCCTTAAGATCTTCGAAGGCTTTTAATTCATTTTCACCCAAGGTGATTTGTACCTTCCTTGATTGGCTTGCTTTAACTTGCCCCAGGTCCCCCCTCGTGAGGTTGGTGAGGGGTTTGGCTACCTTGGCGTAGTCACGGATGAATTTCCTGTAATGCGACGTCATCCCCAAGAAGCTCTTGAGCTCCTTTAAGTTTGTTGGAGGCTTCATTGCGGTGACGGCTGCCACTTTCTTCTCATCAGTGCGTATTCCCTCACTCGACACCGTATATCCTAGGAAATTTACCTCGGTTTTCATGAAGGTTGTTTTCTCCAAGTTAACCCGAAGGTTGGCCTCCGAGACCTTTTCGAAGACCCTTTGAATGTCGGCCATATGCTCTTCCTCGCTCCTGCTGAATATTATAATATCGTCAATGTACACGTAGCAGCATACTCCGATAAGATCTCGAAGGACATCATCTATCATACGTTGAAGTATGGCGGGGGCGTTTTTTAGTCCGAACGGGAGTCTTGGGAATTCGTATTTCCCGTTTAAGACCGAAAAGGCGGTTTTCGGTATGTCCTTTTCGCGCATCCGAACCTGATGAAATCCCGAAGTCAAATCCAGAGTGGTGAAGAATTTAGCCTTACCAAGGCTGGCCAGCGTAGAGTTAATATCCGGAATGGGATACCGGTCGGCGATAGTAACAGTGTTCCATTTCTTGAAATCGATTACGAGTCTATATTGTTTCTCGCCGTTTGGTTTTGGTTTTTTGGGTACCACCCATACGGGAGAGTTATACGGGCTTTTTGATGGCCTGATGATTTTGTTGTCCAGTAACTCGTTGATTTGCCTCTTAACCTCTCCCATCATTGGCGCTGGGAAAGGGTAGGTGTGTGTGTAGACGGGTTCCTGGTCCATTGTGCGGATTTCCGCCCTTACCTCCGTTGTCACTGTTTCTGACTCAACTAAGGGTCCAAAAATGTGGCTGAAGGAATGGATTATTTCATCAAGCTGAGGTGTATACGATTTCGGGGTGGTCATCATGTTCGCGGCGGTTGAACTCATCATTGAGAGTGGGATTTTTACGCCTTGTGCCATAATAAGTTGGTTGGTGGAGCGGTCCAATACGGCTCGTATCTTGCGCAGGGTGTCGTCGCCGATGATCCCGTCAAAGTCGACCAGGTTGGTCGAAAGGCTTAAAAAATTGCCCTTCTATGTAGTGGGTAATCTTCATGCTTCCACCAACGGAAGAGGAGGTGAAAAAGGTCGTGGCATCAGTTGGGGTACTAGTTTTTGGGTTTTCGACCATTCGTATACTTCTACTTTTAGCAGTTCCTTGCTCAGAAGGAAGGTTTGGTCAAGAATGAACTTTTTCCCGCCCTCTCTGCAGGAGGACTTGGTTTTTCAACCAGTCATTCAGCCAACAAGAATGAATTCTTTCCGCCCTCTCTGGAGGACTTGGTCTTTCAACCAGTCATTCGCTAATCAAAAACGACTCTTTCCGCCCTCTCTGAAGGAGGACTTGGTCTTTCAACCAGTTATTCATTAATCAAGAATGAACTCTTTCCGCCCTCTCTGAAGGAGGACTTGGTCTTTCAACCAGTCATTCAAGGAATGAACTTTTTCCGCCCTCTCTGAAGGAGGACTTGGTCTTTCAACCAGTCATTCGCTAATCAAAACGACTCTTTCCGCCCTCTCTGAAGGAGGACTTGGTCTTTCAACCAGTCATTCATTTTTTGCAAGACACCGGAAGGGGGGAGTTAGATGACATGTCCCCACATAGGGATCATTGAACCTTCTCATTGCATGTGGTTATCTTTCTTTTCTTTTTAATATTTTTTCCTTTTTTTTTTTTTTTTTTTTTAAGGCCCGTTGCCAGACACGGGAGCGTGTCCCTTCCGGTTTCTTTTATTTACATGTTAACGCCAAAAATGCACGAGGCGCAAAAATTCCCCTTCGTTTTGCTAATTCCGCCTTGCCTGATTCTGCTGGCGTGAGAATGCGGTCTTAGCAAAACGCGTTCGGGACGGTTACTTGAAGAGTCAGCAGTTTTATGCAAGCCGAGGCACGCGTTGGTCTCAAATATAACCATGGTCAGGTGAAGCATTTCCCGTTGGCCAAGTGGCCTATATTATTATTTTCGTGTTTTTTGTTTTTTGTTTTTATTGATTTGGGATAGGTCAGGTTTGTGCCTGAGCAATTAATTATTTTATTTTACTACGCGTCTTGCTGACATGGCTTGCATTCAACTGTGGAGCTCTTCCTACTATTGTCTAGACCCGTAATGTTTCTAGATTCCCCCTGAAGGGTGGTTAGCACTATCATGGCTTCTGAAAAATTACGGGTCCCTGCTCGGGCGCCAGTTATGTGTTTCCATTTCCCTTATAGGGGAATTCTTACCATTTCCTTCCTTGGATTTTAAGGATGGGACTTGGGAAACTCAGGATTGTTACAGTGAGACACAACACAATACTTGATTTGTAACGTTATAAGTTTTATTTAGCTTGTAGCTTGATTCAGTTAGTTCTACGTCTAAACTAAGACTGCCGGCTCTGTCGAGCGTGGTCCTTTAAATATACCCCGAGATGCCCAAAGGGCGCTGGCTGCGGCGTCAGTGCCGCTGGCAGCGGCGTTGGGATCGTGTCAGAAGTGGGTCGCCTCTTCCGGCGAATTCTGCTTACCGGTAATATTCAAAGAATGGCTAAAAAGTGCTTATGCTAGAAAAGGGAAGTGAAGTACCTAGTGTGACCAACGGGGGTCGTCTTGGGTCACATATTTTGCTAGGGTCGCATAAACACTAGGAAACATAAGTTGCTTACTTGGCTAAGTGTGTTTACAGGAAATAAAAGACGTAGGTAGCTTAGTTGGCTAAAAGTGATATGGGTCGCGATGCACGCGTGCTGTGTGTGGTCTGTTGGTGTTCCTAACATGTGTGAAGGGTGAGTGTATGGTCAAGGGCTGCTGTTACTTAGATCGATAGGGGGTATTTTTGCCCGATGCTCGTTCAGGCGTTTCTGGTAAAGTGTGTTGATCGAGTCCCGTTGTGATAGGAGAAGCCGGGGTGCGGGGCATGGTCTGGTGAATGCGGGGCATGGTCTGGTAACTGAAGGACAAGGCGTCCCAGGGGCGCTGGTTGTATGAGAGGAGGCCTCGCGTGAGGATGAGTGCGCTAACTGTAATGTCGACAATCTGTTAAAATACAAACGGGCCAATGCGCTCTTTCGAAGGGAGCTCAAAATTTCAAAAATCAACTCCACAACAGATTTCACCTCGACAATTAATCCCAACACGGCCCCCGGAAAAATTTGGTCTAACATACATATGTACATACGTCGATTTGGTGGACTTAACCTAACAAAAAGTATTTACTGCATCGCAGACACAAACATACTAACGACAGATACAACCTCTATAGCCCACGCCTGCGCTCGACCAATGTCGATTGGTCCAACCAATCGAAGGACGAAAGCTTTAACGTAAACCACTAACCATAGAATACATACATAGATTCGTCAAACTCAAGATTTTTTGATTACAAACGCTAGCATGAGCGTGGAACCCCAGAGAACTTCGGCAAAAGCCGAATAGCGTAGAAGCCCAGAGAGCGGCCGCAGCGAGAGCGAAAAACGTTCGCTCGTAGCAGTCTCGCTACGCATGGAAAATAATTCATTTTGCCACAGATCGCAGAACGATGAACGCATGTCTGTGTCGCTGTGATCTCGTTTTGCATATGTATGCGTAGGCTGACGTAAGCAAGCGAAGATGTGACCGTCGCTTTTTCAGTCGCTGACAGTGTGCTCGCTTGGCGATCGGGCGGCCGGAGTTCGACTCCATGTTTGGCCCAAGTTTTTATATTGTTTTATATATATTTTTGATACATTTTAATTTATTTTATTTATTGGTCAGATGTTTGTAACGCACAGAAAGAGACGTTTCCGACCCCATAAAGTATATATATTCTTCTAGCCATGTCCGTCTGTCCGTCCGTCCGTCTGTGCAAATCAACTTCACGCTGGCATCTTAAGAGCTATCGAAATTAAATTTGATATTTGAGCTTCTTTTAGCCTGGAGATGATAAAGTATGAAAATTGTCAGGATCGGACTACTATATCATATAGCTTTAATTGGAGCTTAATTTGAGTATCTCCATGAAATTTACCATTACGATAGTATTGGATATTAAATCTGAGATCCCAAAATTTGAATCTGAGCGGATAAATAGAACACAACCCTTCAGTACCGGTCGCGGTTCCTCTGAAAATCCGAGGCGATTTGTGAAATGTCGCCTCGGAATTTCAGGGGACAAGCCATACAAATTTGCGGCGACATTTAGCATTGCATGTCCTAGCGCCTCGGACATTCTCTCGAATTTTCGGCGACATGTCGCCGGAATTCCCGCTGAAGACGCGAATAACAAAGTCGCTCGTGCGTTCAACGGAACTTGCGGCGACATTTCGCCGGAATGTCTGCGCAAAATGGTGGTTGTTTTTTCAATCGAAGTTGCGGCGATATGTCGACCAAACATTAATGGACATTTCATTGCCAAAAATAAGTGACAATATAATTTTATACAATTGTGTTAATTTTATTTAAATTTATGTTACATTCTTATTTCTATTTTTTTGTTTATTAGATGTATTTTTGGCATAGGCCAAACTAGTTCTTAGGGTATTTTCGGGAGGGTCGCCGGGGTGTGAGTTTTGAATTGATTCTGAAAAGATAAAAATTTATCAGGCAATGAACAATGCACGTTCAAATTTATATTGCTTACCTAGCAACACGGACAGGAAATTGGGATAAGCTTTCAAGCTATATTTTCCGTTCCTCCCGTCTACATTATGGCTTACTATCAGGTCGTCGGCCATAACTTGCCGAATAGATTTGCCAGGCGCAGCTTGCGAAATGATAAGCGTAATTTTTTTCACCTGCCAAATGGAAAACACATGAAAAACATTAATATAAGTTTCTATTTAGTTTTGATATAAATAGCTTACGAAATGTTTCCGATTGTCCGGACCCAGTTTACTCTCCATGAGTATAAGCTGTTCGGCATTGCTTATAGGGAAGGCGATGTAGGATGTTTCCTCCTGAGTCATCATCCTCAACATCTGTTTGATCATTGCCGTCTGCGTTGCGACCAGCCCCTTCAGTTCATGGACCTCTGTCATTATCTGCCTCAACATGACAGCGTTATCTGAAAGAAATGTTTGCAAAAGAAATTAGCATTGAATTACAGGTTGCCAATAAATTCTTTACAAGTACTTACTTATCTCAAGTTTATTAGATTCTGTAATAAGTTTAAAAAAAGAGAAAAAATTCAAAATTTGTAATATTTCGCTATTTATTATTTATTTCGTATTTGCCACTTCAAAAGTCATTTTCATCATTTTTTTTTTAGCTTTCTTGGTCGGCCATTCTGAAGAAAAAAATATATATTATTTACACCTTTTGTTTTTTTTTTTTTTTTTTTTTGGTTTCTCGAAGCATGGTGGGTAAATCTTCCAAAGATATCTAAAGCGCCGTCGCAATAAATATGCCCGATTCATACCAAAGGTATGCCTACGAACTAAACAACTCCATTTCCCCATTTTTAGCTACCTACAGATGCAGCAAGGGAACAACTACTAAACCCCCCTTATACGGCATTGCTACCGCTTTGGTCACAAAATCGGACACAGAGAACTTTTCCAAAGTTGATGCCATTTCTAAATCGGTGAAATATATTCCTATACTGCTTGAGCTTATAGGCTCATTAAAAAAAAACTTCTAATCTCTGCAAATCGTTTCCCTACAATAAATATTTCACCAAGCTGCTCTGTGAAAGAAACTACCTGAAATGGGATGCTTTCACCTATGAAACAAAAATTATCTGGCCTTCTATTGCTAAGAGTGCATCCCCTTTACTTTTATACAATTTTCTCCTAACTGTATTTCTTTCTCCTCCCACACAATTAAACTATCTTCTGCAATTTTCCTAAAAATTTGTGGTAAAATTAGCAAACTCTTTTGGAATACATTTTCGCATCGATATTAAGGCTTCCGAAATCTTTTTCTTTGTCAGTTTTTGATATTTTACTGACAACTTTATTTGTATTTATTCTAGTCAAGAATTTACGCATAACACCCAATTCAACAAGATGCATGCAGTCGAGTGGTATTTGTGTTATCATTAAAACACCAATTTTTTCAAATGCGGAGTGAATGTTTAAATATTCGGCTTGATGATGCGACGGATACTTTCTATTGCGAAAGTCTTCATCTGATATTAATTCAGCACTTTTAGTGCTGAATGTCAAAACAGAGTCAACTTTTCGTGATACCTGAATACATTTGCTACAACCGTGACTGGAAGTATGACCAGGCGTGCCAGTAACAAATGCTCTTGCAGGAGCATCACACACAATACCGCGAAGATCTAAGTGAACTTTTTTATTTCCAATGGTTAAGCCATTTTTCATAATCTCGGACAACTCAATTGTGAATTTGGACAAAAATTCATCGGAGTTAAATGGCTTATTGTGACTCATAAATACTCCGATCGGCAAAACAGGACATTTATAAATATTATTTAAACGAATAAGTATGGGCCACAATTGCGCACGCGAACTTTTAAACAACGGAAGTCCGTCGATATTAATATCGACGCTTGACACATCGGGAATCTTGGGCAAAATAGAAAGTTTATTTAATTGCTTCGACAAGCCTATATGAATTTAAAATATTCACTATTGAATTAGTTTTGGTTTATGCTTTAAATACCATTTTTTCAATTGTGCATTTAAGACATCAACGTTTGCTTGTGCTTCTAAGCTACCTATCATATCTTCTAAATTGGCAACAGTTTCTTCCTCAACTGACATGAATTCGACTGACTACCTAAAACTGGCCACTTTCTTGTATGTTTTGAATAGTGAAAAGCGTCTCTCTCCCTCTTTACTAACCTACGCATTTGCCTACTACTCAAACTTTTCCTAAATTTATACATTTTTTAAAAATGAACTACCTTTAATTTAAAACCCGAAGGCCGGGGCTAACTTCGACCGCGTCAAAGTTTGTATACCCTTGCAACTTTTTGGGTTACTCTTTCCTTAGCTATAGCCATCAAAGTGAAATAAGTTTTATCTTTGCGAAAGAATGGCCTACAATCTTAGCATACGAAATAACGATCAAAATCACTGTTTTCGACCGATCATTCCTATGAGAGCTATATGATATAGTCACCCAATCTTTATCAAATTCGGCACAGTCATTAAACGATATATTAAACTAACAAATGTTTCATTTGAAAGCAATCGCGTCAAAAGTAACGAAGTTATTGATAAAAGTCACTGTTTTCGACCGATCGTTCCTATGGGAGCTATATGATATAGTTACCCGATCTTAACAAAATTTGCATAGTTGTTTATATGTGTAATAAACTTATCAACATTACATTTCACGACAATAGCTGAGAAAATAACGAAGTTATTGAGAAAAGTCACTGTTCGTGACTTTGACGTTTGTATGGGAGCTATACGGTATAGTGGTCCGATCCGGCTGAATCCGAGATATACAACCCCTGCAGTATATACAAGCCTATATGCATTTCAGCTCTGTAGCTTTTACGGCCTCCTAGACCGTTCGCGTTGATCCAGACGGACGGACATGGCTCTTTAAACTCGTCTCGTCGTGCTGATCAAGAATATATATACTTTATATGGTCGGAGATGCTTCCTTCTATGCGTTGCACACTTCTGACCAAAATTAATATACCCTTTTTGCAAGGGGATAACAAAAGGGGCTGGGAGAAGAAAGTATACATACATATATTTGAATAATTGTACTTAACTTAAGGAGGGGGGTAAGTTTTCTAATTTGAAAAGAACAAAATTATCTTTTATTTTAGAATAATTTTATTTTTTGTCTAAAAAATAAACCATAAGAAAAAGTATGCCATGTTTGATTTGAATTTATGTTTTTTTTAACTTTTTATTTATATTAATATTGAAGTAAACACAAAATTAGATAATTTATTATTATAGTATATACAATAATTATAAATAATTTGTTATAAAAAAAACCATTAAAATTAATTGATTTGATTTTCTTTCATAATTAGTTAGACCACAAAAAAATATTTAAACTTGTCACATTGTATGGTTAATTTTTAACAGAAAAAAATAAAAAAATTTTTTTGGGAACGGCCCGGGATTGAACCTGGTATATCCATTATTCAATTTTGCTGGCAAAACACTTTGATTTCATTTTGCTTTCACCTTTTTATTCTTTTATTTTTCCACTTATTTTATCACTGCTTTTGCTTTTGTTTATTGCATTAATCTTTATTTGCATTCAAGTACAAATAATGCTATTAATTTTTATTTATATATGAAACACTAACAACACATTATATTCTATTCCAAAGCAAAAAACAAAAACACTTTTTGCCAACAAAATATGCATGCAACAAAATTACACAATTATAAGGGCCTAATTCTGGGATTTCTGGCTTCTTCCCGTTCCCATTTGCGCAAATAAAATTTGTATACTCATATTTATTTTTATACCATACACCCATAGGGTGAAATGGTATATTAAAGTCGCCAAAATGTATGTAACAGGCAGAAGGAAGCTTTTCCGACCCCATAAAGTATATATATTCTTGATCAGTATCAACAGCCGAGTCGATCTAGCCATGTCCGTCTGTCCGTCCGTCTGTCCGTCTGTCCGTCCGTCCGTCTGTCCGTCTGTCCGTCTGTCCGTATGAACACCTAGATCTCGGAGACTATAAAAGCTAGAGCCACCAAATTTGGAATGTAGGCTCGTGTAGTATGTAGAGTGATCAAGTTTGTTTCAAATTTTTGCCACGCCCCTTTCCGCCCCCGCAATTCAAAAAGACGTTTATCTCAAAAACTATTACAGCTAGAGACACCAAATTTGGTATGTATATTTGCATAGTAAATGCGCACATTTTGTATATATAAAGATTTTGCCACGCCCCTTTCCGCCCCCGAAATTTGAAAAACTCGATTATCTCCCGTAATTTTTTATCTTGTGCAATCAAATTTGGCACACTTAAATTTGATACTAATACCGAGCAAAATACCAAATTTGATGAAAATCGGACAAAAAATAGCTGAGTTATGCATATAAACGTTTTTGCATAAGGCCTTTGATGGCCGTTGGCGGGTGGGGGCGCTAGGGTGCTTATATGCATAAGTGCGCGAGATACTGAGATATGCTTGTAAAAAGCATGTGAACAGAATTCTGAAAAATAGGCAAATGCATTTGTTATTGCAAATTTGAAATATTTGTTTTACTGGTGTATGGTATACCCAAGTCGGCGAGACGACTTACTTACTTCATTATATATGTATTTGTATTTATTTATGTGTTATATATATATATGGAATGTAAATATTCTATATTTTGCTTTTGCCAAATTCTCCACTCAACTCCTCCATCGGAGATTGTGGGGAGTATGGTGGCGTTGGTGGCGGTGCTGCCTCAGCCGCCCTGTCTGCCTTGGTCACACTAGCCGTGACGCGCTTCGCGTTCGGTTTCCACGCCTTCTTGCCCTTGGCGACACCGCGCCACGGGAATTTCACCGGTTTGTTTGGCCGGCTTTGGCCCTGGCCACCAGGTGCATTCAAGGTGATGTTCTGAAAATAAATAATCACAAAAATTAGTCCAAATTGAATGGGGATACAAATAAAAAATGAAGTAAGTAACAAATATTTTAAATTTGTAATCACTAATGCATTTGCCCATTTTAAAAAATTCTGTTCACATGCTTTTTTCAAGCATAGCTCAGTATCTCGCGCACTTATGCATATAAGCACCCTAGGGGCCAATTAAAGGAGGAAGAAGGAATGCATTGGCAAATTGCTTTTGCTGAAAAAATTTTTGTTTTCTGAAGTACTCCCACATTTATGCATTTTTCTCGAAAACGTTACGAGGAATTTTGCTGAAACTCTCTGAACATATTCCAGAAAGTCACACCTAAATTCTGGCATTCAATCTTCATTGAGCCGTTACTATATAGGCTAGTTTTTGCCCAACAAAGTCAACCCATTTTTCGCACATTTTGTATGGAGAAAATCATGGTTGGTTCAAAAAAATGCAATTTTCTTGAAAACCGTATGAGGAATTTTAACCAAACTTTGTGGGAATATAGATAAATAATTTGGGAAAAATCTGGCATTGCAGTATATTGAAGCTATACGAAAACGAAGAAAGGACATTTTCGTGGAAAAAACCCCCAAAATTGAGTTAAAACAAAAATTTCATTTATTCTTAACATTTAAGCCTTTATTTGTTTCAAAAAAGTTAATAAATAGGTGAAAAAATAAAAAAAAAGTGCAAAAACTTAACAAAGATTAAGAGAGGGCCGTCGCTAACTCGAGTTTAACAGTGTCGGTAGCTTGACGGACATTAGCGAGAATGCGAAAATGAAATGCGTGCTTAACTACAGAACTCGACGGCGCTTTTCTAAGCGTTGACGTGGCTCTGTTGTTAGAGGTCAAAATTTTTATACCATATACCCATAAGCTGAAATAGTATATTAAAGTCTCCGAAATGTATGTAACAGGCAGAAGGAAGCTTTTCCGACCCCATAAAGTATATATATTCTTGATCAGGATCAAGACCCAAGTCGATATAGACATGTCCGTCCGTCCGGAGACTATAAGAGATAGATCCACCAAATTTGGTATGTGGGCTCATGTAGTATGTAGAGTGATCAAGTTTATTTCAAATTTTTGCCACGCCCCTGTTCGCCCCCGCAATTAAAAGAAACCGTTTATCTCAAAAACTATTACAGCTAGAGACACCATATTTCGTATGTATGTATGTATATTTGCTTAGTAAATGCATATGTATATGTAAAAATTTTGGCACGCCCTTTTTCCGCCCCCGCAAATTAAACAAAACCGATTTTACTAACTAGAGACACTAAATTTGGTATGTATATTTGCTCAGTAAACGCGCACGTTTTTATGGGTAAAGAGTTGGCCACGCCCCTTTCCGCCCTCGTAATTTGAAAAAACTCGATTATCTCCCGTAATTTTCTACCTTGTGCAATCAAAGTTGGCACACTTAAAATTGAGACTAATATCCCGCAAAATATGAAATTTGATCAACATCGGAAAAACAACAACAAAAAAGCAAAGTTATGCATAAAGCGTTTTTCCATAAGGCCGAAATTGGCCGTTGGCTGGTGGGGGTGTTAGGGTGCTCGAATGCTTGAGTGAGCGAGACACTAAGCCATGCTTGCAAAAACCATGTGAGCAGAATTTTTTAAAAACACGTAAATGCATGTGTTATATGTGTTTTGGCGCGCTTTCTCTATTTGTTTTGATCTACCAGTTTTTTCCTCATGCTTGCACTATTCTTGACCGCGCTTTTTATACCCTTGCAAAAAGAGTATATTTATTTTGGTCAGAAGTGTGCAACGCATAGAAGGAAGCATCTCCGACCATATAAAGTATTATATTCTTGATCAGCATGACGAGACGAGTTCAAATAGCCATGTCCTTCTGTCCGTCTGGATCAACACGAACCCCTCCTAAACCGTAAGAGCTACAGAGTTGAAATTTTGCATGTAGGCTTGTATATACTGCAGGGGTTGTATATCTCGGATTCAGCCGGATCGGACCACTATACCGTATAGCTCCCATACAAACGTCAAAGTCACGAACAGTGACTTTTCTCAATAACTTTGTTATTTTCTCAGCTATTGTGAAATTTAATATTAATGAATTCATTATAGCTATAAACGAGTGTGCCGAATTCGAATAGATCGGTTGACTATATCATATAGCTCCCATAGGAACGATCGGTGAAAAACAGTGACTGTGATCAAAAACATCGTTTTTTCCTATGTTAAGATTGTGGGCCGTTCTTTCACAAACATTATTTTTATACCCTTGCAAAAAGGGTATATTAATTTTGGTCAGAAGTGTGCAACGCATAGAACGAAGCATCTCAGACCATATAAAGTATATATATTCTTGATCAGCACGACGAGACGAGTTCAAATAGCCATGTACGTCCGTCCGTCCGTCCGTCCGTCCGTCCGTCCGTCCGTCCGTCCGTCTGGACCAACGCAAACTCCTCCGAGACCGTAAGAGCTACAGAGCTGAAATTTTGCACGTAGGCTTGTATATACTGCAGGCGTTGTATATCTTGGATTCAGCCGGATCGGACCACTATATCATATAGCTCCCATACAAACGGCAAAGTCACGAACAGTGACTTTTCTGAATAACTTCGCTATTTTCTGAGCTATCGTCATGAAATTTAATATTGGTGAGTTTATTGCACCTATAAACAACTGTGCCAAATTTGATCAAGATTGGATGACTATATAATATAGCTCCCATACAAACGGCAAAGTCACGAACAGTGACTTTCTCAATAACTTCATTAATTTTATAGCTATTGTCATTAAAGTTGGTATTTGTCAGTTTTGTGTTCTTATTAATAATTGTGCCAAATTTGATCAAGATCGGGTGACTATATCATATAGCTCTCATACAAACGGCAAAGTCACGAACAGTGACTTTCTCAATAACTTTATTAATTTTATAGCTATTGTCGTGAAATTTAATATAAGTTAGTTTATTGTAGTTATAAACGACTGTGCCAAATTTGGTCAAGATCGGGTGACTATATCATAGACCTCCCCTAGGAACGATCGGTCGAAAACAGTGACTTTTGTCAAAAAGTTCGTTAAGATTGAAGGCCGTTCTTTCGCAAACATTAGACTTTTTGGATAAAACATTTTTACTTTGATATCTATGGGTAAGGGAAGAATTACCAAAACAGTTGCAAGGGTATACAAACTTCGACGCGGTCGAAGTTAACCCCGGCCCTCTGGTTTTTAGATAAAACGTTTTCCACTTTGACGGCTATACGTGAGGAAAGATTACCAACTTGCAAGGGTATACAAACTTCGGCGCGGTCGACGTTAGCCCCTGCCCTCTGGTTATTGTTAAGACTCTAAAATTTCTATTTTCCTATTGCTTTTCAGAAGCACCGCATAAACTATCCATCAGCCATTTGTTATTTTTCTTAAGCAGAACGAGTAGAAAATAACAGAATAAATAATCGATGGTCGCTGCATTCATGCGATTCACTGTACCAATCTCGGTAATTCGGGTCCTTCTTAATATTCAAAAGGCATTCACTAATCATTTTTATACCATACACCCATAGGGTGAAATGGTATATTAAAGTCGCCAAAATGTATGTAACAGGCAGAAGGAAGCTTTTCCGACCCCATAAAGTATATATATTCTTGATCAGTATCAACAGCCGAGTCGATATAGACATGTCCGTCCGTCCGTCCTTCCGTCCGTCCGTCCGTCCGTCTGTCCGTATGAACACGTAGATCTCAGAGACTATAAGAGCTAGAGTCACCAAATTTGGTACGTAGACTCGTGTATTACCTACGGTGGTCAAGTTTATTTCAAATTTTTACCACGCCCCCCTCCGCCCACGAAATTTAAACAAATTTGATTTTCTTAAAGACTATAATAGCTAAAGACATCAAATTTAGTATGATCAATCCTTTAGTAAGCGCGCACAAATTTGTTGCAAAAAAAATTTGCCACGCCCCCCTCCGCCCACGAAATTTAAACAAATTTGATTTTCTTAAAGACTATAATAGCTAGAGGCACCAAATTTTGTATGTGTATTTGTTTAATAAATGCGCATATATTGTATATGCAACGATTTTGCCACGCCCCTTTCCGCCCCCGTAATTTGGAAAAACTCGATTATCTCACGTAATTTTCTACCTTTTGTAATCAATTTTGGCACACTTGTATTTGATACTAATACCCAGCAAAAAAAAAAAAAAACAAAAATTTGATCAAAATCGGACAAAAAACAACGAAGTTATGCATATAAACGTTTTTCCATAAGGCCGTAGTTGGTCGTTGGCTGGTGGGGGCGCTAGGGTGCTCGTATACTTGAGTGAGGGAGATTATAAGATATGCTCGTAATAAAAAGCATGTGAAAATGCATTTGTTTAATAAATTTAAAATATTTGCTTTACTGGTGTATGGTATACCTAAGTCGGCGAGACGACTTACTTACTTCATTTCTTTTATTTTGCGCGCATGTGGGAAATTTTTAAAGAACTGATGGAAAATCTTGTAATGCTGCTTCATCAGGTTAAATAAATGATTTTGTAGGGCTTAAAGCTTTAGGTTGTTGTTCCTCATAATTTGCGATCTTTTCTTTTAAAAATTCTTTGCATGTATCGCAATTGAACTTTTGTTGGGCTTTATGCATAACAAATCCTACGAAATATCTCAATGAATGCTCAGTGGCTATACTGATTTCAGTTGGCTGTTCTTCATCAGCCTCGGATACTTCCATATTTTCATCTAAGATTATGTTAAAATCTTCGGAATACATCTGATCTTGTTCATTTACGTTTTCAATTGCCAGTTTATGCTTTGTTTTTCCATAACATTTATTAGCATATCTTCATCTGGCTCGCAAGTACCTGTTGTCGTTTTTGAAGTTATTAATTTCATTGACAACATTTTTGATATTATTGCATTGAATTCGAATAACATAGGATTATTGTTTGTGCCACCCTACTTCTTATTAGGTAAAAATAGATGTTCTAGCGCATCTTGGTTTAAACGTGACAACATTAAAAAGAATACTCAGTGCCCTTCATTCCAAATATAAGCATTAGTACTGCGTTTATTGATAGAACCATTCCATCTAAACAATAAACTTTTCTGCGATATAGACACTTCTTAAAATACTCTCTCATTTCTATTATGTATTTTTCGTTGTCACTGTCTTTCTGGATCGCTGATTTATTCGGATTTCTATCATAAATATTACTGCTATTCAAGCAATCAAACGACCTATTGACTTTTTCTATAAATTTAGATGAAGCGATTGCCACATCTTCGCAGTTAATAAATTTGCCATGTTGAATCAATGTTTTAATGGCGGATGATACTGTTTGGCTTAATACCTGCGTTGCATATTTAACCTTCATCTTCTCGAAAGAATTTGAAAATATGTGTTTCCTTGTTAATTTTGGGCACATTCTTGTAGAAGTGTTGCTTGTGTCAATTTCAAGCAATCTCACCACTACATGCCAGGAGACTGTACCATCAGGAGTCTCAATAGAATCTCGCATTAGAATGTTTCTAATGGATTTTGTGAGGTGGGGGACATCATATATGCCATATATATCCAGAGAAAAATAGGGTGCTTCGTTAACTATTCCAAGTTTATTGTATGCCCCTTGATTGTTTTTGCCTCGATCGCATACTACTGTCCTTATAAAAAGGCCTAGGGTTCTTGCGGCTCTTATATTTGAATCTATTAATTGTGTTAACTTATGGGCAGAGAGTCCAGTAGATGCGGCTACATAGCTCAGTACAAATTTCCAGATGGCATATAGTCCCCTCACCATGAAAACACATATTTGCTTACATAAAGCGTCAGTTTTTCGTAGCCATCATCCACAAATCCTTCCACTTCATCACGGTGGGAATTATAGTGCAGCCCTTTTCTAATGGAAATTTCATCAAATACTTATACGGCATTCTTGCTCTTTTCGTCCATATTTTTAAAAACAGCATGTAAATTGTTTAATAAACTTTCATGAAGGCCCGGAACCATATTTTCTACCGGAGCCCATCTTAATAAGGACACCCATAGGGTGAAATGGTATATTAAAGTCGCCAAAATGTATGTAACAGGCAGAAGGAAGCTTTTCCGACCCCATAAAGTATAGATACTCTTGATCAGTATCAACAGCCGAGTCGATCTAGCCATGTCCGTCTGTCCGTCCGTTTGAACGCGTAGATCTCGGAGACTATAAGAGATAGAGCCATCAAATTTGGTTTGTGGGCTTTGTAGAGTGGTCAAGTTTATTTCAAATTTTTGCCACGCCCGTTTTCGCCCCCGCAATTCAAAAAAAAATTTATTTCAAAAACTATTGTAGCTAGAGACACCATATTTGGTATGTATATTTGCTTAGCGCCCATTTTGCATGTATACATTTTTTTTGACACGCCCCTTTCCGCCCCCGAAATTTGAAAAACTGGATTATCTCCCTTAATTTGTTACCTTCTGGAATCAAATTTGGCACACTTAAATTGGATACTAATACCCAGCAAAATACCAAATTTAATCAAAATCGGATAAGAATAGCCAAGTTATGCATATAAACGTTTTTCCATAAGGCCGGATTTGGCCGTTGGCTGGTGGGGGCGCTAGGGTGGTCGTAACCTTGCGTGAGCGAGATACTGAAATATGCTTCTAAAAAGCATGTAATCAGAATTTTTGAAAAAAAAAAAAAAACGTAAATGCATTTGTTATTATAAATTTGAAATATTTGTTTTACTAGTGTATGGTAAACCCTAAATCGGCGAGACGACTTACTTCATTTTTTCTTAAATATACTAACTCACAAACCACACTTTGAAAAATCAGTTGCAGAATAAAGAATGAAAAAAAGCGCGGTAAAGAATAGTGCAAGCAGGAAGAGAAAAACTAGTAGATCAAAACAAATAGAGAAAGCGCGACAAAACTAAGAAAAGGGGGCACGACTAAAACCAAAACAAAAGAGGGTCTTATTTTCGCATTGTCGCTAGCTCGTCGAAAACTCAAAAAGTCTCTTTCTATAAATATTCATTAGATGGATCATTTTTATATGAAGAATGTAATATTATTTTGAAAATTTAACGATGCCATATATAAAAATACTCAGAAGTGGGCTTTCCTTGCTTTGACTGATGCAAATGAGTTGATGAGCAGGTTGGGCCCGGGCCCGTGTTCATAATGCCTGATTACGATTAGTAGATAATACACAAGTGACATTCTTTTACGGTTCAGATAAAGTTATAAAGGTACATATTAAACTATTCCCATATTTGAAAATTTCGATCAAAAACCGGGCCCGCTAAAAACTTCGGGCCCGGTGGGAATCCCACCTTTACCACCCCCCTCTCGTCCGGCATGATTCTATGGTTAGTGGTAGTAGCTTGATGAGTTTATGGCGAAGTCCATCATGTCAAGCGCAATCAAACGCTTTACTGATATCAATAAATACAACAGAGCAGTAACAATTATTATCCTGTGATTCCATAATGTATTGAACAACTCTGGCCATATGTTGCTCAGCACTATGCTCCTTGCGAAAACCGAATTGTTGATCAGGTATAGCATTAGCAAACGGTTCACAGTCAAACAGGCGTTTCATTAATAGCGATTGGAATATTTTTGACAAGCCTACCAGAGGGTTTACCCGGTTTGAGTATCATTTTAATAACAGCAAGTTTCCATGCTTTCGGGAAGTGGTGACGTCTCAGCATACAATTGAAGATATTTGTGAGTAATAAGACAGTTTTAGATGGGAAGTATTTAATTATTTGATTACAAATTCTATCAGCAGCTTTAGTAAGATCCAGGACTTTGATTTTAGCCAACACTTCCTTAACAGTGATATGCTTGAAGATTGGAGGACAAAGTTCATTCGGGCTAAACATAAAGCGCGCGTCTTCTCTCCACATGAGCGATGAAGTCTTCTGCCGAATGAGATTATTAGTTGCTACGTTAATTCGATCCCGGAATTCAGCAGTATTTGTGAATCTGGGTGTAAAGCGAGCTTCAAGATGTGAAACGTAGACTTCAGTTTTCTCCGCATTATTTCTCGTCCAGATACGGGTTGCTGTTGCGATTAGATTAACCGGTTTCTCGAATTTTAAAGGATGATTTGGCTAAACCTGTCTCTTGAAGTGATTCGTAAGTTTCCAGAGTTTTGCATACCGATATCTGTCATTTGTATTTATTTGATTAAACAGACCATTATATTATTTTATGCGACCAGCATCTAATGCTTTTTTCAATCTTTCTCTCATAGTGGATTTCCTTAATCAACTTTCTTCTCTCAGGAGTCTCCATGTACTGCTGGAGATTGGATATTTGTTGCTGGGTAATTGATTGTTGTGAGTAAATAAATCAATTACATCTTCTATGTCTTGACCAGATTTAATTTCGATATTCAATAGTGTTAAATTTTTCAGTTCTTTTTGGAATCGCTTGGTATTCGATCGTTTGGGTAAGAGAGCCATTTTCGGTTTTTTGTAGAACGGATAACCACTGATACCAATTTCAATAATCATTGCAAGGTGATCTGAGTGCATGTCAGCATTGGAGCTAGTTATAAGACGATTAGTGTCAATTTCCGAATAAATTGCAAAATCAATTCCAGATGGATTTTTCCTCCTGTTAAATGGATAATGGGTAGCAGAGCAAGTTGCAAGTGGTATGTACCGCTTGAAGAAGCGATCTACCACGAATGCATGAACATGTATGGGCAATACACCAATTATCTTTGGCACTCCAATCGCCACATATGATATATTTAGAGTTTGAGTTTAAGTCGCTTATAGTATTCAATATTTCTGTGAATTGCCTTGTGTCCCATTTAACAACTGGAGGACAACAGACAGGGGCAATTACAATTTGCTCATTAGCACATAAATCAATTGAGACTGGATCACATTGAACATGGTCTTCTGATATGATTTGTAGTGAACAGTGTTTAATGCATTAATTTATAAGAATGGCTACCCCTAAGTAGTTCGATGATGAGCATAATATGTAATGAAGTAAGTAAGTCGTCTCGCCGACTTGGGTATACCATACACCAGTAAAACAAATATTTCAAATTTGTAATAACTAATGCATTTGCCTATTTTCCACAATTCTGTTCACATGCTTGTTACAAGCATATCTCAGTATCTCGCGCACTTATGCATATAAGCACCCTAGCGCCCCCACCCGCCAACGGCCATCAACGGCCTTATGCAAAAACGTTTATATGCATAACTCAGCTATTTTTTGTCCGATTTTCATCAAATTTGGTATTTTGCTCGGTATTAGCATCAAATTTAAGTGTGCCAAATTTGATTGCACAAGGTAAAAAATTACGGGAGATAATCGAGTTTTTCAAATTTCGGGGGCGGAAAGGGGCGTGGCAAAAACTTTATACATACAAAATGTGCGCATTTACTATGCAAATATACATACCAAATTTGGTGTCTCTAGCTGCAATAGTTTTTGAGATAAACGTTTTTTTGAATTGCTTGGGCGGAAAGGGGCGTGGCAAAAATTTGAAACAAACTTGATCACTCTACATACTACACGAGCCTACATTCCAAATTTGGTGGCTCTAGCTTTTATAGTCTCCGAGATCTAGGTGTATGGTATAACAAAGCCTTGAATTTGTAATGGATGCTGATTGTTGCCACATGTAAAGTTAACAGAGTCAAATCTGGCGAGTTCAAGTTTTTTGTTTCCTATTCCGCAAGCGTTCCATTAGGCGAGTTTCAGTTTCGTGGCAAGCATTACATATTGGCTGCCAATAGGAAAATTATATACCTTCGTACCCGAAATAGAGGATAACGGCTGAATGTTTTCATTGGTAGATGAACTAGACATATTTATTATCATTAATATTATTGATGCAATTTGCATACACAGACAAAAAAGAGATAATGGGCTGTAATTGTTTGGCCAGACTTTCGACCATTAAAACCATGTTTTGCAGTTCGCTAGATGTTGGGTAGCCGCTAGGCATATGCAAAGAATTACCAGAAAATGTCCCTCGGTGAACGAATTGCTGTTGATGTTTTGATTGCTGGTGTTGTTGTTGTAGCGGTTGCTGATGCTGCTGGGAATGATGTAGACGGGGACGTCCGGGCGAAAAATTTGCACGCGAAGAATTTTGGGCGCCATTTTCATACAGCACCGTCCACTGTGCGTCCTCTCATTAAGATACTATGATGACTGATTTGTTGCTGATCCACAAAACTATGCTGCCGCTGTTGATTTTGTTGTTGTTTTAGCTGCTGCATATACAAGTTAACAGCTTGCTTCAGGTGCAGTTGATGCGGCTGTTGAATCTGTTGAATCTTTGGCTTCTGATGATTTAATTTTGATTGTTGTATTGGCTGCTTGCTGGGTTTGCGCTTTTGTTGTTGTTGTTGCTTTTGTTAATTTGTTTCTAACGTTGAGCTACTGCTTATTTATACGCTTCTGTTGAGAAACATTATTAGTTAGTTGTTTAAATGAGGGTTTATCGTTATTAACTTTGTTACCATTGCTAGCTGTAATTGAACGAGACAATATATTAAGAGTATCAAGAATGGGTTGAAGAGGCTTCAACCAGGCATTCTGGTGAGGCAAGGGAGTAGGTAGGTGGTGAGCGGAGACGCTGTTGTTGTTGTTTGTCGTTGCTGCCCACGTTGTTTTTTGTTTCCAATTTGCTGCGGCTGTTGTTGCTGCGGAATATATTGTTGTACCTTGTTTTAGTTAGCTTATTCCTTAGCATATTGGAGCGAGCTAACTTGAAAGCAGGGCGTTCTTTATAACTTGCAATATGATTGCCATTACAGTTGGCACACTTCGTCTTGTCCACGTGTTTCTGGCAATCAATTGTTGCACAAGCTCTGACACATTTTAGGCAGATAAAGTTTCTGCGACAATAGTTTTTGGAATGGCCATAACGCTGACGACGATGTTATTGAATTGGTTCAAGCCTGTTGTTTAGTTTTGGAATAATAACTTCCTGCCTGCCGATGTAATTGACTGAGAAAATTTCATTGCTTTTCCCATCAACGCGAGGCTCGAGTTCAATTTCAAATATGTTAGTTGGTTCGAACATGTTTGACATTATTAACATATCGGACTTTAAAGCCCAGCTTGTTGATTTCAGATTAAGCATTCTTATATGGGGTTGAAAAACGCAAATTTTTCATAATAACTCGGAATCCTTTATGCTTACGATTCTGATGGCTATACATCTGATCTCGAGAGTCCTTCAAGGCATCCAAGATCTTCTCAGAAATAATCTTGATATCTCCACTGTTAACAGCCTTGGAAGTAAATTTGACATCATTATCAAGGCAATTAAGCCTGGTCAGAATAGGCAAAATAGATGGCCCATTCGTAATAAAGATGGTCGGGGGCTTGGGTTTGTTCCTTTGTCCAATTGTGAATTGTTGTTCCTCATCGCAAGGAGCTTGTTGTTGTTGTAGCGGCAACATTAGCAGGCAGTTACTGTTGTTTTTTCAGGCTAAGCTTTCGATTTAACAGTAGATTAATTATCTCCAGTGGGCGCTGTTGTTATTGTTTAGCGCCTGTTGTAAAAGTTGAAATAATTATATCATCTTAAGGCTCCGGGGTAGTTACATTATCTCTTATGGCCTTAGTATGTAGACTCCTTTTTGGTGTGACATTCTGGATATCGTTTCGATTGGTAGGCGGCAGCTCATCCGTTTCCACATCAATCTCCATTGGTGGCAGATTTGTTTTATGCTTGTTTTTCATTACAGTCAAGTCATAAGGTGGACCAGAGGCAGCAGCGGAAAGATCAGCATTTGAAATTTTAGAATTTTATACGAATATGAACTAGACACTTCATCAGTATATTGCGAAATGATTGTGCTAGAGCCAATCGGAGTATACGGGTTCAGAGGTAGCGGCTTGCATTCCATTTTGCTTCCACAAGTTTAAGCGGTTCAATTGGCTTAGGAAGGCAATCGTTTTGATTGTATGAGTGTACGGCAGGGCCCGGCACTCATATCCCCCGAGAGACGAACATGTTCGGCTGCCGAAGCCCTCACACAAAAACTCAAGAGATGTTGTTCAATGATATTAACGAATTGTTTTGGTTATTTAATTTTAGTTAAACCTACGTTCAACATAATGGAACAAAAATTTTTGAATTCATTTAATAAATACTCTGTTCTATTTTTTTTTTTTTTTAACGTTTAATATGTATTTGTTGAATCTACTCTTAAATTAGAGCCTAACAACAAGTTTGAGATATTTTTCTTAATCTAGTACTTATGATATATCCAGGGGATATTGCAGGCGGCCCTAATCATTTATTATTGGGTTGGTCTGTCTTTTCTTTTAAGACGAGTTCTATTATTAGTTCGCGTAAGGGAATTGGCAAGAACATTAGGGTGTATATCCAGTTTCGCAGAATACTTTAGTTGTTGACTACCTATTTCATATTTTCCGCTAGGTATATTTAGATCATTTTGAATGTTGTCGTTCCGTATGTACCACGGAGCCCCAGTGATTGATCTTAAAATCTTCGACTGCGCCCTTTGTATAATGTCGATATTGCTGGTACTTGCATTTCCCCATAGTACGGCGCCGTAAGTCCAGATGGGTTTCAGTACGGAGTTGTATAGGAGGACTTTATACTCCAGACTGGTAAGCTACTCGCTTTCAGTTTAAGCTGTGACTTTTTTGCCTCGATGTGCTTGCGCCAAGTTAGTCTTCTGTCTAGGTGGATACCAAGGTAAGTGACATCCGCGGCTTGAGGAATTGGTACGTTGTTTAGCATTATAGCTGGACAGTTTCTTCTGTTAAGCGTAAATGTAACATGTTTGCATTTCTGCTCGTTGTCCCGGATACGCCAGGTTGCTAGCCATTCCTCTACCACCTTGAGGTGTTCCTCTAATTTTGCAGAGGCTTGTATTGGGCATTTGGATCTGCTGAGGATTGCCGTGTCATCGGCAAAAGTGGACGTTGTAAGTCCTAAACTCGTTGGTAAGTCTGCAGTGTACAGCAGGTAGAGCAATGGGCCGAGTACACTGCCTTGCGGTACACCAGCTTCGATTTCAAAGTCAGCCGAGACGGAGCCATTACATCTTACAGCGAATTTTCTATTGTAAAGGTAAGATTCCATGAGTTTGTGGGTGTACTGTGGGAGTTTCTGCCGGATTTTGAACATTAGACCCTCCAGCCAAACTCTGTCGAAAGCCTGGGCAACGTCGAGAAAGACAGCCGTACAGTATTCTTTTAGTTCGAATGCTGTTCGTATTTCGGATGTTATACGATTGACTTGTTCAATTGTCCCATGTTTTTTGCGGAAGCCGAACTGATGTGAAGGGATTATGTTCTCCGATGCCAGAAATGAGTTTAGACGAATCTGCAGGACCTTTTCAAAAGCTTCGAAAGACATGGCAGCAAACTAATTGGCCTATAGGATGATGGTTGGGTTTTGTCCTTTCCCACTTTAGGAATCATGATGATAGTGGACCTTTTCCATGCTCTTGGGAAGTAGCCAATTCTTATTATAGCGTTGAACATTTTGCAGATGTATTGTATGGCGATGGTAGGGAGTTCTAGGATCATTTTCGGTGTGATTAGGTCATGGCCAGGGGCTTTGTTCGGCTTTATGTGGTTTTTAATAACTGCAGTGATCTCATCCGATTGGAGTTCCGAGTACTCACTATCCGTTAATGTGCTTGAAGGGGGAAGTACAAATGAGTTTGATGTTGGATTTGGCTGGAAAACCATTTTAAGGTGTGTGGCAAATACGGATGCCCTCTCTTCGTCACTGCGGGCCCATCCACCGGTAGGACCCCTTATTGGTGAAACTGTCTCTGTAGGAGCGCTTAAAGTTGGGTGGGCTTTCCACAGAGGATGTTTAGTGCTGGATGGACTGAGCTTTTCTATGTATTTCCTTTGAGCCCAGATTTCCTCTTGTCTTAACTCCTTGGAGAGGTTGCGGCTGGCATGCCTTAGGCGAAGTTTTGCTGCTGGTGATCGAGTAACCTGCCATTCTCTTCTTAGACGTCGTTTTTCCGTTACTAATTGTTCTATCCGCCGGTTCGTAGGCCTGGCAGCAGGTTTAGCGTAAGTAGAGGCATGTGGAGTAGATACTCTTGCTGCAGCTCCCATCATCGACTCAAGTGTAGAGACGCACATGTCAATGTCCTCTGCAGCGTCCAGTTTCGGCGAACAGTCAATGTGGGCACTCATGTACATTTTAAATTTAAGCCAATTTGTTTTGTTGTTTGTAAGTATATATGGGCGATCAAGTACTTGAGGTCTTGTTAACAGTGTGAATAGCACTGGAGAGTGATCGGAGGTTAAATCTAGCAGTGTTTCCGCAGTGATCCGATTACGCGGAATCCTCTTGGTTACTGCGAAATCAATCAAGTCAGGCACTTTCTGTGGATCTGTGGGCCAATAAGTAGGCCTACCCGGTGAGACGCAATCCATCTTATTGAGGGGGTTGACTATTGTGTTGTACAACTGCTTGCCTTTAGGATTTACCAGGCGAGATCCCCAGTGCGTATGTTTGGCGTTATAGTCCCCTGCTGCAATGAAGCGTTCTCCGAGTGTGTTAAAGAAACCGGTGAATTCCTTTTCAGAGATTGAGAAGCGTGGTGGGCAGTACAGGGCAACCAACGTAGTGTTGCCGCAGCTGGTTTGGACGGTTATAGCAGTTGCTTGAAGGTGCTGTGTTTCGAATCTGTTGAGGAACGAGTGTTTTATACGGTTTTTGATTAGGATACCAGTCCCGCCATGAGCTTTTCCGTCTGGATGGTTTGTTGCGTAGAAGGCATATTTTGGTATTTGAAAATTATTTTTTGATGTTAAATGTGTTTCAGATATCAGCATGACGTCGATTTCACTTGAGTCTAGGAATAGTTGCAGTTCATTTTTGTGCTTGGAGACGCCGTTAGCATTCCAAAGACATAGACTTAGGGAAGCCATTATTTATTCTCGATAAGCTTCTGGATAAGCAGGTTTTGATTCCGCATCAGTTCCTGCATACAGTTTTGCATGAACGTCATAAAAGCAGTCATGTTTTGATTAAGTGAGATCAATAGGGCCTCTAAACCACTTGGAGTTTGCTGGCCAAGTTCTGGTGCGCTAGGTTGCGGATTCTGTAGATGGTGGAGTGACGGGGTCTCTTTCGCGGGCTCCGTCTGTCCAGTTCGGAGTACACTAGCGAAGGATACACTAGGATTGGTTGTAGCAGGCATGTTAGATGATCTAACAGCCTTGGCGAAGAATACCTCCGGTGTAGTTTTGGAGGCGTTGAAGGTGATTTTTGGTCCAGCTGGGGGTTTACGCCCGTTTAGGTGCGATTTAAGATCCTTGAAGACAGGACATCCCCTGTAGTTGGCTGTGTGGTTCCCTCCACAGTTACTGCATAGTCTTAGTGCGACGTTGTTTCTGTCCTTGGGGCAAATGCCATCTTTATGATGTTCGCCGCAGCCAACACACACTGACCTAAGATTGCAATTGTTAGCGGTGTGGTTGTATTCCTGGCAGTTTTTACACTGAGGTGGTTGGTATCTCTTATGAGGCTCCTCTACGGTGATTCTTCTGTGCAATAGGAGCTGAAGGTTGTAGATTGGATGCACTTCATTTGGCTTCGTCCGCTTTGCATCTGGTTGGAGCTCGATTTTAAAGAGCGGCTGTGCGACTTTATTCCTGTTGATGATGTTGACAACGGACTTAACCGCAAACCCTTTTTCGGCCAATGCGTCTGCTATTTCTTGGGGTGGGACCGATGGCTCGATCCCCTTTAACACAACCTGGAGCCCTTTACTGCTTTTTAGTTGGTAGGTATAGAAGTTGATGTTAGCATTACGGAGGTACTTTTCGATGATGCGGAAATTGTCCTCAGTTTGGGTTTGACATTTAATTTCTTTTATGTTACCCCTGTTGAGAGGGGTTACAACAAAGTTATTTGCCCCTACTGTTTCTACTAGCTTCGAAATCAGGACGCTGCAGTTGGCTCCACGGATGTATAAAGGGGGTGGTCTAGCCGATTTAACTTTATCTACAGCGCCGGCTTGATCGTCTTGCTGATCGGCAAGAATTTTAAAACGATTCCCGCTTAGAAGTGCTACTCGTTCATTTGGTTTGGTTATTTTCGGCGTATTGCCACTTTTTTTTCTTTTGCGGGCTTAGCTTCCGCTTAGTTATTTTAATATATCTATCCATTCCAGTTTGGACAGAAGGCGTTGGGTTTATTGTCGTGGCTGACTCTGGGCGACTTGTCGTTGACGGCTTGAGGCAGGTCAATACTTCGGTAGACGTTGCAGTAGTTGCTGTCAACGAGCTGACGGTGCTGGTCGGTGCAATCGGTGACCCAGTTATCGATATTGATGGAGAAGCACACTGCTCTCTCCACGGTAAATTGCTGTTGATTGCTGAGTGGCTTGCACTTTCGGTGTTATTGCTTACGGTAGCATTCAGTGGGGTCGGCGACACCACCGAAAAGTACGCGTTGTTGCGTTGGACCGAGAGACGACGCTCACGTTGTTGTTGTACAAGTAGTTCTTGTAGCTGTTGCTGGTGGGGATCGAGAGAGCTTGGGCCCGAATTGGTGGACATGGCTTTTCCAGGCTTTCCTGTTGCAACTTAGTATTTATTGCTATTAGAACTAATAGCAATATGATTGTAAATAGGCGTCTCTGTGGTGACTGAGAGCCCTACACAATTTTTGCAAACGCGGTCTTTTTATTTTTTACACTAAATTTTGCGGAGTGCATTAAAAAACACGTCTGCACGCGGCGGCGGTTGAATTGAATTCGAACTCTGTTCTATTTGGTTAATTTTTTGTTTTATTGATTTTACTTCTAAAAAGTCTTGAAAAGTTGCCATAATGTTCAAAAACTTGCTGTGCCAATAATTTACTGTATCGCTGTATGTCGCTTTGTTGAGAGAACACACATAAAAAAACTAAAAAAGTGCGTCTAACAGTTAGACACGATAGAAGTGAAACCTTCCGTAAAACAAACTGAGAGAGAATGAGACGAAAGCAGCATTAGGAGCGGGATAATTATAGGTTCATTATAATATTGCTATAAAGGTCATATTTTATTTTCTTCATTTTATTATTATTCATCCTCAATGTTTTCGATTTCAACAAATGATACGAGTGGCTTATGATAGCTAAAATATGATACAAATGCTTTGGTTTCGATGTTGTCAACATATCTTTGAAATACCGCGTCAATTGTTGTTTTTGATCGTGTTGTTGATTCAGTGCGATTGTTACACATTTTTAAACTGAATGTTGTATTGAGAAAGTCAATTAAAGGAACCGCTGTGTCCAATGCAAAATTTACGTTAAAATCGCCACTTAAGATCATTGGAACTTTATCGTAATCTTTTCTAAGTATCCGCGATACTTCTGGTGTATACTTTATTAAATTTTCATGAATGAATTCCGTGATGCTATTTATTGATTGATTCGGTGAAATATAAATTGCCACAATTAAAACTGTTTTTCCATTGCTCAATCTGGTTTCGCATGCACATATTTCTCCCACTTTAGAAAGCTGAACAGACAGTGATTCTAGTTGCTTTGCATTCATATCTATCTGTGGAGTTACAATACGAGCACCGTCATTTTGATTGTGGTATAGTGCAACACCGCCTGCTCTCGTTTGTGGTCTTTTAAATTGAACTACAATATCAAAATTGGGAATGTCAAAAATGGTTTCATTATCCAACCAAGTCTCGGAAAGAATTAGAAAATTTGACGATGTTGCTACTTTGTCTAACTGCAGATCGTGTACATGAGCGCGCAAACTTTGGCAATTAAATGTAAATAATGACAACCCTTCCCTAGCTGTTATAAAATCACTTAATAACGTTCCAATTGTTTCAAGTCGATTGAGATGTAGCCTTTGAAATTCAGCTTGCAACTCAATTGTAGATACTGTTCCTCTTCGGCCATGATAAAATTTTCTATCATTCTTTTTTGAAACAAGATGTAGTCTTTGAATTGATGTAACTCGTGATAATGCGACGTACAAGAGCTGTTGAGCGTGGGATTTGTCATATTCATATACAATTTCACCAAATGTACCTCCCTGGGACTTATGAATCGTTATGGCACACGCAGAAACAAGTGGAAAATGGTTGCGTTTCACAATCACTGATTTATTAGGCACTAATGGTATAGAAGATGTTCTGCGATCAATTGGTACTGCCAGTTGAGAAAGATTGTGTCGTTGTATGGAGGCCGCTGCCTTTCTTCGGATTTTTTCGCCAGTTTTGGGAGAACCAGGGAATTCCAGCCATAACCGACCTATCTCTCCTTTGTCATTATATTCTATGTAAATCAGCTTTCCTGTTGCACCATTCGCCAATCCATCTGACACGTCTATATTAGTGGTGATGATATATGGTTTATTGATAACTAATGTAGTTTCGTATGGTAAACCTCCTGTATCAAGTTGACATTTTGTGTAATTTTTGACGCATGGAAGTTTGCTGCTCGACACTTTGACAACCAATGTATGCATCTGTTGCTTCTGAAATGACTTTTTCGACTGCAGAATTCAAAACTTTATTGTTGTACTGAGCAACTGAATGATTATCGAAGAATAATCTTATACCGTCTGGACAAAGTCTTTCAACCTCTTCTTCAGAGTAAAATCTCGATTCAATCAATTGCAACTCGTCCTCGTCTAACAGCTGTCCATCACCAATTTTCGTTAATATTGTTGAAAAAGTTCTATTGGCTTGTCGCATGACTTCACTTAGTTCGAAGAATTTCAACCCTCGCCATAGTGTTGGTCCCGCTAATTGTCGCTTTATTTGTTTATAAATAGGTGTAGCGCGAACGGGCGGAAGTTGACGTAGATCACCAATCAAAGTCAAATCCAATCCTCCGAAATTAACTTGAAAATTACCAGTGATTTGTTTCAATCTCGCATCAATTTGAGACAATAACTCGGCTCCAATCATACTAATTTCATCAATAATTAATACGCGGACGTATTTGAATAGTGATCTATATTGTTGTGCTACTTCAATTGACAAAGGAAGCAACTTTGATAGACTTATCTTCAGTGCAGTGTGTACCGTTGTCCCATCAATGGCCACAGCAGCTTTGCCAATTGAGGCGCAAGTGATATAAGCGTTGCAAAATCCATCGTTTTCAGCATAACGATTATAAATTTCCATCAACAGCCTGATCACAAACGTTTTACCGCATCCAGCAGGGTCTGTGAAAAATACTTGTAACGGAGAAGGATTTTGTAACTGAAGATTGTGAATGACATGCATCAAAAGTTCCTTTTGTTTGTCGTTCGCCATTTTCATCAGCTCATAAAATTGTTCATTAGGCATTAGATTTTCCTTCCGTTTGGCAATGGCACCAAGTTTATTCAGTGTCGCTAAGCGCAAATCACTATTTACATCTGAATTTGGATTGTCATACAATGTTTGGAATGGATTTGCTTCTGGAAACCTGGTAGCAACATCACGTACCTCATCGTCTTCGTCTGCTTGTCCATCTTCATGACATAGTCTTCGACAAATCTCAATAGTTTTATTTATATCTAAGTCGGATTCAAACTCTCTACGACGCACAGTGGGGCATTCTGGCATTTAGCATTGCAAAAATCATAGCGTCTAAACCAATAATGCGATTTCAAAAACTTAAAAAGCATATGATAAAGAATACCTTAAGCTTCAAAATGAATGTTTGTCAAAAGTGCTGGGTGTTCGTGGTGCAGTAATATTTAAGGTCAAAGTCAGAAAATATTTCCAAGCACGTTTTTCCTTTAAAAATGGATCGAAACCCGGTTTTTTTCAATCACAAATGGAATTTTTTATTGTTTTAGACGACTGTGTAACATTATTTATTGTTTTAATTTGATTTTTTAACATAATTGCAAAAAGAAAACAAAATTTTTTTAATTTTTTTTTAGGTTAATTTTGAAAATTTGCTATTGATGGCTGATTTTCTTCAAAATGATTTTCAATATTTACATAAATATCTAATAAACTCAACATTTCGGGACTATAGTTGCTATTTTCCAAATCCTTTCGTGATCGCACCTGTCCCAGTGATGCAATAAGTGGGTCCGAAGAGGCTGCTAGCATGTTAAAAAGGTCTTCATTTTATCTAAGACGAGAAATTTTTAATGTATTAGTGTATCTGAACCTTTTGTAGTCCTTGATTTTACATTCCTATGCTTCTTCGGATAGCTCTCCAAGTAGTAAACACTGATATACTATTAAATCCTTTTCGTGAACCAAAATCCTATGTACCGTTGGGGTAAGTTTTTTTGCGGATACAATTCAGTCAAAAATTGAGCAGTCTTTGAAGTATATTCGGCAAATTTTTCACCATTTACCATTTCATTTTTTTCACGAAATATGCCAGGTTTCAGAACTTGCGATCCATTTTCGCCTTAAGTTATATTGCATATACATATTTGATATTTACCTTAAGCTCCGTACTAGCGTTTTCGAATGAAATGCTCATCTCCTTCAGCAATCCCATTTCAAAATCATTTAAGTTTTCACACTCGTAAACTTTCAAAATCCTTTCATTCTTTAACAATATTTTTGCACAAATAAATAAAACCGTCTTGAATTATATTGACAAATACTATTCAGTCTGGATTTAAGGTGTTTCCACTTATGAAGTTAAAAATAAACTGTGGCAAACGAGAGGAATAATTAGCTCTTTATGTTATATTTTTTAAATTAACTAGGTAGAACGAAAAATCGGTATTACCCTTTTTCTATTAAATAGGTAAAAAACTTAATATTTACATCCAATTAGGTAAACGGAAATAAAAACCACCAACCCACAATTAGGACAAATTTTTCATCAACTTAAATAACATTTACCTATCTTGTCAATGTCATTTACAAAGTTTTTACAAAGCAAGTAATTAGCAATATATCATTGTAGAATGGCATATATGCAATCAGGTAGTATTTGCAAAACAGCATTACGCAATGTTATCATTTGAATACAAAGAAGCTACAGGCCAATATGCATGCGCTCTTCTTCTTCATTATACCTGCAGCGCATTTTTTAGGCGAGGTTGCCTTAGTTTTATGGCTTACGCATCGGTGTCGCAGGTCTCCGCATATTGGGACTATATACATCTGATAGGTAAATATTTCACCTACCTAGTGTATGTAGTCCGGTATTGATACTCGTTGATCCTTGCTAGTTTTATTCCACCAAATTTCAAAAAATGCCAATATTTAGTACTTTTTTTAAACGCTTCTAGTTCAATAACGATTTAAGTAATTATTAAAATTTATGAAACATGCTATTCATAAAGAACATACTTTTCAGATAAAACCAAAAATTCAAAATCGATTGTTGAAATCGCCCAATATTCAGTTTTAAAGTTGAGATTTTTTTTTTAAAATTATCATTTTTTCCTATTCACTAAAAATGTCTCAACTTTGGGAGCCTCTAGCACCCATGAATCTCAACCGATTTCAAAAATTTTTTGGATTCATAATCTCTGAAGTATTTCCTATCGATCATCGACCATATATCATTTTTGCCAAACGCGATTATGAAAAAACGTATTTTTGCAACGCTATCCGAGCAAAAGGCCCAACTGTGCGACGCTCCAAAATTTGATTTTCATTTTCGTCATAAATGCGAATAAATTTCATCTCTTCAAGAATGTCGATTTCTTCATTTCGAAATGGGATATGTAAAGTCACAATTTCCCTTTTATATTCATTATAATCTGTAGCTACATCATAATTTCTATAACGAATTATGCGTCGCTGCTTTCGACGAACATACAGTCCTTGTGAATTTTTAGTATAATCAGCAACGAATTGTGCAAGTGTCAATTCTTCCATGTCTTCTGGCCGCTGCTCGTATTTATCAAAACAGTTTTCTTTCCAAACATTTGTTGAATGTTCGTCGGCATTCATTTCATCTAACTCTTTTTGTGTTCGTCTAATACGCTGTCGTTCAATAGGCCATACGGTAGAGATATACACTACAGAGACAGAACTTCTGGACATTGGTTTACGAAGTAGATACCATGCTGCCTCTTGACTCGTCAATTCAACAGTATTGAGCATATTAATACTCATTTTCCTTGTTATTTCAACGATGTCGAACTCTGGATGTTCATTCATTATTTCAAGAATTTGCCTCTGTAAGTTGCTTATACCTCTTTTAGTTTTATTGACGTACTCAACAACGTACGAGGCACAAGAGTATTCTTCGATAATAAATTGTACGTCTGTATTTGATTGTAATATATTGAGCACAAACGGATTGAAAGGGTTATGCCATTTTTCTCGTGGTTGTCGTTTTAAAAATACTTTTGGTCTAGCTTCAAGGATATGAAAGTAATCTTCGTCTGACGAAATTTGATTTTCTTTGTAAAATGATTCAATATTTTCATAATCATTATTCTCGAGATTGGTATGTAACTGTTTATAACGCTTGGCAAAAGTGGCATATTCTGGATGATGTTTCTGCATTGGTTTCAATATCGTCGTAAATTTGCATGGCATGAATGGAGCATCAAATCGACATTTTTGAGGTTGATTAGCATTGAGTTTTTTGTAACAGGTGAAAGTATGTTTATGAGTTTGCAAACGGATATGTCCAGAAGCCTCTGCTGAAGAAACTGATATTAATTGATCTATCATTGTTATAGCTTGTTGATTGTCTTTATCAAGCGCATCCGATGGAGCATCATTCAGCCACAATAAAATATGTGCATGAGGACTGCCACGATGTTGGGATTCTATTCTCTTAAAATAGTCGACCACATGATAGGTTCCAAATGGGCTGTTTTTCTTCGATTGGAGGATAGTCATTAAAATATTGACTAATTTATTGAAATATATGGCACAAGTTACAGCATCTTCATTCACAAGTGTAGTCTTTGATCAATAATCTAGCGATGTAGCTGCTTCTGTTGAAATTTCTGCTCCATTATTTTTTAATTTGTAAAGTATTTGTAGTAATTGGGTCCATCCGATTTCATTTGCACTCAAGGTCAGAAACATTGTAGGTTTTCCCAGCTGTCGAATCATTGCGAACAGATCTCTTTTTCGCTCGCTCCAATACCACACTGAATTTGGTATTGATCGTAGGAAAGCCAAATTACTTTCGATACAATTATTAATATACTGTTCGGATTCAATTTGCTGCCGTGTAATGTTGGTATTTTTCCCCACATGTTTAAATGCAATAGTCAATGAGTCACGAACTCCTAACCTCATAATTTTCATCGCAACATACAATAAATGATACGGGGTAACTCCGCGTCGGTAAGACCTCCGTAATTCACTTGTCGCTATTGTGAATTGTGTAGCATTAACTCCCTCTCTGAATGTTCGGAAGTGACCCAAATAAATCGATGCGAAAGAGAGTTCTTCAGCGTGTTCATCGAAAATTATACTCTTTTGAATATTCGCATCGCAATCCGCAAATACTCGTCATCATTCCACATCAGAGTCTGTTGTTGCGCTGTTAGACTGTCTTCAATTGATATGTCTTCACTGATTTCATCCCGGTTAATGTTGGAAATATTATCATCATGATTATCATTGAAGGAGCTTTCAGTAATTGTAATGTCGTACATAACATACAGTGGAGTTTGGAGCAGATACTGAAGCCACGCACGAAGTGTTCTTTTATTTACGAGTCCCACTAAGTAGCTCGATCGGTGAAATTTTTTCCTCTTGGTATGAACGTTAATACAGTGATCTTCGTCAATATTACGAGGTAAATGTTTCACCATATTATCCACATCGACTGGTACATTGATAATTTGTCCATAAATTCCGTGTTGTCCATGGACGTGTCGCAATCGTCTAATTTGCATAAATGGAATTCGCGGAGAGACAAGTCTTTCGGAAATCAAATCCAGTGGTGGTAAAGACGCAGGTATTTCGTGATATTTGAAACCGTTGTATTTGGACATCGTTGGAATGTTTTTCTTCTCTATCGCTTGATAACACGTATTGCACAATAAAACATCCTCAATTGTATTATAATTGTCCACTATTACACTTAAAAGCTCTTCATGTTCAGCGCGTGGTGTTTTTAAATCTTTTTTAAACCACAATCGATCACACACAGAGCACGCATAACCGAAGGGATTCTCCAAAAACTTTTTACGGAATTCTTCATGGGCAACTTTATTTCGACGAAATTGTGAGTATGGAATCTCAAGTTGAACATCAGTCTGAGGGTCCCCTGAAAAGCAATTTATTTTATGCGTTAAGTAATAAGGTCCAATTGAGAAAGTAAAGTTTTACATATGCAAAAATATTTGAGTACTTACTATGATAATTCTCAATATCCTGTTCATTTGGAGCATTGCCTTGCACATGTGATACATCCACTTTGAAATCGTATGAAAAGACAATGACTAATAAGGTTATACACATGGTGCATGTAGGTTATGCATTTAATCTATGAGCATAAACACAAAAATTTGTTGATTAGAAAATATTAAAGTACTTACGATGATCGTTTTCACTATTTTGCATAGTTGATGCATTGTTATAGCGGACGTTGACGATACTATGCGCAGTACGTTCAAGTGGCCCCCTACGACACCAGGACAAAGCCTGTTACGCGCGAGCCCAAGCAGATAACTGCCCACCTCCCACCCGACCGACCGAGGGGTGCAGCCGTATAACGCACGGCACGAATCGCGTGGACAAATACACAATAGAATAAACAGACAAACAAATAACTAAAAAAAAATACTATAGCTATCTATTAACTAAATGGGATAGGATGGAAGTTTTAATCATATTAATAGAAAGCTCTGAGCCAATTACAGAGAATAGAAGGTTGTAATCAGAGCAGAGGACCCTAAAAGGTTCATGCAGGGCATAGTTAGAAGAACAACGACTAAGGGATAAAGGTATCAAAGGATGTCTACTCCGTCTACATGGTACCGACAGATTTACCTGAGCTAATAACTCAGGCGAGTCGATATCACCAATTAGGAGCTTGTGCATAAAAATAACACCAAGCATAATTCTACGGTTAGTTAGGGAAGGAAGGTTAATCAAGAGAAGTCTACTAGAATACGAAGGCAAATTGACATTGCGATCCCAGCTTAAGCCACGAAGAGCAAATAGCAAGAACTGCTTTTGAACGGATTCAAGTCTAATCTGGTGCGACTCATATTGAGGTGACCAAATGCAAGATCCATACTCTAAAATAGGACGGACAAGCGAAGTAAAAAGAACTTTAGTTGTATAGGGGTCATCAAGGTCATTGAGGAGAGTTACGAAAAAAAAGTCATTACCTTACATTTGGTAGTGTTAAGATTTAGTAGATTAAACTGGCACCAGGATTGAAGGTTTTTAAGATCAGCTTGTAGCCGACTAAATGAATCTGTATCTTTATAAGTAAGACAAAGCTTGACATCGTCAGCATACATAAGCACATGCGAATGAACAATGACTGATGGAAGATCGTTAATGAATAGTGTAAAAAGCAGAGGGCCAAGATGACTACCTTGAGGTACACCAGAAGTCACAGGAATGGAATCGGAAAAAGAAGACTTAAAAAGTACCTTCTGTTTTCTATTTGTTAAATATTCTCGAACCCAAGAGAGGAAAAGGTGTGGAAACCCAATGTCGCTCAGCTTAGAAAGTAAAAGGCTAGTCAGTGTATATGACATCAGTTTGTTTACCATTTTTGAACCACTTGATAATTATTGATGTAAATTCTAAAAGGTTAGTGGTTGTAGATCTACGTTTCACAAACCCATGTTGGGATGGCGAAATAATAGAGCTGCAAAAATGTTGCAATTGAGAAGTTATAATTTTCTCAAAAGCTTTCGGAATAGCGGACAATTTTGATATACCTCTATAGTTAGAGGCTTCGGACTTTTTGACATTTTTATGCAGAGGTATGATATACGACTCCTTCGAAATAGATGGAAAAGAGGAAGATTCGACAGACAATAGAAACAATTTTAAAATGGGTTTGCGTAATGCGTTTGCACAGAACCTGAGTACACATCCAGGAAGACCATCTGGCCCCGGAGAATAAACAGGTTTAACTGATTTAAGTTCGCTAAGAATAGAACTTTCATCAAACACTGGATTGAAAATGCAATTAGCCTTTTTTAAATGATAAGGATACGGACTTGCTCGATATTCCGTTGAGGAATAAGTTGTTTTGAAAAAACTCGCAAACATATCGGCAATTGCCTGATCAGTGCTCGCTTTTTTATTTTGAAAAGACAAAAAAGATGGGTGCACGGAGGTCTTACGTTTAGAATTGACAAAATTATAAAATTGTTTAGGGTCAGAAGAAAACTGATGCTTACACCGCTGAAGATAATTCTTATAGCATTGTGTATTAAGCATCATGAATTTTGAATGAAACGAGCGACTGTATACAGAGCATAATCTGATGAACGACGTGTTTTCTGAAACTTCTTATAATATCGTGTCTTCACATTTTTCAAATTGGATAACTCACGAGAGAACCAGGGAGGTTTGTTAAGCCGGTCCAGCCTACCAAGAGGCACACAAATATCAAAGAGTGAATTCAGAGTATCATAGAAAAAACGAACAGCTGAGTTCATATCTCTACAATTGTACAGATAAGACCAATCGGTAGTAGTAATGTTTTTTTTAAGGGTGACAAAGTCAGTCTTACGAAAGCACCTAGTTAGAGGTAACTCATTTGAACCAAGTAATGGTGAAAACAAGGGCAGATCAATTTTTAAATTTAATGTAGGATGAAATTTGTCTTCTGAAAGAACAAATGGTTCGATCCTAGAAACCTCACAATAAGAAGTATCCAATACAAAAATAAGATCTAACGATTTTCCATTAGAATTTAAGACAGGATTGACTTGGGATAAAGATAAGCCTGGAAGGCCGTCAATAAAATCATGTGACAAAGAGGGCAGCAACATAGTAGATTCATCTGTTAGTGACCATACTAAAGCGGGTAAATTAAAATCACCTACAACTATGAGCATGTCTTGACTGGAAACTAAAGAGGAGACAAACTGAATTGCCTCTAAATGATTTAAATATACCACCATGTCTGACAATGGTGGAATATAGGAACAAGTAATAAAAGCATTAAAAGATTTAAAATTTACTTTAACACCGACAAACTCAATCTCCTGGGTACTAGAAAATTGAATCATTTCAGATGATAAAGCAGCATCAACAGCTATTAGAACGCCACCGCCTATGCGAGAAATCCGGTCACGTCTGAATATAGAAAAGTTTGTGGAAAACACCGATGCATCAGCAATGTCAGGTTTTAGCCACGTCTCTGTAAAAGCTAGAATGTTATGCTCAAAAGAAAGACTATCTACATAGAGATTAGAAAGTTTGGATTTCAGTCCTCTGACGTTCTGGTAACCCAGGTTAAGGGACGAAGCTAGTTTTTTGACACACCAGCAGATGCTGATGTGGCAGGAATAGTATTAGTTGTTGTTGTTGGCAAGCGAATCGGTTGCCGATTTTTCTTTTTACAGTATATTCCTTAACTATTATATGTTTCGGCCAAAATCTTCGATATTCGATTCGAAGATATTTGCAGAAACACTAATTTTAAAGGACGAAATGTCCCGAGAATAAAAAATTTAAACTTCTCCACCGCAATATTCGAGACGTTAACTTTCTTCCGAATATAGGCTATTACATCATCAGATGTGACAACAGGGTCTAGCCTAGAAACAAATATATGTTTCTTTGGTGGTATGCCAACGAGAGGCCGCGGTCCCGAAGCGTCAGCCGTAGCAGTAACGTTGGACAAGTCACCCACTGCAGCAGTCAACTTGTTTACGGGGCCCTCAATCTTTGTGACACTACAATAGGCATCGTTTTTAAGAGATCATTCCCAGGTGATACCGGTAATTCCTTACTAATAGCATTCACAACCGGGCTCTTAAACGATATCAACTGCTGTACATTAGGAGTGGACGGTGCATGAGACCGGTCGGGGACGATAAGAGACGCTGGCGGATCTGCAGATACTGAAACACCCCAAAGACTGGTCCTTTTACGTTTCGGAGACTCATTCATAAGCGATAAACTCCTGAACTGAGTCTCCACCGCATTAAACTCCGCTTGGAGTTTATTAAAACCTGCCCTTAAAGTGTCAAAACTATCTCTAGTCCGCCTCATGAAAGAGCGCATCTCATTCTCGACCCCACGGCAAGCATCACATCCATATTTTAAGAAACCGCCTTTAGCAATAGACTCCTTGATTCTGCCTGTGTAACCTGCACACTTAACGTGAACCGCATTGTCACACAGCCAACAAAGAATATAATCATGGGAGTCAACCGGATGAGTGGCCACTATGCAATTATTTTTTGAGCAGACAACCATTTTATCAAAATTTAATTAATTTAATTAAAAAAGGAAAATACAAAAAATAAAAATTCTAAATGTTAAAAATCTGTGTATAAGAATATACTGACCAGTTCTGACACAAGGGTTAATGTGCAGAGTAAGCCTTCACAACTAAAGAAAAGAAATTACAACAATACACAAAAACAATGAAGTAAGTAAGTCGTCTCGCCGACTTGGGTATACCATACACCAGTAAAACAAATATTTCAAATTTGTAATAACTAATGTATTTGCCTATTTTCAGCAATTCTGTTCACATGCTTGTTACAAGCATATCTCAGTATCTCGCGCACTTATGCATATAAGCACCCTAGCGCCCCCACCCGCCAACGGCCATCAAAGGCCTTATGTAAAAACGTTTATATGCATAACTCATCTATTTTTTGTCCGATTTTCATCAAATTTGGTATTTTGCTCGGTATTAGTATCAATTTTAAGTGTGCCAAATTTGATTGCACAAGGTAAAAAATTACGGGAGATAATCGAGTTTTTCAAATTTCGGGGGCGGAAAGGGGCGTGGCAAAAACTTTATACATACAAAATGTGCGCATTTACTATGCAAATATACATACCAAATTTGGTGTCTCTAGCTGCAATAGTTTTTGAGATAAACGTTTTTTTTGAATTGCGTGGGCGGAAAGGGGCGTGGCAAAAATTTGAAACAAACTTGATCACTCTACATACTACACGAGCCTACATTCCAAATTTGGTGGCTCTAGCTTTTATAGTCTCCGAGATCTAGGTGTTCATACGGACGAGGACGGACAGACGGACAGACGGACGGACGGACAGACGGACGGACAGACGGACATGGCTAGATCGACTCGGCTGTTGATACTGATCAAGAATATATATACTTTATGGGGTCGGAGAAGCTTCCTTCTGCCTGTTACATACATTTTGGCGACTTTAATATACCATTTCACCCTATGGGTGTATGGTATAAAAATACGTATCACAGAGTCGCGGGTAGGCAAAAGACGAGAGCGCAAATCAAACAAGAATGGGAAAGAGCGGGAGAGCGCGTCAAATTGAACACATGCAATAACAATTTGTACGCAAGAGCGCGAGAGTTAGTTAAAACGGTAACGAGATAAAAGCAAAAAGAGATAAACAAAACAACAACACCGCTAACGCAAGTATTGTTGTAAGTTTTGATTTTATTTAAATTTAAACAAATACACAAAAGCGACAGCAAGAATTCGCGAAATGAAAATAAAATTGGGATGCTGGAAATATTAGCCGATAATGAATTTATTAACAAGTTATAGAAAAGAAGTTAATCGCGAGAAAAAAATAAAAGTTGATAAGCGCAAAAAAAACACGTCTGTTCTCTGCAACGAGTGACAGAAGCCTGTCATGCACAGTAGAAACACTAGGTTGCGCATTTCGTAATGTTTTTCGGCGTGCACGAAATTCACGTACACGTTCTGTTGAAGTCTTTGCGGTTTTTTTAGTTTTATTTTTTTCTTTTTGTTGTTTTTTTTTTTTTTTCTGTCGATATTCACGACACTTTTCTGCATTATTTTTCGGCATAATTGCGGTAAATATTTAAAAATGAAAATATTTACGAATATAAAAATACGGACACAATACAGCACACGCGGTTGCTATTATGAGAGTCGTAACGCGTGTATTACACAGACGTACTAACATACACACAAACATTCGTAGGACGCTTGGTCTAACAATAACCAAGTATTAGGTAGTGTAGTATAGCTATACATAATGCCTTCTCGCTCACCGTAGCTCCGGAGAAAAAATAATAATAATAATAATAATAATAAATAAACCAAATATGTAATTCGTATATATACGTATGTAAGAATATAAATATGTTTGAAAAATAAAAAAAAAAATATATGTATACAAAAGCGTACTTACATATGTATACATATGTACATATATGCATGCACACTTGCCGGCCGAAAATGTACATACATATGTACATATACATATGTGTGTACGCTAAACGACAACAGGTGGGGCATTACACTGGCAGCCGACGTTGCCCAATGGCGAGTGCAGGAGCGAAGCAGCAGCAAACGCTATGAAGTTTCTACAATTAAATTTGAATCACTGTGCGGCGGCGCATGATTTACTAGCGCAATCAGTAAGGGAGCAAAATATAGACGTGGCGATTCTGAGCGAGCCATATAGAATTCGGCCTGGCAGCTCATGGGCAACAGACTCTTCAGGGAAAGCTGCAATCTGGTTGTGCGGCAATCGTACTCCGCCTTTGCAGCACATCTACGCAAATAGAGGATTTGTCAGAGCATACATAGGCGACATATGGGTGTACAGCTGCTACTTGGCACCAAGTCTTACTCTCCAAGAATTCGAGTCGACACTGGACCAGCTGGCTCTGGATGCAAGAGGAAAGGGCAAAACAATCGTTGCAGGCGATTTCAACTCGTGGTCCACTGAATGGGGTAGTGACCGAACAAACTCCAGGGGCCGCACAACTCTTGAGAGCCTCGCCTCACTCGAACTTGTTGTGCTAAACACGGGCAACAAACACACGTTCTGCAGAGCTGGCTACGGATCAGTGATTGACGTCACATTTGCAAGCCGGCAGATAGCAGCACAGACCAACTGGCAACTGAGTAGCCACTATACGGCTAGCGACCATCAAGCCATTTTGTTCACTATCGGCAGCGGTCCCGCAGAAAACGTAACCACAGACCAAAACGCTAAAATGTTTAGAGTGGATACTCTAAATATTACAACATTCGAGGAATCCTTCAGAATCCCAGAATTCACTGGCGACGCAAATAAGTTTGCTAAAACGCTAGTAGACGCCGTACTAGCAGCCTGTGATGCCAGTATGGCTGCCCGTAGATGCCACAGCAAGCAAAAGGCTCCTGTCTATTGGTGGAACGCATCTATAAGCGAGGCGAGGAGGAGGTGCCTTCAATGCAGACGACAATACCAGAGAGCGCGTGGAATGCCAGAGTTCTCTAGCCTCCAGGCCCAATACAAGCTTAGGCGAAGAGAACTAAAACTCGCGATTAAGGAGAGTAAACGCAACTGCTTCTTAGAAATGTGCAACGCCGCCGAGAACGATATTTGGGGGGCTGCTTATAAAGTGGCCATGAAGAAGCTCAACGCAAACAAGCCCGTGACTCCAAACGAATCCCAAATGAAGCTCATCGTGGAGACACTGTTCCCGAACTGCTCAGCTATATCGCCAAGACCCACTCGGATCGCTACCACACGGGACGTATGCGACATTAGCCCCGATGAAATTCTGGCAGTCGCCGCAAAGTTACAGGATCGAAAGGCTCCAGGCCCCGATGCGATACCAAACAAGGCGCTAAAACTGGCCGCACGCCTCCAGCCCGGAAAATTTGCAGAAGTTTTCAACAAATGCATGCACGATGGCATTTTCCAGACATTTGGAAATTGCAAAATCTGGTGCTTCTACCAAAGCCGAACAAGCCAGCCGAGGACCCATCAGCATACAGGCCAATCTGCCTTTTAGACTCGATCTCTAAACTGTTTGAGAAACTGCTGGTGCAGAGAGTTGAGTCCGCCATCAAGCACTCTGGCGACCTCTCTCCGATGCAGTTTGGGTTTAGACGCGCAAAGTCCACAATCGACGCGCTACAAACGGTAGTTGGCATAGCCAGCAATGCCATCGAGGGCCAGCGATGGAAGGGTGGCAAGAAAGAATACTGCTTGGTCACCACTCTAGATGTGAGAAACGCGTTCAACACCGCAAACTGGAGTCGGATCCTAAGCTCTCTTCGGGAGTTTCGGGTACCAGAGTACCTAGTCCTCATGGTGGAAGACTATTTCCGAAATCGAATCTTGCGATACAATACCCAAAGTGGCTGGCGCACCCATGTCGTCAAAGGAGGTGTCCCACAAGGCTCCGTTCTGGGTCCAATCCTATGGAACGTGATGTATGATGGCGTGCTTAGGCTTTCTCTACCATCTGGAACCCATATCGTCGGCTTTGCAGATGACGTGGCGATAGTGGTGGTAGCGAAGCACCTACATGAGACGGAGGACAAAACGGCCGTGGCAGTCGACATAGTCAAAGGATGGCTAAACAATGTTGGCTTGCAGCTTGCAGTCCAAAAAACCGAAGCTGTCTTGATCAGCAGTCGCAAAGTCGTGGAGGTAGCCGAAATTTCTCTGGATGCGTGCAAAATAAAGTCATCCAGGGCAATACGCTATCTAGGCATCTTATTAGACACCCGCCTTAGTTTCAAGGAACACTTGGAGCACGCAAATATAAAAGCTGCAGAAATAGGCCGCTGCATTACGCGGTTCTTGCTCAACTCCAGAGGCCCAAGCCAACGGCAACGGGTCCTACTGGTAAACGTCGTGAGATCAATAATGCTCTACGGAGCTCCTATTTGGGCAAAGGCTTTGCGGCAGAAATCATATCGCCAAGGGCTCGAGTCAACGTATAGATTGGGAGCCATACGAGTGTGTCGAGGCTTCCGAACAATGTCAGACGAGGCTGCGCTAGTAATAGCTGGACTGACACCTATCGATCTTCTGGCGAAGGAGTCCCAGTTCATCTACAATAGACGGCAAACTAGCGAATGGACGCCACTGGCAAAACAAGAGGCCAAAAGAGCAGCCAGAAGAGCGAGCTTAGAAGAATGGCAAGCAAGATGGTCATCCTCAACCAAAGGCAGATGGACGTTTCGGCTGATCCCGAACCTGGAGCCCTGGCTCTCGAGAAGTCACGGCGAAGTCACGTTCGAGTTAACCCAACTGCTAAGTGGGCATGGATGTTTCAGCTCATACCTACACCGATTTGGGCACGAAAGCAGCCCAGTATGCGTTCTATGCCAAAACGGCGTAATAGAGGATGCCGAGCACGTGCTTTTCTGCTGCCCAAGATTCCAGAGTGAACGCCATGAGCTCGAAGAAACCTTTGGGGAACTACATACGGTCGAGAACACTGTCAACACAATGTGTGCTAGCCAAGAAAAATGGTCTGCGGCCTGCTCATTTGCTAAAAAAGTTATGGACACTCTTCGCCGCCTGGAGAGGCAGCGAAACGCTTGAGGGGCATGAGGCCCGCCTTTTAAGCCTGCGAAGCAATACCCCCCGGCAGTCCCGCAGGTTAAATCGGCACCCAATACTTCTTCTTTTCCACTTCTACCTTCTCCACACTATACCCTTTCATCTTAATCTAACTTTGTTATATTTGTTAAATAAATGAATTAAAAAAAAAAAATATGTGTGTACGCATGCGTTCAAATTAAATTCTGCCGGCGTCGACAAGCAAAGACCAGCCGACGGTGCCCGAACTATCCAATATCGTCGCCGAAACACTTCGGCTACCGAAAAGAATTGAGCAAACACAAATAAGGAACGCTATATAACTCTGTTCTAACTCATTCTCTCGCAGGCTATAAGATCTATATGTATGTCTCTTTTTAGTGTCGCTTTTTTCGTTTCATCGAGTCTCAAATCACTCCCAACGATTCTAAAAAAGTTTTCACTTCAAAAATTGATCGCTGCTCTTTCTTATCGGCTGCGCCCCTTACTTTTTTTTTGATTTGAAGCAGAATTTGTTGAATTTTCATTTTGCGCAGTGTAAAGCAACATACGAACACAAGCAAGTGCACACATACAACTACACTTTTTTAGCGATCTCTCTAAGAGAGCCAGCTCAAACTGTCAATGTATGCGTACGCTTGCTTGTGTGCGTAAGCTGTTTTACACTGCGCGAATCGTATGCGAACTGCAAGTAAAAAAGAATAATAGATTCTGCAATCCTTTCTACCTACAAGTTATTTAAATATAAAAAAAAAAACAAGTGCCGGTTTATTTTTTCTATAGGAAACAAGTGTAACGGCCGCTACCTGCAATAGGAAATATTTGAGTATGCCAAGCTGAATTTTCCCACAACCCTTTTTTTCCGAATCGTCTTAAAAAACAAAGTACAGTCTTGAGTCTTGGGTTCCTTTTACCTAAATGTCATAAAAATGAATGCAAATAAGCATCGGCTATTATATATATTTTTCATACTATAGATATATGTGCATACATGTACATATATCTTACATTTATTATTATGCATGTTCGCTTATATTATAATATACTTTTTACCCTATAGGGACAATATATAAATAATGGCAAAATATTTATAAAGTTGCCATGTAAGAAAGTGAAGCATTAATTTTTCTGTGTGTAGCTGCGTAACAAAGCGACATAGTACTGCTTTCGTCAAAAGTCTGTGCGACACTAGCTGTTTTTTTACGCACTCAACTTGTACTTCGGGCTTACATCGGCATGCACACAGACGGCCACACGAGCAATTGCCGAGCAAAAGTGCCCGCACGGGCTACGGGCAGTGTTGCCATTTCCGCTTTTTTCCCGTCAGATCTGGCTGTTTTCAAAGTGGAATTGAGGGACAAATTGAAAAACAGCGGGCAGCGGGAATTCTGGCTTTTTAGCAAATTCAAACGACTTCTAAATTTTTTGTAAATGTTTGCAGTAATTTTTATTAAAATTTGACGATATATATGTTAATGCAGTACTTCAAGTAATATATCGATATTTACTTTTATCGAATAAGCTCCTCTTAAAAATTCATACCGATATTGGCGCGTCTTCCATCTCTAATATTGTGAAATTCGACTGCGTAAAATCATTTGTAAATTGTAGTGATGTAAATTTGAGTGAAAACATCGTGAAAACATTATCCCGCTTGTACGAAATCGCCAGCGGTGACGTGTGGTTCGATCGGCCCGGTTTGATCGTAAGCCATTCTCTATGACTTGGTTCGATCGACCAGTAGCAGGCTTGGTCGTATATCGTAACTTAGGTTTGTGTCTCGGCTGTATCTTGTATCCGGTGCTTCCTTTATATCGCTGGATTATGCTGCTGTTTGCTTGTTGTGTGGGATATTATAGTTAATTATAATGTTCCTCACAAGTATTTTTTGTCAATGCTTTGTAAAAATGAAATGCGACTTCGTCGCTCAGGAGTAAGTCTGTTTCGTTTATGACTTAATATATTTGCAGCCGCTGAAAACACCCGTTCAGAGGGAACCGAAGATCCCATTACCCGATGCTCGATGCATCGATGTTTTTTTACATCACTAGTAAATTGCAATGCCCAAAGAAAATTATAAGCAAAAAGTGCGAGATGTTTGGCTGCGGGCTGCAGAATTTAAGGCTTGGCTCAGGAAGGACCCAACCGACGCCACACGGGCATATTGTGCTACCAAAAAGCATGCTGCATCAATGGAGGGCCATCTGCAGCAGAACAAAATAGCCTTTCTGGTTGAATTGCCGTCAAGAACAATTGAGCAGGAGGCAGCGCTTTGCCTATTTGTGGCCCAACATTGCGCAATCACCTCCGTTGATCATTTAAGTAATATTTGTATCAAAAAGTTTGATGACAGCAGCTCTGCGTCGAAAATAAAACTACATCGTACAAAATGTACATATATAATTAAAAATGCATTGGCACCCCACTTTAAGGATGAGCTTTATAAAGACATTGGTGGTTCCAGATACAGACATTAGTGTCACAAAATTATTTGGTAAGAAATTATTATATAAACATATTTATATGTACTTTTAATTGTTTAAAATGTCATTTTATATTAAGTTTGTTATAATTTGCGTACATTAATGTCTATACATATTTATATTATTCAAAATTAATGTTTAGGTGTGGTCATTAACTACTTTTCTGTAGAACGGGGAGTAGTAGTTTCTACATTTTTAAGTTTAGTTCAACTTGAAGGAGGAGACGCATTGTCAATTGCAAACAGTCTCAAAGAAGAGCTGAAACGTCTAAAACTAGACGTAAATAATAAATAAATAAATAAATTAATTGGAATTGGCACAGATAATGCCAGTGTAATGATTGGCAAGAAGAACAGCGTTTACACACATTTGCAGAAAGATGTGCCAAATCTTATATTAATAAAATGTGCTTGCCATTCAGTGCAATTGGCTGTCAATTACGCGTGTAAGAATTTTTCCCTGACGATTTGGAATTCTTGGTTTACGAAACCTACAATTGGTTTTCAAAAAGCGCATTGCGACAGTCGTTGTATAAAAAAGTATACGAGTGTATTAATAATGAGAAGGTATATTTTGTAAAAATGAATGTGTCCGTTTTTTATGTGTAGTTACTGTTTATATGTTTTAATATTTCAAAATCTTTCCAAGAATTTAGTTTTTACTAATGCCAAGTGATTGTTTATCTATATTAAGTGTGTAATGTATGTGTGATTGTCCCAAACATTTAAAATATTACAACAAATTAATTTGCATATTTTTTTTTACCAAAAGGCGCCGCTTAAAATTCCCAGAGTTTGTGACACTCGATGGCTGTCCATTGAAATGGCTGTAAGTCGTATTTTGGACCAGTGGCATGAACTTAAAACTCATTTTGGGATTGCTTGTATGGAAGAAAAATGCAAAACAGCAAAAATTTTGTACCAATTGTTTTCTGACGAGAAATTACATTTGTATCTTCTCTTTTTAAAACCCATATTGCAAGAAATGCAAAATGTAAACAAATGCTTTCAAAGCAATTCTGTAAATGCGGCGAAACTGCTAAATGATCTGGTCATCGCTATTACTTAGGTCATTAAAAGATAAGATCATTCCGTCTAATAATGAAGTGGACATTATTGCTGACGATGAGTTCGAACACCATATCAAAACCGATTTATATCTCGGATATGAATTTGAGAAACAATTGAAAACAGTGAAAATTTCAGTTGCTGAAGAGACAGCAATAAGAGAATGCTGTGCTAGTTTTGTTGTGGGCTTAGTCAAACAGCTAAAACAAAGGTAAATATTTTCAAAATTATATTTTAATTGTTATAAATAAATTTTCTTTTTTAATTTCAGGTTACCGGACAATTTAAATATTTTGCAACAGATTGATGCGTTTTCTGTTGAAAATATTTTAAATATCAGGAAAAAAGCATTACTCCACTTCTGGAGTATTTTAATACTCCGAATATAGACCTAATTGAAAGGCAATACAATCGCATTTCACTAGAAAAATGGGAAAATTCGGATGATACGTCCAAATTTTGGAGTGAAGTGTTAAAATATCGAGATTCAGGCGGAAACTATCAGTTTCATGAATTGTCTGCGGTTGCGCTTAAAATGCTTTCACTGCCTTGGTCCAATGCCGAAGTGGAGCGGGTTTTCAGCCAGGTTAATATTGTGAAAACAAAGATCCGAAATAGATTGAACGTTGATACGTTAAACGCAATTTTAACGATAAGGTACACAATTGAATATATATTTTTTAATTCGAAATTAATTTTTTCCATTTTAGATATGGACTGCACCGAAACAATAAGTGCTGCTTCGGCTATGAGCTACCAAGTAGCTGCCTTACATCATTAAAAGTAAGGGATTTCTACCCAAACAATGTGGAAGAGGAGTCCATTGACGATTTGCTTAATATAATGTAAAAAACAATATCATTTATGTTTAATAAACATACCGAATGTGTGGTATATGTATATAAAATTAAATCCGCTTTTTTTTCAACTTTTTTTTCTTGAAAGCAGCTTTTTTTCAGCTTTTTTTTCGCTGTTCCAGCTTTTTTTGCTAAAAAAAATGACATCAATGGCTACGGGTGCCTACCTCTGCTCTAAAAACATCTGAAAATAAAGTTTAATCACTAACCATAGAATACATAGATGCGTCAAACTCAAGATTTTTTGATTACAAACGCTAGCCTGAGCGAGGAACCCCCAGAGAACTTCGGTAAAAGCCGAACAGCGCAGAACCCCAGAGAGCGGCCACAGCGAGAGCGAAAAACATTCGCTCGCAGCAGTGTCGCTACGCATCGAAAATAATTCAGGTCTGCCACAGACTACCGAACGACGCAAAATCCATAATTTTTTGTTTATTTTTCTTTTTTTAATCTTTTTTTTATTAAAAAAAAATGAATATAATAAAAAAGAAATAAAACCTTATTTCACAATTTCGAGCTATGAATCGAACCACGTAGCATTCGGATCGCCACGCGAGCACTCTGTCGACACAGCCACCGGGCTACATACAAAACTGATGCCAATATTTCTTGATATTCTTTCCACAGGGTAGAGGTGGGCATGGGCCGAAATTTTGCACCCAACCCGATCCAGCCCATGGGCCGAAGAGCAAAATTTTACCCGCACCCGAAAGCTAAAAAAATTTTGCAACCCGATGAAAAAAATTTAAAAAATTTTTTTATGAAAAATACAATTTTTATGCTTCTGCGAAACAGTACTTTCATTATATACATTTATTAAGCAATAGTAGAAGCGAAAATTAAATTTTTTTATGCTTTATCCAAATCAGCACTTACATTATAAATATTCCTTAAGTATTAGTAAAAATGAAAAACAAAATTAGGCTTTCTTCAAAGCAGCACTAAAATTACATATTCTTATATAAAAAAAAGCAACTTATCGAGATTCGCGCTTGACAATCTTGTGCGCCTTTCGTTTAATATTTTGCCCGATGACGAAAAAACCCTCTCGCTTGTCGCAGAGCTCACAGGGATACATAAAATATGTTTGGCCACCACTTGTAACAATTTCAAGTTGGTTGCCTGCTTCCAAAAATCTAAAATTTCCATATTTGAACAAGTAGTTGTGGCATAGTACTTTTCTATCTCAAAATCGATCGAATTTTTTCAAGTTTCATTTTTTTTGGTTGATTTGCATCAAAATATTCTTCGAATTCGTAGTTTGTATTTGGCGAAGAGTTTTCAATTTTCGAGTCGTCAACTGTGTCACTTGCGATTTCACTGAAGTTGGCTGAAAACGCATTTCCAAAGAACTTAAAGTTTTTTGTTTTAGTTGTTCTATAACATTGGAATCAAATATTTCTATTTTACATTGTTTTTTAAGCTTTTCATACCATAATGCATATATATGAATTGTTGGCTCTTTTTCAGAAGATAATTTTTCGGAACAATCTTTAAACGGTTTTAAAAATGTGATTAAATTTTCTATTAAAGCGAAATCAATATTAGCTATACGTTTTACCTCATTTTTTGATAAAAGTAAACTTTTTGATTTCCTGCTGAACCTCACAAATACTTTCAAGCATAATATATATAGAGTTCCAACGAGTTTTTACTTCCTGCTTTAGAGATTTGCTTAATTTGCGATTGAGTTCGGAATGCTTGAAAAATTTTACAAGATTTTTCGAATTGTCTATTAAAAATGTAATATCTTCAATGGGATTCTTTTCCATAACATCATCCATTACTAAGTTTAAGTTATGGCAGGCGCAAGAAAGCCTTTTGTAATTTTTGAACGCGGCAACCACGTTTGCCCCATTGTCAGTAACAATTACAGAATTTCTTAACTTACTTTCTAAGTTGTAATCAAGCAATATTTGCTTAATGTGATCGAAAATATTAACGCCGGTTTTTTTGTCTTCCAAGAATTCTTTAACACCTAGAATCGACGTTTTTAAACAAAATGACTCATCAATATAATGTGCACTTAAGCACGCAAAGCTTTTCTGAGTATATTGGTCCGTCCACATATCCGTAGTAAATGCCATGTATTTGTTGGATAACGTAGTCGTCAGCAGATCCTTAATTCGATTGTATTCGGCAACCATCACATTGCCTGTAAGTTTTTTCCTGGACACAATGATGTCATTGCAGTTTTGCGTTCCGTATTGGGCGCCTATGTTCAAAACAGCTTGAACATATTCACGAAAACCATTTCCTATAAATTTAGCAAATATAACATTGATATAACATTGATGAATATATAAAATTTAACTAAGACTTACCCTCAGTGACATTTAATGGCAACAAATCTTTTGCCACAAATGTTAGCTGCTTTCTAGCTAGCTCATCGAGAACTTTTTTTGGGACAGCCTTTGATGAAAAGTTCACCTTTGTTGTGGTGCCGTGCTTTGCACTAAAAGCAAACACAGTTTTGCATTTGCAACAGCACACAAAGTCTAGACGCTTGCCGTCGCACTCCACGTGCTTAAAATTTTTCCACACATCACTTTTTCCAACCGTATTAGCAATTAGTTTATATCGAGCGTCAACGGCACTAATAGCTCTCTGAACTTCAGCTTTCGTTTTCGCAATTTTTGATACACATTCGTCAGTTTCATTACTATTTGCGTCCGACATTTCTTTTTCACGTTGTTTTTTCCTCCGCTCTTTTTTTCTTAGTGATCACAATTGTAATAGATGGTGATGATAATTGTAATTGAAACAATCGATAACAAACGTGATCGATAGTGTACACAAAGTTAAGAAAAGAAAACACTTATAAATTTCACAATTGCGTTCTCATATGTCCAAATGAATTTTCGGGTTGAGCGACCCAACCCATACCCGCCCGCACCCAACCCGAAATTAGATTTTCCAGCCCATACCCACGGGTACCCGCGGGTACCCACGGGTACCCGACAAAAACCCAGCCCATGCCCACCTCTACCACAGGGGCATGTCCTATTCGCTTAGTCGCTGTTTTGTCGAAAATGAAAAATTTTTGTCGAGCGAGCTATTGAAATGCGGTGTTGTACAACTTCACGTCACACACACACTACGAAGCCTGAGCATGTACCGACGAGTGTACACATACATAGACAGAACGAAATGACAAGCGACATAGAGTTGCCTGCGTCGTTCGGTAGTCTGGGCCAGACTGAATTATTTTCGATGCGTAGCGACACTGCTGCGAGCGAATGTTTTTCGCTCTCGCCGCGGCCGCTCTCTGGGGTTCTACGCTGTTCGGCTTTTGCCGAAGTTCTCTGGGGTTCCACGCTCAGGGTAGCGTTTGTAATCAAAAAATCTTGAGTTTGACGCATCTATGTATTCTATGGTTAGTGCTTACATGTTCAGCGGGCAAGTTCCTATAATAGGACACACAGTACAACCAAAGGTCAAAGCTCCGTGAAGAAGCAAGTCATACCAGTCCAAACTAAAGAACATACAATAAATATCAATCTATAATTACAGCGACAAACATACGAGTTTTGATTTCACCGGGGCACAAAATCCATATTGTTGTGTCGAACCCAGCCCTAAGAGATACTAGCAGTATCCCGATGGACAAGAAAGGATCGTTACAACGTTTACAGCTTTAGTACAAACGCTGATATTGTTTCCTTAAAAATTTTGCCCCGCCTTCTCCGGCACCGTAAATTAAATAAATAAATCGGTCGTAAACTTATTCGAAAATGATAATCGTTCAGAAAAGAGGAAAAGGTAGTTGCTGTGCTGTTTGGAGTTTTTTGTTAAAAGGAGCTAAGGAAACGAATTTGGCTCCTTGTAAGTTATGCGGAAAATCGTATAGGACCAGCGGCAACTCAACAAGGAATAAGCCACACGACTTAACTGACAATTGTTAAATAATATATGTTACAAGTTATTTAAAATTCGTTAGTGTGTAATTGTTAAATGCTTTTTGTAATTTGTTTGTGAAATTTAATTGAATTGAAGTCTGGTGAAACCCAATTATAACAACACAAAGTTCGCTAAACAATCGCAATGACAACAACGAAAGACCCGCCGATCGCAACTCAAACCGCACGATGTGACAATAGTTTTAAGTTTGACAACACGTTTCCAGACATTAACAAAACATTGGACAGATACACATTTTTTTTTTACATAAAAATGTTAAACCTTGTAACATAACATATGGCGATCCCACCTTCTCTTGGCAAAATGAAATAGGCAAAAAAAAAGATATATATGTGAATAGGGATTCCCGGAGAGCAGAGAAAATAACCCAGTCTTCATTCGTTGAATTCAAAATATGAACTGATTTTATTTAAAAACTCTTAAACTCTAAGAAGCGACAATTGTTCTTAAAAATGCTTATTCTAATGCCCCACGTTTTCTGGGGTTGAAAATTGTTTATATTTCATGCTCAGCGCTGGTTACTTGATACCGCGCCGCTGTTATAGTCTTAAGTGTTTTCCACAGAATGTGGATGCATGTTTTGTTTGGTATTAAGCAATAATTGTCATATGAATTTTATGACTTACTTTTGTTTATGTTTCATTTGTATATTTCTTTGGTCAATCTGATTTGGTGAAGCCAGCTCAGATGAACACGATGTTTATTCTTAAACATTCTGCAAAGGGCCGCCAACTGCGGCGTTTTGGACTTTATCTTTATAGTTAGTTGTCATATCCAAATTATTAAAATTATTATCATTAGTAAGAAAACTATTGTTAAAGAAGCATGATAACGATTTCTGTTTGGGGATGTCTACCCCTCCTGATGTGCATTACTGTGCTGACTTCTAGCCTTTTTATACGGTGGTGAATTTAAAAAATAACTACCTTTACTTTTTGACTTGTTCCAATGTGATCTTCGCTCCACTATTTTTAAATATCGCTGATTGCTGAAGTGTGAGTTGCTATTCTGGTTACCATTAAATGTTGTCCTTTTATAATTATTTTGCCATATCTGATTTTTTGGTACTATAGTTTCGGACAATTTGTTACCGGAATCTATTTTGATATTATTTTTAGATAAGCATTATCTAATTGACCCATTGCCTTCTGAATATTTTCATGTTTTACTGGCTCTGGGATATATACTTTTTCTTCCCCAATTTTCACTTTACCTCCAATGTGAGGTCCTGCCGGGGGCCATAAATTTATTTCTTGAGTTTTGCTGTTGTATTTCTTTGGAATTGTGTTATTTTTATTTTGAAATTTATCTTTCTTTTTCTCCCAACTTTGTTCAAAACATGTGACATCTATTGTTGTTGCCACTACAGATTTATTCTGATTGGATTTGGTGCATCCCGAGACGATCCAGCCAAATTGAGTATTTTGACCTAGCAGGCCATCAATCTTTGTAATTCCCCCTTTTAAGATTTGGGTATATACGTTTACTCCCATTATTATGTCAATCCTACCAGGTTTATTAAAGGTGGGATCAGCTAGCACGTAAGTTTGCCATTTCGACATATCCACGTTTGCTATTTTTAATGGAAGAGCTTTCATTAATTTTGGCAACACAATTGCCTCAACCTTTAGATGTCCTTTCCAAGGATTTCGCGTCTTTACATCTATTTTTACCTTATATTTTGATTTATTAGATTTTATTGAGGACACGCCACTTATTTCTGTATATTGTTTAATTTTTGGTAGTTTTAATATTTGAGCTGCCTCTTTAGACAAAATGGTGCTCTGTGAACCACAATCAATAAGGGCTCTTAGAGTCTTATATCCTCCATTTACATTTTTTACTTGTATTAAAGCTGTGGCCAACAGTGTTGGTTGTGCGGTTACACAAGTATTAACTCTCTCCTGTGTTTCTTCAAAGTGGAGTAAGGTATGGTGTCCCTTACTGCACAATGAACAGACCATTTCATTATTGCTTGAATGCTTGAATGGTTCAAGCATCTTATATAAAGCTGCACCTTTTTGGCTGTTTCATACCTTTCAGTAGGTGTCAACCCTTTAAACATATAGCACTTATACGCTTTGTGCCCGGCAATTTTGCAAATCGGACATTTATTTTCGACTTCCAAGTATTCCATGACATCAGATAGCATTTGAATTTGCCTTGTTTTTCTAATTTGACTCTCATATAATTGTAGAGTCTCTCTGTCGAATTTCCAAAGTATGAGTTGAGCGACTATTACGTCAACTTCATCGGACAAATTTGCTTTAATTTTAATTAAGTGTATTGACTCATTAATTATGTCAATCACTCCTTTTATACTTTTTGCGGATTCATTGTTGATCATCGGTAAATCAACGATCCGACTTAATTGTTCGGAAAATACCCTCCGATTATTTTCATATCGCTTGGTTAACAATTCCCAAGCGGCACTATAGTTATCAGTTGATCCTGACAATAGATGAGCTACCATGCTCTTTGCTTCGCCCTTTAACGCGGATTTTAAATAATTGAACTTAAGAGCAAGACTTAAATCCTCTCTTTTTTCAATCAGTTCCGCAAATAGTTCTACAAACAGGTCCCATTCTCTAGGTTCCCCAGAAAATTTGGGTACCTGTATTTTCGGTAACACCGGTAGTTCGCCTCTCACGGTTATATTTGCATCTTTACAATTTTCCTTATTGTTCATTTTCATTTCTAGCATTGATAATGAATTTTGGACGTCGAATTCTAAATCCTCCATAGTATTCTTAAATTTTGCATCACTTGTTATTACTTGGCATGCCCGTACCTTCTCCCATAAATAATTTATTTTATTCATATAAATTATCCATGTTCCATTGCCTGTTGATTTCAACTCAACTACCTCCAAATATTCCTGGAGCTGTCGGACTCTATCCATAAACATCTCCTGGTTACCACTACCGTTTTCATGACTGGAGGTCGCATTCCCGCGCGACTCTCCTTTGCTATCATCAAACATTTCTGACATATCCGCTTCTGCTTCAACTAACACTGACTTACTAGTGCCTGGTTTTTCTGACTCTCCTGTAGCTATTATTTTGGCAACTATCGTTAAAACCTCTTCATGTACTTTATCTCTGTAGTACTGATGATCGAAAATACCCTGCTGGAGCAATTTTTCATGGTTAGGCATCCATCGGCTACTAATCACTTTTACTTCCTCAACCACCTTGCTAGTAATGTCTCTGGGATTCAGTGCTTCCAACTGCCTTAACCTGGTATGCAACTCTACCTGCTTCTCTAACAATTTAGCAGTCTTATTACTGAACATTTTATATGGTGGATGTATATATATGTGACAATTGATTCTTATTTTTTTTTAAATTTTTTTTTTTTATATTGGTTTTTAAAAATTTTTTTTTTTTGGTGTTTTGTTTTCTTTTTTACATATATCCCTGCCTATTTTTGCGTATGGTTTTCAGGCCACACTCTAATCGGACAGCTTTTATTGCCGCACAATTGTACATAGTTTGTTAGAAGTATGAAAAAAATATGCATCGCAGTGCATTAAAAAAAAAATGTGCGACGCAGCGCATAGTTGTTTATTTTGGTGGGCGCTCTTTGTAGCGCTATCGGTCCAGACGTTCAGCAGCTTTCAAGTTGCCGGTGCTGGTCTACGCACAGGCTGTTGGGGCGCCGATGCTGGTTTCTCCGATCTCTTGGCTCCCGGGTCTAGCTTGTCGCGCTAGACGGTGCCGGTGCTGGTCTTCGCACAGGCGTATTCGCAATAAGGTGAGTCAAATGGTCCAGGGCAGTCCTTGGGACCCGTCTTCCCCGGTGTGTTTTTTTTTTGTTTGCTGTGTCGTTGCTCAGCTGCTGTTGTCCAGGGCCTATGGACTCAGGCGGTACCGGTGCAGGTCATCGCACCAGATTTTCTCCTATTAGCACCCTCTTCTTTGCAACTATCTTGTTGCTCTGCTGCTGTTTGTAGTTGCTGACTCGCAACTACATATGCACTTTTAAATTTAACTTTTTTTTTCGATATTAGGGCTTCGAATACGCCACACACAAAAACTTATATTATACTCTGTCTCTTACCACGGGTGGGGAAAAACAAGAGTAAATTTATTTTTGCTACCTTTAGCTGATCTTAGCATTTACACTTGCATAAGATCAGACTTCAAGGAGCTGATTCACACTCTGAGTCTCTTACCACTGGTGGGGGAAAACTACAGAGTTCCTTTTTCTCGAAGGACCAAAATGAATAGGGATTCCCGGAGAGCAGAGAAAATAACCCAGTCTTCATTCGTTGAATTCAAAATATGAACTGATTTTATTTAAAAACTCTTAAACTCTAAGAAGCGACAATTGTTCTTAAAAATGCTTATTCTAATGCCCCACGTTTTCTGGGGTTGAAAATTGTTTATATTTCATGCTCAGCGCTGGTTACTTGATACCGCGCCGCTGTTATAGTCTTAAGTGTTTTCCACAGAATGTGGATGCATGTTTTGTTTGGTATTAAGCAATAATTGTCATATGAATTTTATGACTTACTTTTGTTTATGTTTCATTTGTATATTTCTTTGGTCAATCTGATTTGGTGAAGCCAGCTCAGATGAACACGATGTTTATTCTTAAACAATATGTATATAACAAATCCTTGCCACAAAGGATACCGTTGCCGAGGACCATCCCCCAAGTAAAGCGTCGAGGTGGCCATCTCGTCCGATTGAGGTAGCAGGTGGTAGTGAAGACGTGCCGGATTTGGATTAGAACCTGCAAGAGCTGCAGCAAAACCAAAAGAGGCGAAGCAGCAGAACCAACAGCAGCAGATGCAGCAATAAAATACTCCTATAAAAAAAAAGGGTGCTAGCCTATAGGCACCACAACAAAATAATAATGTTAGACTCACAAATGTAGAAAAAAAATTCGAAAATTTCGACAAAATAATAAACTCAAAAAAAATTTAATATCTTGTCCAAAAGGCTTTACTGGAAATCATTTGATTAAGGAGGTTTTTTTGGATTCCATGCCAATCCGCTTTGACTTTGTCCCAAAGATCGCCAATGTTTTAGGCGAGGTTGCCTTAGTTTTATGGCTTACGCACCGATGTGTCGCAAGTCTCGCATATTGGGATCATATACATCTATAGGTAAATATGTTTGTCACCTACATAGTGTATGTAGTCCCGTATTGATACTAGTTGATCCCTGTTAGTTCTGTTCCACCAATGTTCAAAAAACGTCATAATTTTGTGTATTTTTTCAACGATTCTAGTTTAATAACGATTTGAGTAATTATCAAAATGTACATAATATGCTATTAATAAAGAACATATTTTTCAGATAAAACAAAAATCCAAGATCGATTGTTGAAATCGCCCAATATTCAGTTTTAAAGTTGAGATTTTTTGTAAAAGTTATCATTTATTCCCATTTACGAAAAATGTCTCAACTTTGGGCGCCTCTAGCACCCATGAAACATTAAAAAACGTTTTATAGAAGTTTAAAACAATACAAAATTTCATTTTGGGTGAAAAAAGAAACGGTTCATTCGAATTTTAGAGGAAATATCGGCAATGTCGAAGTTCTTATGCCCTTGCAGTATAAATTTTTCCACAATTTGATATTTTTTTCCCTGCAACTGAATTCATCAATACACAACAAAACATTCAAATTATTACTCTTTTTATACCCTTGCAGAGGGTATTATAACATTGGTCAGATGTTTGTAACGCACAGAAGGAGACGTTTCCGACCCCACAAAGTATATATATTCTTGATCAGCATGAGAAGCTGAGTCGATATAGCAATGTATATCTGTCCGTCTGTCCGTCTTTACTCAGCCATCTTAAGAGCTATTGGGATGATTTTTTTGTGGTCTTTTTATTACCCGGGTGAGATAAAGTATGAAAATTGTGAGGATTGGACCACTATATCATATAGCTCTAGAACAAACATTTTTGCAAAAATTGGAGTATCCCCATGAAATTTACCAATATGATAGTATTTGATATAAATTGACAGATCTTTGAATCTGATCGGACAAATAAACCAGAAGTTACAGTCAACACAAATCGGTTCAAATGATGACCTAGTAGGCAGCAAGCATGAAATCAATAAGAGCACATGCATACACACACACAGACGCAGCGCTACAAGAACTGTATGTGTATGCGTGTTGTGATTTGCTTAGGGAATGACGCAAGAACAAAGAAAATTTATTATAAAAAGAGAAATAATTTGAATGTTTTGTTTGTGTATTTATGAATTCAGTTGCAGGGACAGAAATTTCAAAATGTAAAAAAATTATTGCCAAAGACTGCAAGGGTATATAAACTTCGGCATTGCCGAAGTTACCTTTTTTGATATTTTTTTTTCTAAAAGAATTCGAGCTCTCTTACACGCGTATTCTAATCTAAACTCAACTTCTTTAGAATAGTCTTCTATATTATATATTGGATCTATCGTACTAACGCTATTAAATTGTATTGGTAGGTTACTTTGTCTACCAAATACTAGTTCATATGGACAATAATTATGTGTTACTGATGGTGTTGTGTTAAAACAATACACGAAATACTGCAACCATATGTCCCAATCAGTTTTATCTACTGAAATATATGAACGAATGTACTCATTGAACGTCCTATGACTTCTTTTAACGGTACCTAATGTCTGGTGGTGGTGTGCTGTAGACGTTATGTTGTCTATTTTTAAATACTTGCACAAGTCATTTATAATGGAATTTTTATATTCTGTTCCCATGTCCGTAATGAACGTCTTCATTGGACCGTACTTCAGAATAAAAGATTCGACTATGGCTTTTGCCACAGTTGTTGCACTTTTGTTTGCAACAGGAATTGCTACTAAATACTTTGTCAGGTCACATATTAATGTGATTGCGTATTCATTCCCATTTTCCGAACGTGGTATTGGACCAATTGTGTCTACTATCACTCTGTCAAAATCATATTGTGGAGTTTCGGTTATAATCATAGGTGATCTTGTATGTTTCGTCGTTTTCGACGTCAGGCATTTTGGACATTTATTAATGTACTTTTTTACATATTTAGTCATGTTTTTCCAATAATATCGTCTCTTTATTTTTGCAGCTGTTTTATTTATACCTGTATGACCTCCTTGAATTGGATCTTCATGGAATGTAGACAATATAGCTTCTTTTTCTTCATCGTTTTGGATGAGGGTCACCGGCTTCAGTGGCGCTACTGTTAAAAATTGTAAAATTTTATTGCCCATATTTTTGAAAGATTCTATTGAAATAGTTTCAAAGATCTTTTCGCTCGGTGCCACTTTGACTTTGGTGATACTAAGTATACCGGCTTCTTTTTTCGAGCCTTTGAAAAAACTGAGCTAAGTCGAGAATTCCATTGGTATACATATGCTGCGAGGAATCGTATAGGTTTTTTTTTTTTTTTTGGGCTTGGAAGCTTTTTCAAGATTTTGCCTTGGCAATAGTTCTTGTTTATTTTCTGCGCAGAAATTGTTTTGTCTACTTTGGTACCTGGTAGTGACTTTCAGGACTTTTTTGTTTATGTCGATTAGATCGGATATTGTTATCCTTGATAGGGCGTCTGCCACAAAGTTATCTTTACCTCTCAGATACTCCACCGTAAAATCGTACTCTTCTAATTCGAGTCGCATGCGTGTTAATTTAGAACTAGGATTAACCATGGAAAATAAATATGTTAAAGGTCTGTGATCAGTTTTAACTGTAAAGTGTTTGCCATAAATATATGGTAAAATGTGTTATCGCCCAATGTATTGCTGCTAATTCTTGTTCCGTAGTACTCTTATTGCTTTCACCTTTAGTGAATTCTCGTGATGCATATGCAACTGGGAGTTTGAGTCCATTATAGTTTTGAGTTAAAACTGCTCCACATGCGTGTTTGCTTGCATCCGTGATTATGCAAAATTCTTTGCTAAAATCTGGGTACTGTAATAAATTTGGTTCAACAAGTTTCTTTTTTAGATATTGAAATGCTTTTTCACACTCTGTTGTCCATTCAAATGGGACATTCTTTTTACATAATCTCGTTATGTGCCGTGAATATTCGGCGAAGTTTTTTATAAAACGTCTATAGTAATTGCAAAATGCAATGAATCTTCTAGCGCTGTCTGCGTCCGTAGGGACTGGGTAATTATTGATGACGTCAAATTTTTTGTCATCTGGTAAGATTCCTTTATCTGTGCACCTATGACCTAAAAATGTCACTTCGTCCATAAAAAATGAACATTTTTCTGGATGTAATTTGAGATTATTTTTTCTACAGAGTTTGAAAACATGTGTTAAATTTTTAATCATATGTTGTTCAGAACAACCAATAACGATTAAATCATCCATATAAAGGAAAGCTTGCGAAGGCTCAAGGCCTGAGAATGCTATTGTCATCATTCTCTGAAATGAATTAGGCGCTATTTTTAACCCAAATGGTAATCGCGTGAAGCGATATGATCCATTGCTTGTTGAAAAAGACGTAATATTTCTTGAGTTTTCCTCAAGTTCAATTTGATGGAAACCTGACATTAAGTCAAGGCATGAAAAATATTTAGCTCGACCCAATTGATCAAGAATATCATCAATTCTGGGGAGTGGGAATTTATCTGACAGCAATTTCTTATTTATTTGGCGATAGTCAATTACTAATCGCCATTTTTTTCTCTTTAGAGCCCGGAAGAGCTTTCTTCGGGACTAATAAAAGTGGGCTATTATATGGCAATACAGACGGTTCAACAATATTTTGTTCAATTAACTTTCCAACTTGACGTTGGATTTCTTCTATTTGGCTATGCGGACATCGATAATTTTTTACATATACTGGCTCATCATCATTAAGTCTCAATTTTTGCTTATAAAACTTATTTGTTGTGATTGGTTCGGTCTCAGTCGAACACATCACTATACTCGATGCATATTTCTTCAAGTTGCTTTTTAAACGGAATCGGAAAATTTTTCTTTAATATACTAATTACAGACGCTCTTCTATTGTCTTTTAGGTTTCGGACTACATCATAGTTCGAAAGTGATTCACATTTTATGTTATTAATGCCTACTGTTTGGCATGTATCTGTGGTATCTAAGAATCGGACAAAAGCATTTTGGGCTGTTGCAATAGTGTTTGCGACATAAACACCCGGTTTAATTTCCTGATTGGGGATTAAAATGTTTTCTTCTGCTGAACACAACTCTATTTTACGTATCACTTGAGATCTTGCTGGTAGAAGTGTTGAGTTAGTACCAGAACTAAATGTTATTGGAACATAGATAGGATACGTTAGATTTGGTGGTCTAATTATTAACCAATCCTCGGAACTATTGTAATCTAATTGGCAATTAAATCTTTTCATGAAATCTAGTCCTATTATTCCATCGCAGGGGATTGCGAAATCTTCATGGAGTATGTGAAATTTATATGGAATAATGTATTTGTCTGTTTGTAGTTCAATTGAGGCTAATCCTTTGGATTTTATTATCCCTTCTCCTATGCCTCGAATATCTATAATTTTATTTGTATGGATGTCGTGGAAGACATCAGTATTTTCTTTTATAATTGAAATATCTGCACCTGTATCAATCAGAAATGTTAAATTTTTATTTGTTGAAACATTTTTGAATAATACGAAATTATTGAGACTCAAGTTAATCGTATATATTTTTTTATTTAGCGCTGAGTATCTGGAGGTGTCTGGGAGTTTCCTGAAGTAGTATCTTGTGCTATTCAGACATTGGTGTTATTATAACCATTGTGTTGGTTATTTGGGTTCTGCCTGTTATTGTTATAACCACTTCCACGACCGCCTCTTCGGTGGCGTGAATAATTTCTGCCTCGTTGGGCTCTTTGGTTATCATTATTGTTCCAATTTGAATTGTTTCTCCAGTTACCATTGTTGATATAGCGGCGTCTACCGCGGTCATTACGCTGGGCATAAAAAATGGTATTATTCTGGAAATTTTCCGTGGAGCCCGACTCTACTGAAAGAGTGGTGAATCTAGTATTGGCTTCTTTAGCCGAATCAAAGTTTCCTGATTCCATTAATAGCTGGACTCTTTGACTTTTGGTATGGCTTACCATGGCATTTACTGCCACTTTGGTGGTGTATTTTATGGCTTGTTCATTTGGAAGACCATCCGAAATATATGCGCCTTTAAGAGCGTCGGTCAATTCAGTAATCTCTTTTGTGTATGAAACGCAATTATTGGGGTTTCTCTGCAGATTTTTAATTTTTGCTGTTAAAAAATCTACTGATTCACCCTTGAAGATTGTTGACAGTTTTTGTATTACTTCATCAATCGTTGTTTCAGAGTTCAGGGTATTACCCGCTTGGCCTCTTAATTTGGATTTTATAATTTCGATCGCTATTGCTTCGTGCGTTTCTTTTATAGTGTTAAGTACACGAAGCGCTCCAAGGAAACCCGGTAGATTTTTGATGTCACCATCAAAGAATGGTAGAAGCCTGGTGGCTGTGTTTATGAATTCTACCACTGTTTGCGTCATTTTGCCTTCTGTACTAAGTAAATTTATACTGGAGTTTAAATCAGAAACTTCTTTCAATGTTATCTGATGTCGCTTCAATGCCAATGTAGCTTTTTTTGTGCAATCATTGTAGAAGGCTACAGCTGCCGTTTGGTGGTATTTAGAAAGGCTGTTGTAATGGGTCTTTAACAGAAGCCTTAAATTTTTCTAAATTGGTTTTTATGATTTTTGTGTGCTTTTCTATAGTGCCCTCTGAGGTATTTCTATCCTGGGAGAGGCACTTGATTGACTTGTCGATTCCTATTTTGATTTCACGGGCTTCATTTAGAATATGTTCCCACTCTGTCATAATGGGAAAATCTCTACTTTGTCAAGGTCATTGACTCGACCAATATATCTTTTCTTTACGCTTTGGATATGGAGAAAAATTTCTTCCCATTCCTTGCTTAAAGATTATTTATTAAGTAATGTTTTTGAAATTCTATTTCATCCATATTCTACACTAACTGGTTGGGCATATTAAAATGGATGTATATTTTAAGCTTTAAAGCTTACTGCATTGGTTCCTCCATTAGGTAGAAACGATATGTGCCTGCTGCGTTGGAAAAACAGCATACATATGGTACTGTGAGAATGAAACTCATCTGTACCCTAGAGCCTCCTTGAACTGGGAAATCTTCTCCCGTTATGTCAAGGTAAGCTGACCTAATTTGTACCAAGTCTATTGGGTTTTGTGGTGAATTGATTTGCTCATTCCTAAAAACCTCAATTAAATCTTGGACAATACTGGGATGCCTAGCGTTTATTCTTTGAAAATATCTATCAAGAGTGGCCATTATTTTTGGTAGTTATTTAATCTTTTATTCGAAACTTTCTTGATTTATTATTGCTTGTTTGCATATGTATTTTTAGACCTTATCTAGGTCATTAGCTTGGCTTAGAGCTCTTTTAGTTACACATCTGTTGTGTAATAGGTAAGCTTTATATAATACATATGCGCACAATATAATGACAATTATCAACAGTAGTATGTTCGTTAACCTCATATCAGCATTTGATGATTCAATTTTATTTATGACATTTGCAGTGGAGTCCACTGATTTTGCTTCGATCAACCCCATTGTGGGTATAACGGATATATCATCAAATTTACTTATGCTATTATCGAACATACGTATAAAAATTTTTTCTTTTGCAATTCTAATTACGGCCCCACTGACATAGTTCCAGTTCCTATCCAGCTTTAAATTCGCGCTGATGCCATCATAGGCAATCCTCTATATTCTATATATTTCTATAATTTCTAATAGTGATTATCATGTCTAGTTGAACCTAATTCAGAATGCAAATTTTCATGTAGCCATTAAAAGATTTTAGAAGAAATTAATTGTAGAAATTAAAATGTTTTGTTTATTTTATTTTCATTATGTTATGTTATTAGACGAATATATACATATATATAGTGTTTAAAATTCTCTTTTTTTTCAATTTGGGGTTTTTTTTTCTTTTTCCTTTTTCTTTACTTGTTTAAAAAAATATTTATGTATACCTTTTTTTTTTCTAATCGATCAATGCAGTGATCTCCTGCCTATAATTTGTACAGCCTCCCAACATGTACTCTAATCGGGCGAGTTCTCGCTCAATTTTACAATAAGTATATAGTATGTATATAAAAAAAAATATACATCGCAGTGTATTTCAAAAAAAAAATGTGCGACGCAGCGCATAGTTTTATAGTTAATTTTGGTGGGCGCTCTTTGTAGCGCTGCCGGTCTATTGGTGAGACGCGTTCACGTTGCCGGTGCTGGTTCACGCACAGGCCGACAATGCACGCAAGTTAGTGCGCAGCAAACGTTGTAGAAAGGACCTTCACAGTCCGCGGGACATTGCCTCTTATATTCTGGGATAGCTGTTGGAACAGGGGGAGTTACTGGAGTATATATATTTGTAATCTGGCGGTAGGTGCAGGATGGGTTTTGTTTTTTATTTATTAATTGCACTAGTTGTGCTTCACGAAACGAGCGCTTTTCATGTATGGAAACAGAATCGTTCCATGCTGGCGGGTTATCTTGATTGTTCAAGATTTTGTTGAGACGGTCAATTTCCGACCTCAGTCTTTGTTTAACACCGCCGCGCTTTTTATGTCGTTTTTGATTTTTATTCATCCGCACTCTACTCACTCAGATATTAGTTTGTTTTTGTCTCCCCACAGCTATCCCTCCATCGCTGCTGTCTTAGTTTTTCTCTTGCTGTTCCGTTGATGGAAATTTTGTTGCTGCTGCTGTTGCTATTGTTGATGCTGTTGTTGTTGTTGTTGTTGTTGGGCTGCCTGTTGCTGGTGATGAAAATCCTGTTGATTGCCGGCACCGGAGAGACGAACACGTTTGGCATTTGGTTCGTTTGGATTCATTTGTTGTTGTTTCTCACAGTCACGGTCGCCATGTGGAAACTGAAAAAGATTACTTCTTGTCTTTGCTGTTGACAGATTCAGAATGAATCGTCTCTCTTTATTAAATAATTGACTTAGCCTAAAGTACATAATGAAGTTTGGAGTTCTGTCGCCCAGTGGCGGCAGAACGGGAGTATATAGCATGCCGTATGTATTTGTATATATGTATGTATATATATGTACGGATGGTACATACTCAAGAAGTGCTTACGGTAGCGTTCTCACGCTGCGGCCAGTCCGCATAAGTGGCGGATCCTATTACTGCACTTATGTATATTTGTTATTGTATAAACATAGCAACAAAGTGTCGTTATGTTATGAGGTGTTACTCTTACTTTATAGTTGGGCATATGACCACTTGTCATGTTGTATACTCTACAATACAGTGGGCATATGCTCATGTGGCATACAACATACTACAGTAGTAAATGCCGTCAAGCGGGGACTTGAAGGCAGAGGCTGCGTTGTCCATGTCGAACCAAGTCTGCAATGCGACTCGGACTTACATAAACCGGACCTGGTGGGAATCCGACAAAATCACATATATGTGATAGATGTTTAGGTTGTGACAGACGGACATTCCTTAGACCAAGCGCATCAGCGCAAGGTTGAAAGGTACGACAGGGCTGACATAAGATCACAAATGCGGCGATCTTTGGGAGCGACAGGTGACATCGAGTTTCATTCCGTTACACTCAACTGGAGAGGAATCTGGAGTAATCAGTCGGTAAAACGATTAATTGCAAAAGATCTCCTCATCGCTAGTGATACCAATATCATTAGCGTCAGAGCAGTCACTGGCGGGGTGACGTCTTTTAAATATTTTATGTACTGTGCTGGGTACACTCGAAGCTAGGTGTATTGAACTCTAGCTACTCTCTATACTTTGCCTGCTACCTTGGCATAACATCTAAAAAGGTACAAAAATCGCACAGAAAAAGAGGTGGTTTTAGTACGTAGGCACTGTGCGACTTCATTGTTCCGATGACGCAGTGAATCGTGCATGCGAGATTGTCCAGTAGTTGGTTGCTCGTATCTTTGAAGATTTCCTTCCTCAGCGATCGAAAAAAAAAAAAAAAAAAAAACCCCAAATGCCTCGTCATCTAATTAGTGACGCGCATGAATGGATTAACGAGATTCCTACTGTCCCTATCTACTCAGTCGTATTTGGACTGTGGTTGAGTGCGGTTGTGTCGCGGTAGTATCAATTGCGAATTTCGAACGCAAAACAAACAGTGAGAAAAGTGCAAAACAGAAACAACGATTGAAACAGTGAAGTGCCCACTTTGTAGTAAACAAGTGGATTAGTGCGCTAACGGTAACTTGTTTACCAGTTGTGCCTGTACGTGTGAGTGACAGTGCGAGTGTGTGTGTGAGCACGTGCTCTAGTACAGTGGACACTCGAGAAGAGTGCAAATACAGTGTGCCCTCGCTAAAAGGGCCAAGTGCATTTTTCGGCGTGCGTGATCGGACTCGTGCGTGAGCCGATTGTTCGTGCGTGAGCCGATAGTTCGTGCGTGACACGTAAAAATTTTTCGTGACACGAACTATTCGTGCGGAGCCGTCGGTATGAACGGTTCGTTGAGCCGCAGTGGAAGCGCCGTCAGCGTCCAGCGCCGTTGAGAGCGCCCGCAGCGTTGCATCGTGCGTAGAGTCGGCCGCGGAGTCTATGGGAGTCACTGGTAGTGACACCATAGATGAATCGGGCGCAGAGATGACTGCCGTCGTCGGAAAGCGCGAGAAGAAGGCCCGCAAGGCGAAGGCTCGCTCGGCTCGTTCGTCGCCGGTGTTGGAGCAAGTCGCCCCCGTCGCGAAGAAGCCGCTTTTGGACAGCATGTCCATGCCCGCCCCCGCCGTCCCGCCCGAGAAGCCAGCCAAGCGCAAGTCTGCCGCCGTTGCCACTCCCGAAGCTGTCGAAAGTCCAGACGCTGGACCAGCTGAGGTTGAGATACCGCGTAGCGGTGCGTGGCGAATCGTCGCCGGTGGCTCGTCTGCGATTCTCGCAGAGATTGGCGCCTCAGGGCAAGCCATTCGGAATGCCATGGTTGGCATGGAGCCGCTGGCTGCGATGCAGTTATCGTCTGCCATCAGACGGTTGGAGGAGTTGGCCACATCGCTGACCCTCAGAAATGCACTATTAGAGGCGGCAGAGAGCAGGCTTGCTGCACAGCCGCCCACCACCCCTGTTGCTACGTACATTGCTGCGTACAATGCTGCCTTCCCCGCGGTCACCGCCAGAGCTGCTGCCGTTGTCTCCGACCCCGGAGTGCCGGTCGCCGCGCCACGGATCAGCAAGCCAGCTGAGATGTGGTCCGCGGTGGTCACGAGTCGGGACCCGAACGTGTCTAGCGAGCAAGTGGCCGAGCGGGTGATGAAGGAGGTCGCACCGACGCTGGGAGTACGTGTACATGAGGTACGCGAACTCAGGAGCGGTGGCGCTGTCATTCGTACGCCGTCGGTTAGCGAGATAAAGTGAATGGTAGCGAAAAAGAAGTTCGCAGAAGTTGGACTTAATGTCCAGCAGAAGAAGGCGGCAAGACCTTCTCTCAAGGTGATGGAGGTAGACACCAGATGACGGTAGAGTCCTTCAAGAAGGCAGTACACATGGTGTCAAAGCCATGGGTCGCACAAGAGGGCAAGAAAGTGAACGTCTCCATCGAGGTAGACGACTCGATTGCGTCCTTGCTGGAAGGCCGTGAGAGGATTCCGAATGATTGGATTCCCAGCCGGGATGAAAATTTTCGGTAGTCGAATTTTCGAGGGATACCGAAGGAACTCTGCCGTCATTATCGACGATCCAGATGCCATCTGCCTGCCGGTCGAGTCGCTAATCTCCGATGCTGGAGTATGCGTGAGGGTCACGGGTAAATTTGGCTCTATTTAACTGACCTCACTGTACTGCCATGCACATGCTGAGTTGACGGGATTTTTCCAGTACATGGATGCCATACTGATACTGGCGAGCAGTACTCCGGTCATCTTCTGCCTAGATGCGAACGCTGTATCTCCGATGTGGTTCAGTAAACGGTACGATAGCTTTCGTGGCCATCTGAACTACAGACGGGGTGAGCAGCTGGAGTCGTCAGCAGATTCAGCGAGCTGTACACGTTCGATAATCGCCGTGGACAACGCGATATTGACGTAACAATCGTTAGCGAAGCAGCGTTTGCGTGGGCCGCGTATGACTGGAGTGTGGACGAGTGGGAGATGAGCGACCACAACATTATCACCGTTGTGGTGAAGCCTTCCCCAGACACAGTTGAGAGCACAAATGCTTCTGTGCCGTCCTGGAAGCTCAGGAATGCTAGCTGGCGGTTGTTCGACTCTGAACTGGTAGAGGAAATTCGGGAGCACCTTCCGTTGGATCGCATCAGGATGTCGCCGTTGGACTCCTCGGTGTCTGCGCTACGCCTTGCCGTACAGTCTACGTGCGACAGGGTGCTAGGTCGTAGAACGTCGCGAGCCGCTGGAAAGGTGACGTGGTGGTCCACTGAACTAAGTACAAAACGTCATGAAGTCAGGAGACTTAGGCGGAGGCTTCAGGATGCTAGGCGCAGAGGAAACGAAACTGCGCAGTTTCTGTCAACTCATCTGCGGACGGCGGTCCGCGAGTTTAAGAAGCTCATCCTGAAGACGAAGGAGGATCATTGGCGGAACTTCGTTAGAGACCATCGAGATGACCAATGCCGTTTGTATGGAAGCTATATGATATAGTCACCCGATCTTGACCAAATTTGGCACAGTCGTTTATAGCTACAATAAACTAACTTATAATAAATTTCACGACAATAGCTTAAAAAGTAACAAAGTTATTGAGAAAAGTCACTGTTTCTGACTTTGACGTTTCTATGGGAGCTATATGATATAGTCACCCGATCTTAATAATACTTGGCACAATTATTAATAACAACACAAAACTGAAAAATACCAACTTTTATGACAATAGCTATAAAATTATTGAAGTTATTAAGAAAGTCACTGTTCGTGACTTTGCCGTTTGTATGGAAGCTATATGATATAGTCATATGGGACATGGCTATTTGAACTCGTCTCGTCGTGCTGATCAAGAATATATATACTTTATATTTATGGTCTGAGATGCTTCGTTCTATGCGTTGCACACTTCTGACCAAAATTAATATACCCTTTTTGCAAGGGTATAAAAATCTCAGATAGCTCAGGTTTTGAGCTAATATGTAGGGCCTTTGCCTTACTATTTATATATAGTCAATGCCTTAAGTGCCTTCTTTTGTAGTTTTAAGATAGTACCTAAGTTGCATTTAAATGTTTTTTTTTTCATCCATTTTCCTTTATGTTCTAAATTTATTAACAACATATTTCTAAACATGTAAATAAAATATCTCAGCTGATCACACATAAATTAAGTCTAAACTCTGTAAATAAAACAATAAGCTAGCTTTAAGCTAAATATAATAATATGGAAATAAAGCAATGAAAAATCAATCAAATCAATTATCAGCAATTGTCATAAAAGTTGGTGTTGGTCAGTTTTGTGTTGTTATTAATAATTGTGCCAAATATGATTAAGATCGGGTGACTATATCATATAGCTGCCATACAAACGTCAAAGTCACGAACAGTGACTTTTCTCAATAACTTTCTTACTTTCTAAGCTATTGTCGTGAAATTTAATATAAGTTAGTTTTTTGTAGCTATAAACGACTGTGCCAAACTTGGTCAAGATCGGGTGGCTATATCATATACCTCCCATAGGAACGATCGGTCGAAAACAGTGACTTTCATCAAAAAGTTCGTTATATCCTATGCTAAGATTGAAGGCCGTTCTTTCGCAAACATTAGACTTTTTGGATGAAACGTTTTTACACTTTGATGGCTATAGATAAGGAAAGAATTACCAAAACAGTTGCAAGGGTATACAAACTTCGACGCTGTCGAAGTTAACCCCGGCCTTCTGGTTTTTTATTTAAATTGACAAAAATGACCAAAAATACAAAAGATCCCAATGCTGACTCAATATTTTAAGCTTGTAATCGCTTGTAATTGCATAACTATGCCAAAAAACATACACCAAAGCAAATTTTATCGAATTTGGCAAAGAAACAATTGTGGCAAAAGATCTGCTAAATTTAAATGTTACAGAAGGTAAGAGACACCTTATGCCTTAGGGCTGCGTTCGATGGTATTGTGAGAGTTGTCATAATTAATTATTAATGTGCTATATGTAAAATCTTACAAAACTGTAGATCTTAAAATAACGTGTGCTTTTGTATTTAAATAGCGTTTCTAAAATATATTTATATTTAAAGGCAATAGGTTTCGCGAATTTGCACAGCAGCTAATCAATACGGGCGCAGAATTTGGTAAACAAGACGTGGAAGACCTGATTGTATCCATGAGAACACTCACAAGAGATGTTTTAGAGCAACATATAGAAATAATGAAGTAAGTAAGTCGTCTCGCCGACTTAGGTATACCATACACCAGTAAAACAAATATTTCAAATTTATTAAACCAATGCATTTTCACATGGTTTTTTATTACAAGCATATCTTATAATCTCTCTCACCCTAGCGCCCCCAACAGCCAACGGCCAACTACGGCCTTATGGAAAAACGTTTATATGCATAACTTGTTTGTTTTTTGTCCGATTTTGATCAAATTTGGTGTTTTGCTGGGTATTAGTATCAAATTCAGGTGTGCCAAAATTGATTACAAAAGGTAGAAAATTACGTGAGATAATCGAGTTTTCCCAAATTATGGGGGCGGAAAGGGGCGTGGCAAAATCGTTGCATATACAATATATGCGCATTTATTAAACGAATACACATACAAAATTTGGTGTCTCTAGCTATTATAGTCTTTAAGAAAATCAAATTTGTTTAAATTTTGTGGGCGGAGGGGGGCGTGGCAAATTTTTTTTGCAACAAATTTGTGCGCGGTTACTAAAGGATTAATCATACTAAATTTGATGTCTTTAGCTATTGTAGTCTTTAAGAAAATCAAATTTGTTTAAATTTCGTGGGCGGAGGGGGCGTGGCAAAAATTTGAAATAAACTTGACCACCGTAGGTAATACACGAGTCTACGTACCAAATTTGGTGACTCTAGCTCTTATAGTCTCTGAGATCTACGTGTTCATACGGACAGACGGACGGACGGACGGACATGTCTATATCGACTCGGCTGTTGATACTGATCAAGAATATATATACTTTATGGGGTCGGAAAAGCTTCCTTCTGCCTGTTACATACATTTTGGCGACTTTAATATACCATTTCACCCTATGGGTGTATGGTATAAAAACTAAGCTGTTGGAGTCCATGGAAAATGAAGAACTTTCATACACACTGATATTTCGACGGATTCACACACGCAGAAAAGTTATATTTGAGCTTAAGGTAGCTATTCTTGGTTTTAAGGAATATTGAATATGAAAAAAAAAACGGGAGTAGGAAGCTCATTCATAGTGACAGACAATGGGGCCAATGTTGTTTCCGCTTTCAGCTCTTATAAACGTATGTCTTGTGCATGTCACAACCTTAATTTGGTAATGGATGACGTTTTAGAAAAGAAGTCAGTTCATGGTATTCTAATACTCCTGGAGAGTTATAAATTAGTAAAATTGTTTAAACATTCTAAGCTAAATAATAAGTTGTCTAAAAAGTGGAAGCATGATATAAGGACACGTTGGAACTCAAAATATATTATTCTTAACATCATTTACGAGATGCAACAAGAAGAACAGAACTTACTCCCACAAAAGAATGAGCTTAAAAGAGTGGTCGAAATTGACTTTAATTTGATTGGCTTACTTTTGGAATTTTTAAATCCTTTAAATTCCTTAGAAAAACGTTTTCAGCCATCAATTGTGCATTACGTAGGACTTTTTTTATACCCTCCGTTTAAACGTATTAGCCTCTTAAATCCAGACCAAAAGGAGCAAGTGCTGGCCACTGTTAGAGCTATGCTTGTAGACTGTATGGAATCCGTTAATAGTTCTGTAGAATCGCCCCCTACAAGGAGTACACCACCCACTCATTAATTTGCTGGATTTTTAGACAGTCAACAAACTAATTCGTGTTGAGCTGGACCGTAAAATTGAAGTCCATGCTCATCTCTTGGACAGACGGACATAGCTATATCGATTAAGCTTCTCATGCTGATCAAGAATATATATACTTTATGGGGTCGGAAACGTCTCTTTCTGTGCGTTACAAACATCTGACCAACTTTATAATACCCTCTGCAAGGGTATTAAAAAAATGAAGTAAGTAAGTCGTCTCGCCGACTTGGGTATACCATACACCAGTAAAACAAATATTTCAAATTTGTAATAACTAATGCATTTGCCTATTTTCCACAATTCTGTTCACATGCTTGTTACAAGCATATCTCAGTATCTCGCGCACTTATGCATATAAGCACCCTAGCGCCCCCACCCGCCAACGGCCATCAAAGGCCTTATGCAAAAACGTTTATATGCATAACTCAGCTATTTTTTGTCCGATTTTCATCAAATTTGGTATTTTGCTCGGTATTAGTATCAAATTTAAGTGTGCCAAATTTGATTGCACAAGGTAAAAAATTACGGGAGATAATCGAGTTTTTCAAATTTCGGGGGCGGAAAGGGGCGTGGCAAAAACTTTATACATACAAACTGTGCGCATTTACTATGCAAATATACATACCAAATTTGGTGTCTCTAGCTGCAATAGTTTTTGAGATAAACGTTTTTTTTGAATTGCGTGGGCGGAAAGGGGCGTGGCAAAAATTTGAAACAAACTTGATCACTCTACATACTACACGAGCCTACATTCCAAATTTGGTGGCTCTAGCTTTTATAGTCTCCGAGATCTAGGTGTTCATACGGACAGACGGACAGACGGACAGACGGACAGACGGACGGACGGACAGACGGACGGACGGACAGACGGACGGACAGACGGACATGGCTAGATCGACTCGGCTGTTGATACTGATCAAGAATATATATACTTTATGGGGTCGGAGAAGCTTCCTTCTGCCTGTTACATACATTTTGGCGACTTTAATATACCATTTCACCCTATGGGTGTATGGTATAACAAACGTGTTACTTCTGCATTTCTGTGGTGCTCAAAGAGCAGAACAAAATGTCAGTGAAAACACACAAACGAACAAGTGCATAAAACAGAACACGAAAACAAAAACAACAAAACCAAGAGACACAAATCAAAGTGCCGGGCCTGAGCCCGCAAAAACAACAACAATTATGAAACCGCCTGACATAAGCATTACAACAACACCACTCTACAATAAATATCAAAACTTAAACAGCCCAAAATATATTGTAATTAATAGAAAAGACAACAAATCTTCCAAAAATGTATCACCATTCCTAATTAAAAAAACAATAGACTATACATGTGGAGGAGAAGTTGACACTTGCATAAAAACTCGCGCAGGCACTTTATTAATCAATCCAAAAAATGCTTTACGAACAATGAAATTATTAAAAATCAAAAATATGGCCGATGTTGAAGTAGAAGCCACCGAACACAAGACACTAAATTTTTCCAAGGGAGTAATCTCCAGCAATGAATCACGAAACATAGAGGAAACAGAAATACTAAACGAACTAAAATCTCAAAGCGTAACAGAAGTGCGAAAAATATTAAAGAAACAAGAGCAAGGCTTGGTAGAAACGGGACTTATAATTATTACATTCGCCACACACAACCTTCCAGAATCTATTGAAATCGGATATGAGAACACATGTGTCCGCCCATACATTCCTCTCCCTCTGAGATGGAAAAAATGTCTACGATATGGCCACTCAACCCCAATCTGCAAAAATTTAGAAGAAACTTGGAAAAACTGCTCACAAATGACATACACTGCTGAAAACGAAACCTGCACCAACGAAGAGTGTTGCCTAAATTGCAAAAATAACCCCGAATTTGACTCTAAACACAGCCCACTGGACCGCAAATGCCCAACATTCATAAAACAATAAGAACTAAAGAATCAAATCATGACACAGCCATCAGCATCAAAAACAAATACAGCTACAACAACATCGATCCCGACCTATACCACAAAACCATCATCTGCCCAGCGAACGAACACCTCATCTCTAACAACATCTTACGACGACCTATTATCAGAACAACCAAGTTCATCGCACCAACACCACCATAAAGAAGGCATGGAAATGGACGTAGACTTCCTCGCTAAGTCACAAAATTCAGTAAGCAGGAAATCTGACGACTTAATATTAAGAATATTTCCTAAAGGAAAAAAACAGCACCCTTTCAACAAATCTTAAACCCACAAAGCCCAACCTATCAAATACAAAAACCTCAAAAAAAAGAAAACATGAAGACGAAGATGACAGCGACTGTTTTCAACACTTAGAATAACAATGGCCCACACATGCTGTAATTACCACAATAATGGACTCACAATACCCTCACATATCTGTCCTTAAATATAAATAAAACCAAATGACCATTAAGATCATCCAATGGAACATAAACGGATACACAAATAATTACAGCGAACTCCCAATATTAATTAAAAAACACATATTTTATCTCTACAAGAAACACAGAAAAAACACTCCAACTGCATCCCCATACCAATCAACTACACCTTAATAACAAAAAACAGCTCAACCTCCAATGGGAGTGTAGCTCCCTTGATACACAACTCCCTACAAATTCGAGAAATAACATTGAACGGTGATTTTGACGCAGTACGGGTAGAATTCATGCCAAACCTAAAATTTAGACTAATTTCAGCCTACATTCCACCAAACAAGAGATTTCTTTGAATAATCTGCAAGCGGCAAGACCTTCTCTCAAGGTGATGGAGGTAGACACCAGATGACGGTAGAGTCCTTCAAGAAGGCAGTACACATGGTGTCAAAGCCATGGGTCGCACAAGAGGGCAAGAAAGTGAACGTCTCCATCGAGGTAGACGACTCGATTGCGTCCTTGCTGGAAGGCCGTGAGAGGATTCCGAATGATTGGATTCCCAGCCGGGATGAAAATTTTCGGTAGTCGAATTTTCGAGGGATACCGAAGGAACTCTGCCGTCATTATCGACGATCCAGATGCCATCTGCCTGCCGGTCGAGTCGCTAATCTCCGATGCTGGAGTATGCGTGAGGGTCACGGGTAAATTTGGCTCTATTTAACTGACCTCACTGTACTGCCATGCACATGCTGAGTTGACGGGATTTTTCCAGTACATGGATGCCATACTGATACTGGCGAGCAGTACTCCGGTCATCTTCTGCCTAGATGCGAACGCTGTATCTCCGATGTGGTTCAGTAAACGGTACGATAGCTTTCGTGGCCATCTGAACTACAGACGGGGTGAGCAGCTGGAGTCGTCAGCAGATTCAGCGAGCTGTACACGTTCGATAATCGCCGTGGACAACGCGATATTGACGTAACAATCGTTAGCGAAGCAGCGTTTGCGTGGGCCGCGTATGACTGGAGTGTGGACGAGTGGGAGATGAGCGACCACAACATTATCACCGTTGTGGTGAAGCCTTCCCCAGACACAGTTGAGAGCACAAATGCTTCTGTGCCGTCCTGGAAGCTCAGGAATGCTAGCTGGCGGTTGTTCGACTCTGAACTGGTAGAGGAAATTCGGGAGCACCTTCCGTTGGATCGCATCAGGATGTCGCCGTTGGACTCCTCGGTGTCTGCGCTACGCCTTGCCGTACAGTCTACGTGCGACAGGGTGCTAGGTCGTAGAACGTCGCGAGCCGCTGGAAAGGTGACGTGGTGGTCCACTGAACTAAGTACAAAACGTCATGAAGTCAGGAGACTTAGGCGGAGGCTTCAGGATGCTAGGCGCAGAGGAAACGAAACTGCGCAGTTTCTGTCAACTCATCTGCGGACGGCGGTCCGCGAGTTTAAAAGCTCATCCTGAAGACGAAGGAGGATCATTGGCGGAACTTCGTTAGAGACCATCGAGATGACCAATGCCGTTTGTATGGAAGCTATATGATATAGTCACCCGATCTTGACCAAATTTGGCACAGTCGTTTATAGCTACAATAAACTAACTTATAATAAATTTCACGACAATAGCTTAAAAAGTAACAAAGTTATTGAGAAAAGTCACTGTTTCTGACTTTGACGTTTCTATGGGAGCTATATGATATAGTCACCCGATCTTAATAATACTTGGCACAATTATTAATAACAACACAAAACTGAAAAATACCAACTTTTATGACAATAGCTATAAAATTATTGAAGTTATTAAGAAAGTCACTGTTCGTGACTTTGCCGTTTGTATGGAAGCTATATGATATAGTCATATGGGACATGGCTATTTGAACTCGTCTCGTCGTGCTGATCAAGAATATATATACTTTATATTTATGGTCTGAGATGCTTCGTTCTATGCGTTGCACACTTCTGACCAAAATTAATATACCCTTTTGCAAGGGTATAAAAATCTCAGATAGCTCAGGTTTTGAGCTAATATGTAGGGCCTTTGCCTTACTATTTATATATAGTCAATGCCTTAAGTGCCTTCTTTTGTAGTTTTAAGATAGTACCTAAGTTGCATTTAAATTTTTTTTTTTTCATCCATTTTCCTTTATGTTCTAAATTTATTAACAACATATTTCTAAACATGTAAATAAAATATCTCAGCTGATCACACATAAATTAAGTCTAAACTCTATAAATAAAACAATAAGCTAGCTTTAAGCTAAATATAATAATATGGAAATAAAGCAATGAAAAATCAATCAAATCAATTATCAGCAATTGTCATAAAAGTTGGTGTTGGTCAGTTTTGTGTTGTTATTAATAATTGTGCCAAATATGATTAAGATCGGGTGACTATATCATATAGCTCCCATACAAACGTCAAAGTCACGAACAGTGACTTTTCTCAATAACTTTCTTACTTTCTAAGCTATTGTCGTGAAATTTAATATAAGTTAGTTTTTTGTAGCTATAAACGACTGTGCCAAACTTGGTCAAGATCGGGTGGCTATATCATATACCTCCCATAGGAACGATCGGTCGAAAACAGTGACTTTCATCAAAAAGTTCGTTATATCCTATGCTAAGATTGAAGGCCGTTCTTTCGCAAACATTAGACTTTTTGGATGAAACGTTTTTACACTTTGATGGCTATAGATAAGGAAAGAATTACCAAAACAGTTGCAAGGGTATACAAACTTCGACGCTGTCGAAGTTAACCCCGGCCTTCTGGTTTTTTATTTAAATTGACAAAAATGACCAAAAATACAAAAGATCCCAATGCTGACTCAATATTTTAAGCTTGTAATCGCTTGTAATTGCATAACTATGCCAAAAAAACATACACCAAAGCAAATTTTATCGAATTTGGCAAAGAAACAATTGTGGCAAAAGATCTGCTAAATTTAAATGTTACAGAAGGTAAGAGACACCTTATGCCTTAGGGCTGCGTTCGATGGTATTGTGAGAGTTGTCATAATTAATTATTAATGTGCTATATGTAAAATCTTACAAAACTGTAGATCTTAAAATAACGTGTGCGTATTTAAATAGCGTTTCTAAAATATATTTATATTTAAAGGCAATAGGTTTCACGAATTTGCACAGCAGCTAATCAATACGGGCGCAGAATTTGGTAAACAAGACGTGGAAGACCTGATTGTATCCATGAGAACACTCACAAGAGATGTTTTAGAGCAACATATAGAAATAATGAAGTAAGTAAGTCGTCTCGCCGACTTAGGTATACCATACACCAGTAAAACAAATATTTCAAATTTATTAAACCAATGCATTTTCACATGGTTTTTTATTACAAGCATATCTTATAATCTCTCTCACCCTAGCGCCCCCAACAGCCAACGGCCAACTACGGCCTTATGGAAAAACGTTTATATGCATAACTTGTTTGTTTTTTGTCCGATTTTGATCAAATTTGGTGTTTTGCTGGGTATTAGTATCAAATTCAGGTGTGCCAAAATTGATTACAAAAGGTAGAAAATTACGTGAGATAATCGAGTTTTCCCAAATTATGGGGGCGGAAAGGGGCGTGGCAAAATCGTTGCATATACAATATATTCGCATTTATTAAACAAATACACATACAAAATTTGGTGTCTCTAGCTATTATAGTCTTTAAGAAAATCAAATTTGTTTAAATTTTGTGGGCGGAGGGGGCGTGGCAAATTTTTTTGCAACAAATTTGTGCGCGCTTACTAAAGGATTAATCATACTAAATTTGATGTCTTTAGCTATTGTAGTCTTTAAGAAAATCAAATTTGTTTAAATTTCGTGGGCGGAGGGGGCGTGGCAAAAATTTGAAATAAACTTGACCACCGTAGGTAATACACGAGTCTACGTACCAAATTTGGTGACTCTAGCTCTTATAGTCTCTGAGATCTACGTGTTCATACGGACAGACGGACGGACGGACGGACATGTCTATATCGACTCGGCTGTTGATACTGATCAAGAATATATATACTTTATGGGGTCGGAAAAGCTTCCTTCTGCCTGTTACATACATTTTGGCGACTTTAATATACCATTTCACCCTATGGGTGTATGGTATAAAAACTAAGCTGTTGGAGTCCATGGAAAATGAAGAACTTTCATACACACTGATATTTCGACGGATTCACACACGCAGAAAAGTTATATTTCGGTCAGCGCACACTATATTACAGAACAATTTGAGCTTAAGGTAGCTATTCTTGGTTTTAAGGAATATTGAATATGAAAAAAAAAACGGGAGTAGGAAGCTCATTCATAGTGACAGACAATGGGGCCAATGTTGTTTCCGCTTTCAGCTCTTATAAACGTATGTCTTGTGCATGTCACAACCTATTAATATGATTTGGTAAAGTGGATGACGTTAAATTAGAAAATGAATTCTAAGTAATCATAGGTGTTCTAGTGATATAAGGTCACTTGGAACTCAAAATATATTATTCTTAACATCATTTACGAGATGCAACAAGAAGAACAGAACTTACTCCCACAAAAGAATGAGCTTAAAAGAGTGGTCGAAATTGACTTTAATTTGATTGGCTTACTTTTGGAATTTTTAAATCCTTTAAATTCCTTAGAAAAACGTTTTCAGCCATCAATTGTGCATTACGTAGGACTTTTTTATACCCTCCGTTTAAACGTATTAGCCTCTTAAGTCCAGACCAAAAGGAGCAAGTGCTGGCCACTGTTAGAGCTATGCTTGTAGACTGTATGGAATCCGTTAATAGTTCTGTAGAATCGCCCCCTACAAGGAGTACACCACCCACTCATTAATTTGCTGGATTTTTAGACAGTCAACAAACTAATTCGTGTTGAGCTGGACCGTAAAATTGAAGTCCATGCTGATCTCTTGGACAGACGGACATAGCTATATCGATTTAGCTTCTCATGCTGATCAAGAATATATATACTTTATGGGGTCGGAAACGTCTCTTTCTGTGCGTTACAAACATCTGACCAACTTTATAATACCCTCTGCAAGGGTATTAAAAAAACAAACGTGTTACTTCTGCATTTCTGTGGTGCTCAAAGAGCAGAACAAAATGTCAGTGAAAACACACAAACGAACAAGTGCATAAAACAGAACACGAAAACAAAAACAACAAAACCAAGAGACACAAATCAAAGTGCCGGGCCTGAGCCCGCAAAACAACAACAATTATGAAACCGCCTGACATAAGCATTACAACAACACCACTCTACAATAAATATCAAAACTTAAACAGCCCAAAATATATTGTAATTAATAGAAAAGACAACAAATCTTCCAAAAATGTATCACCATTCCTAATTAAAAAAACAATAGACTATACATGTGGAGGAGAAGTTGACACTTGCATAAAAACTCGCGCAGGCACTTTATTAATCAATCCAAAAAATGCTTTACGAACAATGAAATTATTAAAAATCAAAAATATGGCCGATATTGAAGTAGAAGCCACCGAACACAAGACACTAAATTTTTCCAAGGGAGTAATCTCCAGCAATGAATCACGAAACATAGAGGAAACAGAAATACTAAACGAACTAAAATCTCAAAGCGTAACAGAAGTGCGAAAAATATTAAAGAAACAAGAGCAAGGCTTGGTAGAAACGGGACTTATAATTATTACATTCGCCACACACAACCTTCCAGAATCTATTGAAATCGGATATGAGAACACATGTGTCCGCCCATACATCCCTCTATCCCTCTGAGATGGAAAACATTCATAAAACAATAAGAACTAAAGAATCAAATCATGACACAGCCATCAGCATCAAAAACAAATACAGCTACAACAACATCGATCCCGACCTATACCACAAAACCATCATCTGCCCAGCGAACGAACACCTCATCTCTAACAACATCTTACGACGACCTATTATCAGAACAACCAAGTTCATCGCACCAACACCACCATAAAGAAGGCATGGAAATGGACGTAGACTTCCTCGCTAAGTCACAAAATTCAGTAAGCAGGAAATCTGACGACTTAATATTAAGAATATTTCCTAAAGGAAAAAACAGCACCCTTTCAACAAATCTTAAACCCACAAAGCCCAACCTATCAAATACAAATACCTCAAAAAAAAAAGAAAACATGAAGACGAAGATGACAGCGACTGTTTTCAACACTTAGAATAACAATGGCCCACACATGCTGTAATTACCACAATAATGGACTCACAATACCCTCACATATCTGTCCTTAAATATAAATAAAACCAAATGACCATTAAGATCATCCAATGGAACATAAACGGATACACAAATAATTACAGCGAACTCCCAATATTAATTAAAAAACACATATTTTATCTCTACAAGAAACACAGAAAAAACACTCCAACTGCATCCCCATACCAATCAACTACACCTTAATAACAAAAAACAGCTCAACCTCCAATGGGAGTGTAGCAACCTTGATACACAACTCCCTACAAATTCGAGAAATAACATTGAACGGTGATTTTGACGCAGTACGGGTAGAATTCATGCCAAACCTAAAATTTAGACTAATTTCAGCCTACATTCCACCAAACAAGAATAATAATCTTTGAATAATCTCCAAAATGTACTAGAAACCGCAAACTTACCCGTGCTAATCACTGGTGACTTTAATGGTTGGTATACAAACTCGGGCTCAAACTCCAATTATCTTACAATTACACGAAAAATACTTAAAAAATTCATAGCCCAATCAAATAACATCCTACCACTAACCATAGAATACATATGTAGATGCGTCAAACTCAAGATTTTTTCGACAAAAGCCGAACAGCGTAGAACCCGAGAGCGGCCACAGCGAGAGCGAAAAACATTCGCTCGCAGCAGTGTCGCTACGCATCGAAAATAATTCAGGTCTGCCACAGACTACCGAACGACGCAAAATCCATAATTTTTTGTTTATTTTTCTTTTTTTAATCTTTTTTTTTTTAAATTAAAAATAAATATAAAAAAGAAAGAAACCCTTATTTGACAATTTTGAGCTAGAAATCGAGCCAGGCAGCATTCGGATCTTTAGCCAGCACTCTATCGACATAGACACCGGGCTACATACGAAACTGGTGCCAATATTTTTGGATATTCTTTCCACAGGGGCATGTCCTATTCGCTTAGTCGCTGTTTTGTCGAAAATGAAAAATTTTTTGTCGAGCGAGCTATTGAAATGCGGTGTTGTACAACTTCACGTCACACACACACTACGAAGCCTGAGCATTAGTGTTGGGTATAGATTGCTCATTTTGGTGAACATGTTCACTTGTTCTTTTTTTCGAAGTAAGTCAACTCGCTCATTTTGTTCACTTGCTCACTTCATTGCTCAGTTGTTCAGTTGGTCACTACATTGCCCAGTTGCTCAGTTGTTCTCTACATTGCTCAGTTGTTCTCTACATTGCTCAGTTGTTCAGTTGTTCTCTACATTGCTCAGTTGTTCAGTTGTTCTCTTCATTGCTTAGTTGTTCAGTTGCTCAGCATAAACATTCTGAGTTTTATTTTGAAAATTACATCTCAAGCATTGTTGTCGATTTTGGTAATATTATTAGTGATAATTTATGATTTTTATTTAACAATATTTTTATTTTTTTAACCTAGATGTCCTTTTTATAAATAAAAGTAACGTCCTGCAGTTACCGATATATTTGAAGTACAGTTTTATATATTTTTTTCGACCCCGCTGAAATAAAATATATCACATTTCATGCTAAATAACATATTTAAAAAACTTAAGGTAACATGTTTTATAATTCCATTCAGTTGGAATGCTTTGATTTTTATGATTATTAGATGTTAATATAGCTGCTTGCATTGCTAAAAGAAAAAAGAGGGTCTTATTTGGGAAAACTTCAAAAATTATGATATCCTTACTTGAAATTTACATGTTATTATGCAAAAGCATTAGATTTTCAACATTTTTTGGTTTCAAAAGCGAACGTCTTTTGCGCACCGTTTCGCCTGCGCTTGAAAATATGCGCTCGCATGGCACAGATGTGGCAACTATGCAGAGGCGCTTTAGCATATATGCGTATAGAAGAGGATACTGCGATTTTCGATGATTCCACCATACCAATGGATCATCCTTTGTATTTATGTATTCCTCGGCCAGATATTTGTCCATCTCACGAATTGCTGCTGCCGTGTTGTTGGTGGGCTGGCTGACTTGTTTAAAATTTGTGTCATAATCAGTCCATATGTCGTCCTTGTCTTGCGTATTGAAATTTAGACTTTCGTTGTTCGGTGAGATATTTTCTGACGAGCTAGCCACTGATCGCAATAAATTTGTTTTAATGTCCGCAACGGACTTTTTAAAGGCCTCCACAGATTTAAAAACCCGTCCCTTGAATCTTGGATCCAGTATGGTGCTCTCCGCATACAAAAAGTTTCCCTCATAGTCTCTGAAGCGTTCGTCCATGTCCACGATAATTTCAGTTATTAATTCATTTAAAGTAGGATTTTTAATGTTTGAACTTATGCTGACCATTTTTTTTGCAGTATGCCAACCAGTACGATTATTTTGGAAAGAGTCACATTATTTTCTGCTGAAATCTCTTCCGTTATTTGGAAAAACGGCTGCAGTATGGGAAGAACTCCATCAATTAGGTCCCAATCCTCAGGTGACAATATTAAATCTGTCCGAGTAGACAGGGCTGCCACAATCGCTTCCTTTAACACTGTCAGTCTTTGGAACATTTTATAAGTGGAGTTCCACCGAGTGGGAACATCTTGCGTTATCTTAAGTTCGGGCAACTTAAACAGAGCTTGCATCTCCCTTAACTTTTTTAATGCGGATGTGCTGCGATTAAAATATTGTGATATAGCTTTAGCTTTAGTTCGCACTCTGGACATCTTCACCAAAGCCAAAATTGAGACAATGGGCGAAACAACGGACATGTCTCCAGTTGCCTATCCGAATAGCACCACCAATATTGTGTGCGTTGTTTGAAGCTATTGCCGCAACTTTGTTTTCGAGTCCCCATTCTGAAACAATATTTTGAAGAAATCCGCACAGATTTGTGGAGGTGTGAGATTCTTCAAATCCCTGGCAAGCTAACGTGTATGATGTTAGCACTGTAAACTCCGTCTCTATAAAGTGCACAGTGACTGCTAAATAGCTCTCGTTGGTAACGGATGTCCAACCGTCGGTAGTTAAGCAGATCGCTGTAGACGCACTGAGCATCTCCATAATTTTTCCGGTGCATTCATCTTTAATTTTTGGAATCAATGCATTCGTCAATGTCTTCCTTGTGGGCAACTTATAGCCTGGAGTTTGTGATACGTCGTGAATTAATTTTTGGAACTCGGTTTCCTCCACTATCCGCAAAGCATGATGACCCTTGGCAATCATTTTGACCAATTGTCGATCAATCTGCTGAGATTTGCTCACTGGGACAGGCCTGTGAATAAATGTCGTAATCCTTGGTTGGGCGCTTTGCACAACAACCGAGCTTTCCTCATTTTGGCGGACAACGGGCTCCATAGCTGCCGGGTGTTTACATTTTAAATGTCGGCTTAAATTGCTTTGGGACTTCCAACTCAGAAGGCATTTGCAATAATTGCATTTCGCCTGCTGATTGCCAATGTCCCCAAAATGATGGAAATGTCCAAATCTCGCTATGTTTTCTTATTAGCGACATTCTGAATTTTTAAAAGTGAAACTGATATGATCGCTAATATGAAAATGGCGAACTTGAGACAAAAGAAACGTAGATCGAGCAAGTGAACCAAAAAGATCTAGTGAACCAAAAACAACAAGTGAACCAAAAAGAACCAGTGAACAAAAATGAGCTAGTGCACTAAAAAGAACAAGTGAACCAAAAAGATCTAGTGAACCAAAAAGAACCAGTGAACAAAAATGAGCTAGTGCACTAAAAAGAACAAGTGAACCAAAAAGATCTAGTGAACCAAAAAGAACAAGTGAACCAAAAAGAACAAGTGAACAAAAATGAGCTAGTGCACTAAAAAGAACAAGTGAGCAAAAAAGAACAAGTGAACAAAAAAGAACAAGTGAACAAAAAAGAACAATTGGAAGAGAACATGTTCAGTTGCTCACTTCACTGAACAACTCTTTTTGTTCACTCACTCATGAGCAACCCAACACTACTGAGCATGTACCGACGAGTGTACACATACATAGACAGAACGAAATGACAAGCGACATAGAGCTGCCTGCGTCGTTCGGTAGTCTGGGCCAGACTGAATTATTTTCGATGCGTAGCGACACTGCTGCGAGCGAATGTTTTTCGCTCTCGCTGTGGCCGCTCTCTGGGGTTCTACGCTGTTCGGCTTTTGCCGAAGTTCACTGGGATTCCACGCTCAGGCTAGCGCATGATGAAATAACATAAGGTGGTCTCGTCGAAAGCCGAAGCTTACCGAAGTATACACTTAACTTCACTGCGCGGCAGTGTAGTCACATCACCGTCTCACTCACACTCAATACAACACTCCGTATTCTATTCCTTTCACTCGCACTTATTGCAAGCATACGTTAAGTGTATGTCTCTTGCCGACGGGCCCACCTTATGTTATTTCATCATGGGCTAGCGTTTGTAATCAAAAAATCTTGAGTTTGACGCATCTATGTATTCTATGGTTAGTGCTCTTACGCTGTATATGTACAGTAGAAGCCCGAAAACTAGAACCAATGTTCTGTCTGAATGTTTTGCTTTTTCCAAAAAATATGGAAAATGTTGCAAGGTAAATTAAATGAAACGTTATTTATTTTCAAATCATACAAATTTGAAAAATTAATTTTTCTTTTTACAAATAAATATAAAATGTATCTTAATAAAAATCAAATCATCAACCAATCCATTGTTTCTTGACAAAAAAAAAACTCCAACTCTTTTCCACACCTACTTGAGGTAGAGTTGTGTCTTCAGTGGGCCTAATCCACATAATATTTAGCAACAAATTCTGACACAAAGGTTATGATATATGGCAGTAGAGACAGAAGTCGACACATGTGCACTATTTGATATGCCGGTCAATTACGGTCAGTTTTCTTCCTGCAGCCATTTATAGCTTAAAAATAAAATCTGTTTTAGCTATTGTATATAAATTTAAAGGTTCAATTTATGCAAATGTGCCTGTTATATCTAATGCAGTGGGCGTCAGGTGTCAGATGGGCGTAAGTAATGCATGTTGCATCACTACAGCCAATCAATTTTCTAAGCTTTATTTTGGATGTAGCACTCTGCATATTGCAGTATGAAAATACCACAATTATAAGAATCCCTTTGGTAATATCTTATAAACTTTGAAGTTATAAAGTCCTTTCCAAAATGATTAAAGAAAGCGAACTCCTTGGGCATTGGTACCATGAATAAATTTAAAAAGGGTTTTGCATTGCAAAATGTAAAACTTTACGTTATTTGCAGTGCAACTATTAAGTTTGGTTCAGCATTGCGAGCATACGAAAAAATCAGCTTTGAATAAACCCGATTTCAATTTTTTAGGTCTTTTCTTATTCCAACTTTCTCTATAATTGCAAAGTTTCTTATTAGACATTTTTAGTAAATCTGGCGTAGATATTGCTGCACGTTTCTTGGGTTTACCCCTTAATCACAGAACCGTGCACAATTGGTAGATATACAATATCGGGGCGAGCCAGTTCCACTTGCTTTGCTACTGAATTTGAAAGTTCATCCATTTTGCGAATGAATCTTCCCATGTTTATGCCTCTCTTATCTTTAATTGAATCCAATTTTTAAAACCGTCTAATATATCACTGAAACGTTTTCTTCGAAATCTCCTATTTCGAAAATATTGTACACCTCTCCAAGAGCATTTCATAAGAAAGATATAAGTGCAGTATTTTGCAAGCCTACCATGCAATCAATATCAGCACACATTATTTTAGCATAATGGCTGGTGCAAAATTGGACAATTAACGCCGGAAATGTTTTGCTTTCTTTATATAAATATTGATAGCGCATTTCATTGTACTCTATAAAAGTACAGCAGCAGTTTTCTTTGAAGACTGCGGAAATAAGGGCGAAACTAGCATCCTTATCGAAATCATTTTTAGCATTTTCTTCAGCTCTCATGCTTCGATAATATGATAAATGCTTATTGATCGTTTGATCGCTCCCAATTACTTTTCTATCCTTATTTGACATTAGAGCCAAATCTTTTTGGTACCCAAATGCTGTGCGAGATTTTAATTTATTCTTTTCTAAAAAGCGACTAATACGTCTACACTGGGAAACTTTATTTAAGTTTATTGTGTGGAAAAAATCGGGGCTATTAGATTAGACTGAGATACAATCATCGAACTGAACTGTGAATTTAAACTTGTTGCAAGATGGGTCTTTATTTGTAACAAAGTTACTCCTATTACTTCGTATTGAATTGAAATACACATTACAGGCGTTGTTTATGAGAAAAAATTGTTCCCGTATAATATGCTCAATACTTTTTTTGTTTGGTGAATTTAGATGTGCAGATTTTCCATAATTCCTGAAAATGCTGCACTTGTATATCACAGATGTGGTGACTATATTCATTTTTAGAATTACGAACTGCCTTTTCAACCATTTTTACATCTATATTTAAACTTATGTTGCCGAGTCTACAGTCTTTTCGCAGGCACTTTAATCTGCTTGCTAAAAGACTTTCGACCACAGGCTTAGACGATAAGCTTACACTATTTTCAATGAAAGGACTAGACGACATATCCAAAATTGGTTCATGCGTCTGCTTATTTTCCTTAGACCATTGACTGTGGGCAACGGAATTATCTACAGAGACTAATGCCTTCAATTTATTTCTCGATGTAATGCGTCTTTTAAAACAGTATTACGCCACTTCCGGCAAGTACTGCTTACTCCAAAGACCTTACGCTTATCATTGAGATTTTTGTTCACAATATTTGCTATCTGCAAATATTGTTCATCGCTTAAGGACATTGATTCTCTTAAAAACCCCCTACTAATTGCTTCTTCAATTGCAACAACAATAACTTTGCTTTTTGACTCAAAAAAAAAAACAAAAACACTTCACAATTAAAAAAATAACATTAAAAGTAAAATAAACTATAGAATTTTTAACAATAAAGAAATATATAAAATTTAACATATTAGAAACCAAACCAGAGGGCCGGGGTTAACTTCGACCGTGTCGGTTTGTATCTCAACTGTTTTGATAACACTTTCCTTACCCATAGCCATCAAAGTGTAAAACTTTTATCTGAAAAGTCTAATGTCTACGAAAGAACGGCCTGCAATCTTAGCATAGGAAATAACGAAGTTATTGATGAAAGTCACTGTTTTCGACCCATCGTTCCTATGGGAGCTATATGATATAGTCACCCGATCTTGATCAAATTTGGCACAGTGGTTTATATGTGCAATAGACTGACCAATATTAAATTTCACGACAATAGCTGAATAACGAAGTTATTGAGAAAAGTCACTGTTCGTGACTTTGCCGTTTGTATGGGAGCTATGCGATATAGTGGTCCGATCCGGCTGAATCCGAGATATACAAACTGTATATACAAGCCAACATGAAAAATTTCAGCTCTGTAACTCTTACGGTCTAGGAGGAGTTCGCGTCGATCCAGACGGACGGACGGACGGACATGGCTATTTGAACTCGTATCGTCGTGCTGATCAAGAATATATATACTTTATATGGTCGGAGATGCTTCGTTCTATGCGTTGCACATTTCTGACCAAAATTAATATACCCTTTTTGCAAGGGTATAAAAATAATACAAATTTTGATAATAACATAAAAATTTTGGGAGTAAGTAAACAATAAGGGCATACATGTGCTAGTGATGGACGAATAATATACATATTAATTTGGGGTAGAATATTGCGAGGGAAATGCCACCTCTAATGGCTGGTGAAAAAAATTAAACAACTAACAAAACTTATTTATTCTATTATTTCCAACTTTAGAGCCTAATAGACAATTAATCAACAATTGTAATAAATTATATGCCATTTTAAATATGTATGTATGTATAAAAAAATATGTGTACATATATGTCCATACACATATAACATAACAAAAAATATAAGAAAGACTGTCAATAAATAAAATACATATAAAATTTATATTATAAATATTATAAATCGATCCGAAAGCTTGTGACGTAACATATATTTTTATAATCTTTCAAGCCAGAAAAAGTCCGTTAAAAATTCAAATTTAGGCTGTACAAGTGTGTTCATCGGCACAAATACGATCCCAGTTCCCGATCGCGGTCAGCCAGTGCTGTCAGTTTGGCAGTTGAGTTGATAGATCTTGTAAAATTTAAGCTTAAATGTTTTAGCCATTATTTGGCCAGTTTCCCATATATGTATTTAAACAATTTTTAGTTTTTTTCAAATAGAGCAGTATTTGCTTCGGAGATTCGGGCAGCTCTCTTTGTGCCCATATGTGTTAAAGCGAGATGACTCTATTATCATGCAATGAAATGCCTCTTCTAGTTCGAAAACAGAACGACGCACAACGGCATTCAGATCGAATTAATTTGTTTTTTGGTTTTAGTTTTTTCGGCAAGTTGCATCTAAATAAAGTCCTATACAAAATACCTATAATATATGTGTTTATTTCGGAAATGGATAAGAACAAACTATATCAATCACTGTTTAGTTCTTATGTTAAAGCTTTTCCAAATGAAACGAAATCTGATTTACAGAGAAAAGCTGTGCATGTCTGGAATAGCATCAAACAATCAGCAGACTTATCGGCGAGAGTTGATCAGTACGTTCGAAAAAAATGAGTCGTTGGCATTAAAACATAAGGAGACTCTAATGCAATTTTGGTCGTTGCAAACAAAGTCCAAAAGCACACAAAATCATTCAGAAACTTCTAAGAAAATAATCCAAGATTTGACAAATAACCCAGAAAAAAATAATGATGAGAACCCCATAGCTTCTGCTGGCCATAAGCAAAAAATTTACCCAAAAACTGCCCAAGATCAGCTTAAAATAGAAATTGATATAATAAATTCAGAGTTGATTGGACTGTATAAAAGAAAAAATTGTGGGCAAATAAGTGATGAACAGGAACGAGATCTAAAAGCAAAAGAAAAGCAGAAGACTTCTTTGGAAAAATCACTAGCGAGTAAGGTGAATGCGCAAATCCGTTAACAAAAATTTAGAGCTAATAAAAGGAAAAATTTATCTGATATATGCGATGGACATCCCGAGATGAAAAGGGCATTGAAAATAAAAGATGCTCCTGGGCGACCCAGAATTGAAGAAAGCCAACCAGGTTTGTTAGAAGCGATCGTAAACATGGCTATTCATGGATCAGCGGCACACAAACGGCGACAAGACGAATCTCTCAGAAGCATCAAAACTTTGCATGAGCTTACCATTGCATTAAAATGCGAAGGATTTGTATTGAGTAAAAGTGCTCTCTATTTGCGTTTGATGCCAAAGCGCAGTTTTTCTTCGGAGGGGAAAAACACGTTCAAACCGTCCCTGTCAGACTTGTGAAAGCTCAAAATAATGAACACTTAAAACATGTTGATGGCATTTTTTGTAAAGCAACCATAAATCATCTGGAAGAAATAGCGTCGATTCTTGGACCTAGTGAAGTATGCTTTTTAAGCCAAGATGACAAATCACGTATTCCTCTGGGCCTAGCAGCAGCCAACCATCAATCTCGTCTTGTTATGCACGTAGACTACAAAATCTCTCTGCCCGATCATGACTGGGTTGTGGCTGAAAAACACAAGCTAATCCCATCAGTCTATGCAGGAATTGATTTGAAAAAAAAAAAATGGGAATGGAGATATAAATGCTGTTGGATATTCAGGGCCTACTTTCATAGCTATTAGATCGGGAAAGCATTCTTCGTCGACAGCATATTCTCATGCACTTGATTTTGAGACTATCCTAACTTTGGAAGACTTCGATTTGATAACCAAGTTTGAAAATATGGTGAAGCCAATATTTATAACAATTGTGGATGGCGGTCCTGACGAAAATCCCCGTTATTAAAAAGTAATTGATATTGGAATCCATCATTTTTTTGACACATAACCTGGATGCGCTATTTATAGCCGCCAACGCTCCCGGAAGAACCGCCTTTAACAGAGTCGAAAGAAGAATGGCACCTTTAAGTAGAGAACTTGCTGGTTTAATCTTACCACATGAACACTATGGAAGTCACCTGGATTCAACTCGCCAAACTATAGACTTGGACCTCGAAAATGTCAAACTTTCGTCACTGTGGAGAGACATTAGGGGAAATATGGAGCGCTGTTGAAATCGATAAATATCGGACTGTAGCTAAATACATCGATCCTGGAAATTCTGAAATCAATCAGAGCCGCATTTGGTCAAAAGATGAAGTTTGGATATCGGAGCATGTGAGGACAAGCCAGTATTTTACCCAAATTGTAAAATGTAATAATATCAATTGTTGCTCAAAACCTCGCAGCTCATTTTTTAATATTATGCCAGAAAGATTTCTTCCTCCACCTCTTCCATTGAAACAAAGTGAACATGGACTGACGATTTCATTGGGTGTAGAAAATACAGAATCATCTAGGGGTAAATTCGTTTCAGTTTTTGTTTCCAAAAATCTAAAGTTACAAAATATGTGTTCGAGTACTTTGCCGGAAATTCTGCCGTACGATTATTTTTGTCCATCTGTGCACGAAGACATAAACGAAAGAATTTGTAAGTCATGCCACATCTATTTTGCATCGAAGGTCATGCTTAAGAAGCATCAAATTGTGCACAAAAAATGTAAAGACGTCGTAGTCTCTGAAAAGAAAGTTCGACTAATACGCATCGCAGCTAAACGACAAGGAGAATTTATGGCAATCTTGAAAAATGAACAAGTTGAATGGATAGAGGATTGTTTTCTAGACCTAAGTGATATACCTTCAATCGAACAAGATACAGATGACAAGCAGTTGAAGGAAACTCCAATCATAGGTGCTGAATATTCCTTACGCTGCCCATGGGAAAATGATTGAGGGGGGGTCAAAAATTGTCAAAAATCGCGTTACGTAATTTATGGACAGCCCCTTGCACTTATACCGTAACCAGTCATTTTGACTGGGTATATGATTGATATGCAAATATTTTATATTTTGCCCTTTAGGGAAGTTCCCTTGTTTGAAACATTACTGTTTGTAAGTTTGTTTACACAAAGGCAAATGAAAATCACCGTCCAGTAACGCAGAATCCCCGGCCTGTACGTAAATGGTGCCAAATAGGGCATTGTAACAACAACAAGACAAGAAATATGTTTGCGGAAAATGTGTAGAAAAAAAAGTTTCTATTTGTAAAACATGTAACAAACATGATTTTTTTGATTAAACCTACAACACAATTGATGCATTTTTATTATTTTATTTATATATTTTTATTTCTCATTAAATCTTTAAAAGGATTACGAATTTTAATATAAAATAATAGGACTTTTCTTAACCAGTCAAATTGACTGGCTCTGGTATAAATATGTAGGTATACAAATTTCTTGGTAAATCTAGTGTTAAACAAAAAAATTACTATACAGCAACAAAAGCAACGCTTAGTCGGCAATTCAAAATGATTAAAACTATAACTATGTATTTTTGTCAATTTCAAACCCCCTGGGGCAGCGGAGGGTTAATCAACACACTGTACAGCCATTTCATTCGCACTCACTATACAAAGTGCCGTTCGCTCACACTTATTGCAAGCATAGCTAAGACAGTTCTGTTGCCGACGAGACTACCTTATGTTATTGTATCATGGATGCGTCAAACACAAGATTTTTTGATTACAAACGCTAGCCCATGATGAAATAACATAAGGTGGGCCCGTCGGCAAGAGACATACACTTAACGTATGCTTGCAATAAGTGCGAGTGAAAGGAATAGAATACGGAGTGTTGTATTGAGTGTGAGTGAGACGGTGATGTGACTACACTGCCGCGCAGTGAAGTTAAGTGTATACTTCGGTAAGCTTCGGCTTTCGACGAGACCACCTTATGTTATTTCATCATGCGCTAGCCTGAGCGTGGAACCCCAGAGAACTTCGGCAAAAGCCGAACAGCGTAGAACCCCAGAGAGCGGCTGCAGCGAGAGCGAAAAACGTTCGCTCGCAGCAGTCTCGCTACGCATGGAAAATAATTCAGTTTGCCACAGATCGCAGAATGATGAACACGTGTCTGTGTCGCTGTGTTCTCGTTTTGCATATGTATGCGTAGGCTGACGTAAGCAAGCGAAGATGTGAACTTCGCTTTTTCAGTTGCTGGCTCGCAGACTTTTTGAGTTTTCGACAATGCGAAAATGAGATGCGTGCTTAAGTACAGAGCTCGACGGCGCTTTTCTAAGTGTCAACGTGGCTCTCTTGTTAGTGTGCTCGCTTGGCGATCGGGCAGACATCAAAGAAGCTTATGAAGATGAGTTATGAATTGGCAGAATTGGGGAAGCATTTGCATAATGTTCAGGAAATTAAAAATACATTAATAATTTTTTTTCCTGCGCCTGGGAAATTCACACGGCAAGTATTGGGCGATTCGTTGATTGAAAGAACAATGTCGAAAGGAGAAACGAGATATATAGCCTAAAAGCTTATCTGAATTTCCTGTCCGTGTTGCTAGGTTAGCAATATAAAATTAATGGTGCACTTCACTACCAAATATATCTTAATCTTTTTAGAATCGATTCAAAACTTTCATCCCGGCGAGCCACCCGAAAACACCCTTATAACTAGTTTGGCCTGAGCCTTAAACACATTCTATAAACAAAAAAAATAGAAATAACAATCGAAAATAAATATAAATAAAGCTAATAGAATTGTATCAAATTGTGTTGTTACTTATTTTTGGGAATCAAATGTCCATTAAACATTTGGTCGACATGTCGCCGCAACGTCGATTGTAAATCCGAGCTATAATTTTGCTGGGACTTTGCGTCGACATGTCGCCGCAACTTCCATAGAAAATTCAAGCACTATTTTGCTCGGACATTACGTCGACATTCGCTGCAAGTTCCGCTGAACACCCGAGCAATATTTTTGCTCGATTTCCGTTGATCACACGAGCGAATTGGTAATCGTCTTCAGCGGAAATATCCAGAGAATGTCCAAAGCGCTAGGACATGCAAGGCTAAATGTCGCCGCAAATTTTTATGGCGTGTGCCCTATAATTACGAATCGACATCTGACAAATCGCCGCGGATTTCCTGAGTAATTTCTGGCAACCGGTACTGAAGGGTGCCTATTCCTTTATATAGTGTTATTGTGTGTAAATAAAAGTGCATAATTGCCACCGGCGACGATTCACAACGCTCCGCTTCGCAGTATCTCCACCTCAGCTGGTCCAGCGGCTTTAATTTCGACAGCTTCGGGAGAAGCAACGAGGGCAGCCTTGCGCTTGGCTGGCTTCATGGGAGGGACGGCGGGGGCGGCCATGGACACGCTGTCCAAAAGAGGCTTTCTTGCGACAGGGGCGACTTGTTCCAGCACCGGCGAGGAGCAAGACTAGCGAGCCTTCGCTTTTCGAAAAAAGTTTCGTGTCACGCACAAACTATCGGCTACACGCACGAACAAAATGCACTTGCACTCTTCTCGAGTGTCCACAGTACTAGAGCACGTGCTCACACACACACTCGCACTGTCACTCATATGCACAGTCTCAACTGGTAAAGAAGTTACCGTTGCTTGGCTCACTAATCCACTTGTTTACTACAAGTGGGCACTTCACCGTTTCAATCGGTGTTTCTGTTTGCACTTTTATCACTGTTTGCTTTGCGTTCGAAATTCGCAATTGACACTACCGCGACACAACCGCACTCAACCACAGTCCAAATACGACAGTGTAGATAGGGACATGAAGTCGAGTTTATTTAACGTGGCGTATACCCATTAATAGGGTTTACAACCACGGTACTCAGTCAAAATAACGCGTCAACCAATGCCCTTCAGAGATGCTGCTATTGCAGCATCTCGTCGGTGCCTATTGAATGCCATGCTGCCGAACATGACATTCCCCATGGGTAAGCAGCGAGGCCCATCTAAAACCTCTGCTGGTCTTTGGGTACAGCACCCGGTTATATAACGCAACTCCACGCTGAGTCAATGACTCTCCCCGCGTTTGGGTATCAAACCACAACCACTACGCTCTCCCACAAGGGAGCCTTGGGCCACTAGCCCATCCCGGAGAACCGAATCACAGCTTCGGTCGGCTGTTAGCAGTCAGAGACTACTAGCCATATGTGTCCTAGGCAACACGGAATGGATCGTCCTTGACTCCCCCCTCATGGGGTTCGTCTACCAGATTTGCAGCTTTGGCGGGCTGTTTGCAGTCAGAGACTACTAGCCATTTTTGTTCACCTGAACAAGGAATGGGTCATCCCCGAGTCAGCCCGTTGGGGGTTCATCTGCCAGATTAAAGCGCTCTGATACGGCTTTGCAGTGTATGTGTGACGTATTGCTACCAGTTTTGGCCCGTCCGACCCGGCACTGGTTGATCCAGTGTCATATTTCGACGCCTTTTAAACGCCGCTCGCGCAAACAATTCCAACATCTGGAGCTGCTCCGGTGTGTCCAGGACCCGGGAAAAGTCCCAACGGGTGTCCTCCTTTCTGACACCAAGTCGATCGAGGTCTCGCAAATCTGTGAAAAGTGGGCAAGCCACTAGCACGTGCTGCCAGTCTTCGCACTGCGCACCACATTGACATGTGAGCGTCCGACTTAGACTTTTCTCATACAGAAATGCGTTCAGCGATCCATGGCCAGTCAGCAAGAATCCAGCGTGAAGTCCAAAACCAAGGTCCTTCCGGCTGAAAACGAAGCATGCGTCCGGGATAAACTCGTGAGTCGGTCGACCGCACTCATCGTCATCCCACCTGCGTTGCCACTCGCAGCACATACGTTCGTCCAGCATCGCCTGAATCTGCCTCCGATCCAGATTTGCTACGTCCAGACCGAACAGCCAATCGCCTTCCTCAATGGGTGGGAATGCTTCTGGATATTCAAAATATCTCTTAGGGCTAGGTTCGGCACAACAAATTTATTTTGTGTCCCGGTGAAATTAGAAACTGGGTTTGTTTTTCTAGATGTTTAATATGTGTATTTATTTATGTTATTATTGAGCTCGGCTAGTTGTGACGGTTTCCCCTAAGGGAGTTTCGAACTTGGGCAGCTTTCGTGTGTTAATGTGATTCCTTGCTACCAGATTCAATCCTCCACTCGTTCCTTGTGTCTTCGCCGGTTCCTATTTCAGACTCGCAGTGCAGATACTTTGATCTGTATCTCCCTCTTCAGAATAACTCTGGAACGCTGATTGGCCTTAGAATAGATTCTATAGCCTTTCTTTTACGTTTCCTCTCGTATCCTGATCTTCTAGGGATGTAATCTCCACCTCAGTACCTTCAGCTGTGTTTATAAGATGGTCTTTGCGTGCTCGGTGCCTCTAGGACAAATCCCGTGGCCGTTTGCTATACAGCAGGATTTTCGCAGCGATTGGTACTCGTCAGGATATATAGATCCTGGGATTTCGGCAGTAGGATATATCCTCGTGCCTTCCAATGTGCTGTGAATCGTCCTGTAGCCGCTTGACTTCTCTCTTTTATTATCGCTTGGGCACGGTGTCTGTCCTATTCTAAGGACTCGTTGGTTGTCTGATAACTTGAGAGGTTACTCGTAAGCCCTCCTTAGTTGTGGTATTCCCCTCGCTCCCTTTCACAGGACTTGTTGTTACTTGCTTGAGAGTTTAAGGTTACTCGTAAGGCCTTAAAACTCCTTGGTTGATCACGACTTGTTGACTTGATACTTTTCTTGATTTGTGCCGCCTTTATATAGGCAGCTCCTCTGGCCTCAGGAACTGACTGGTGTAGTACCGCTATACAGCTGGTACTTTTCTATCGGCACTCTACTTTCACCTACGTATCTACTTGTTGCTAAGCGTGGTGAAAGTCCCGTAACTCCTCGGTGCAGCTGTGTCCACTTTCTTTGGAGTGCTGCGCGCCCATTTCCTCCTTGTCCTTGTCTTTCTCCCTTACCGGTATAGCTCCTCGATCGCTCTGCCGGCTTTCTTCGCCTTCTCTCATTGGGGACGCCTTCTTATTGGCCGCCCGTATTTTCTAACGCATCATCTTGCTGCCTTCGTTCCTCTGCCGGTACTGCCGTCGCCCGTCGCTCCCCAATCAAATCGAATGGATATTTCTGTCTTTCCCCTTCTTCGACTTGTATATTCCCGTTTTCGTTATCGTATTTGTTCTTTCCTCCCTACTCCCCGATTAGCAAGCATAGCTATCACTTTACTCCGTTCGGCATCACATACCCCCGCACCCGTCTCATGAGTTTGCTTGACAATCACTCTTGCTCTCTTTTGTTCGTCGGGTTTCGGCTTTTCACGATCTACCTGCTTTCGAGTTTCGCATGCGTAGCGCAGGCAGAGAACATTTTCATTTGCCGCCGTCACCCTCTCTTTCGGTTGTACACGCGTGTGTCATGTGCGCTCTCTCATGCATCGCTCTAAAGACACACGCACGCCAGCCCAGTGCATGCCTTCTCTTATCGTTTCTCTCACTTTGGCTATTGCGTTTCAATATTAGGCCAATGCCCTCTAGCCTCGTTTCATTTGCGCTCGCGTAGCCGATTTCATGTGTTACGCCCCCCACGCATCTTCCCGCTTGGACGAAATTTTGTCAGCGGTTGCTTGAGGTTTGATCGACCATATTTGAGTTTGATCGTGTATCGTATGCTTCGCTTGAGTTCGACCGGTCCAGCATATATCGTATGCTTTGATCGTGACTCCGATGGTTTGTGTGTCAACTGTATCTTATCTCTATACCATTGTATCGTTTGGATTGTGTTCATGCTTGATTGTTGTGTGGGACATTATTATTATCTATAATGTCCTCACACCTAATTGCCAGTTGCTTGGCAACCAAGTCCAATGGGGGGGCTCCAACAAGCACCTGCAGTGCCACAGTGGAGACTGTACGGCATACCGGCAGGCATCCTAAGAGCATGACTCTCTAGCAAGAGCAGAGGTGCCTCCTGGAAACCATCGTACTCTTAACCGCGGAATACCACACTGTGGCACCAAATAGCGCGCAAGGCACCATGAGTCCAGCATACACAGTGCGTCTGGATCGGGGACTGAGACCCCAGTCAACCCTCAGAACGCGACTGAGTGCACCACTGACTCCAGCCAACTTACCGCGTAATCTTGCGATGTGCGGCTGAAAATTAAGGCGCTCGCCGACGGTGATGCCCAGGTATCGGTACTGAGTTACATATTGTAGGAATGCTCCTGCAAACGCTACAGAGGGCGCCTGGCTGGCGGCAACGCTGGCCTTCACGTGGTGGCAGGCATCCTCAACACAGCGTCCTGGTCAAAAGCCGAATTGCCATATATTTTCAAATAATGAAATATACCTCTGCCACACAGTGAGATAACAACGCTGTTATGTGCTCGGGGATAGCACGCCATACTGCCTTGCAGATACCACCTGTGATGCCATCCAATCCAGGAGAGCGCCTGCTCTTCAACCGGGCGACGCATACTCCGATCTCGAAGGCTTCGAGAACCGGTGCAGCTCCGCTTGGAATGGCAGTACCGTCACTCGCTGCCGCAACTGAAAAGAAGTTACGGAGGAGGAGACCCGCGCAGTCGTGCCAGGTTACGACCGGCCTGCCATCCTCGCGAAAGCATCCCAACTCTGTGGACCGCTTTCGTCCTCGGCAAATCCTGTACGCACGCCCCCATGAGTCATCTCTGTGGTTTCCAACAAAGTTCCGCCAATGATCCTCCTTCGCCTTCAGGATGAGCTTCTTGAACTTGCGGACCGCCGTCCGCAGATGAGTTGCCAGAAACTGCGCAGATTCGTTTCCTCTGCGCCTAGTAGTCCTAAGTCTCCTGACTTCGTGACGTTTTGTACTCAGTTCAGTGGACCACCACTTCACCTTTCCAGCGGCTCGCGACGTTCTACAACCAAGCACCCTGTCGCATGTAGACTGTACGGCAAGGCGTAGCGCAGACACCGAAGAGTCCAACGGCGACATCCTGATGTGCTCCAACTGAAGGTGCTCCCGAATTTCCTCTACCAGTTCAGAGTCGAACAACGGTACGGCACAGGAGCATATGTGCTCTCAACTGTTTTTTGGGAAGGCGTCACCACAACGGTGATAATGTTGTGGTCGCTCATCTCCCACTCGTCCTCACTCCAGTCATACGCGGCCCACACAGACACTGCTTCGCTAACGATTGTTACGTCAATATCGCTTTGTCCACGGCGATTATCGAACGTGTACACCTGAATCTGTTGACGACTCCAGCTGCTCACCCCGTCTGTAGTTCAGATGGCCACGAAAGATATCGTACCGTTTACTGAACCACATCGGAGATACAGCGTTCGCATCTAGGCAGAAGATGACCGGAGTACTGCTCGCCAGTACCAGTATGGCATCCATGTACTGGAAAAATCCCGTCAACTCAGCATGTGCATGGCAGTACAGTGAGGTCAGTTAAATAGAGCCAAATTTACCCGTGACCTTCACGCATACTCCAGCATCGGAGATTAGCGACTCGACCGGCAGGCAGATGGCATCTGGGTCGTCGATGATGACAGCAGAGTTCCTTCGGTGTACCTCGTAGATTCGGCTACCGAAAATTTTCATCCCGGCTGGGAATACAATTATTCGGCCATCCAAGTCTGTGTGGGGCTCCTGCAGCAACGCAAAGGGGTGGCCGAAACCGCGCATACGCACACCGACATCGATGCACGCAACGCCACCCCGACCACAATTGGCTTGGATGAAGCTAAACGTGATTAGTGCTTAACTGCAAACCTTGCCTCCTTCGCAGCGAACATTGGACAGTCCAACGAGAGCATTAAATGCCCCGATGGTCTTCCATTAAAGCGGCAATTCCGGCAGTCCACCGGATTTTCGCACTTCCAGATCATGTGGCCCTTCTGGCCACATCTGAAGTATGTCGCTTCTTTTGCTCCACACTGGGCCACCTTGTGGTCGTAGCCTGCGCATCTATGGCATTCGTGGGTCCTTACGATCCAGCAGAACTTGTAGCTGAACCATTGATTGTAGAACCTCTCACGGCATTCCAGCAAGGACGCAATCGAGTCGTCTACCTCGATGGAGACGTTCACTCTCTTGCCTTCTTGCGCGACCCATGGCTTTGACACCATATGTACTGCCTTCTTAAAGGACTCTACCGTCATCTGCTTGAATTTATTCTCCTACAGCTGCTGTATGAGGACCTCCGGGGTGTGCTTGCTGTCCACATCCAACACCCTGAGGGAAGGTCTTGCTGCCTTCTTCTGCTTAACATTAAGTCCAACTTCTGCGAACTTCTTTTTCGCTACCATTCACTTTATCTCGCTAACCGACGGCGTGCGAAAGACAGCGGCTCCGCTCTTGTGTTCGCGTACCTCGGGTACCCGCACTCCCACCGTCGGTGCGACCACCTCCATCACCTGCTCGGCCACTTGCTTACTGGACACGTTCGGGTCCCGACTCGTGACCACCGCGGACCACGTCTCAGCTGGCTTGCTGATCCGTGGTGCGGCGACCGGCACTCTGGTGACGGGGACAACGGCAGCAGCTCTGGCGGTGACCGCGGGGGAAGGCATCGTGGTATGCAGCAGTGTGCATAGCCACAAGTGTAGCAACGGGGGTGGTGAGCGGCTGTGCAGCAGGCCTGCTCTTTCGCCTCCAACAGAGCGTTCCTGAGGGTCAGCGATGTTGCCAACTCCTCCAAGCGTCTGATGGCAGACGATAGCTGCATCGCAGCCAAGAATGCAGCTCCATGCCAACATTGGCATTTCTAATTGCTTGCCCTGAGGCGCCAATCTCTGCGAGAATCGCAGACGAGCCACCGTCGACGATTCGCAACGCCGTTAGTCAATACTTATTCGTCTGAAAAACAAGCTTTTCTTGCTTTAGAAGAGGCGAAAACATCGATAACTGAATTCAAGTTAAATTTTCTCGCCAATTCTGATTCTAAACAAAGAGTTGCCAATCCAGACACTCTAGCTTGAGTTGAACAAGAACGGTGGACATTTTTTATCCTCGCAAGTACGCTAAATGAACGTTCTGCACTGGCTGCTGAAACTGGCAAGGTACACAATATTCGCAGAGCAACACAAATGTTTGGGAAGAGATTTTGCAAGTTTTTTGCTGTGATGTCATTTAGCAACTAGAATGCACGAAGACACGCAGTGAAGTTCGCTTCATAAATGTGCTTTAAATGAATGATTTCAGTTGACAGTTCTTGAGCTACGTTAGAAGCGTAATTCTCCACAAAGTTGTCTGCCGCCTTTTGTATCTCTTTATACAAAACCTCCATAAAAACCTCCATAAAAATGAAAAAACCTTAACGATATCTCTAATTGCAGAGAATATGTGACGAATTCCGGAGATTACTGAATCTATTTCCATGAAGAAAGTATTTCGTTTAAATTCGATTTCTTCTTCAGTGCTGTCTTCATCTTCAAATGGTCAGCGCGTTTCTTCTTCTGAGGAACAGGCAATGTTGAAGAAGTGTCTTCCATTTCATTCGCAACCACTTTGCATCCCCGCAATAAAATATATTCCGTTGATGACACAGGAGTTGCAAATCGTCGACGAGACTCTCGAGATTATTTTCTTCAATGTCGATAGTTCCTCCCCCTGGCTTGATGAACGACGTTTCTTTCATTAATGGATGACATCAAAACACATTCGAATTTGCTCATGTATTTCATGACTCCTTGCACATCTCTGCGAGTTTCAGCAAACAAGTTCAGTTTTTTTTTAAATCCTCCAACGCATGTTTCAAACGTGGAAGATTTTTTGCGAATGGTTTTATGGCGTCAATCGTAGCAGACCATCTTGTATCGGACAGAGTATGAAGTGAATCCGGTATTCTAGATTTTAGAATCTCCCAACGTTGTGGACTTCCACTGTACATGTTGTAACCAAGGTTCAAGCTGTGAGCTGCGCAAAGTGAATAATCGGGTCGAATCCTTGCTTGTGATCCTTTGTACGCTCCTTTCTTAATTCTAGAGGAGATAAAAATCTGAAATTTTTTCCAATTCCAAAATTCAATAAAAATAACATAAATAAAAGACACAAAAAAAACTGATCACATTCAACCTCCTTCAAAAGTTACACCTACTACAGTGGTCGCTCTTGAATAGAGCGATTCTTTTTACATATGTACGCAATTCGTTTCGACGGATCATCCAGGTCGATAATGTAGACGTTTTTTTCAATTTCTTTGTTTAGCATTTCAATTATTCAAATTCAAAATAAATGAAATTAAAATAGTTAATAAATGAATTCGCAAAATCAAACATAACTACAAACAACGAAGACAGAAGGAAAAACAATAGCACAGTTCGTGAAACAGATATTTTGCAGCGCACAGCTGACCTTGAATAATGTAAGACGTGGTTGGTTTTTTACGTTAGTTCAGACTTCCGCAAATTTCCGCAGCTAAACTAAACGCATTTATTACCGCAAAAGTCAGACGATTGCAATTACATATTACTCCTTTATTTTTTTTTTTGTGGACACACAACTAAAAATCCAACTACACTTACAAAGGCCATTCACAAAACACTTCAAAAAGATTAAAACAAATAAATTAATTATAAAATAACATTTTAATTAGTTGGTTAATTATTAATACATATCAGAATTTAAACTAAATACCTTCAACTTCAAAATTCATGTTAGAGAATTTCATTTGGTACGCTCAATATGACGTTCGACCTGTTTGAAATACAATTTTAAACGTGTAAAAAGCTTACTGAGCGCTGCAGCTGCGCGAAAACGAACACGTGTTCATGATTTGAATGCTATTTTTAGAATGTTCCGTTGCAAATCCAGACAAAATCGGTGTGCCATTCGAAGTTTGTACATTTATTAGACAATATGATTACATTTTGTCAACATATTTTGTGATTGATTTTTTGACTTTTGGCCTATGGGCGCAACCACTGTGCAATAGTGCGATCTCATTGGTCGTTGGTCATCGGGCACCAACAGGCCCGGGGGAAAGCCACCCGTCACCCCTGGAAAAAAACACTTGAGGCTCACTGTAAAACACGACGGAGGCCACGTTATGGTTTGGGACTGGATTTCAGCCCACGGCGTCGGAAATCTGGTGTTCATCGATGGCAACATGAATCAAGATTATTATTTGAAAATTTTGAAGGAAAATTTAAAGCAGTTGGTGAAGAAAATGTGAATTTCCCAAACGTTCAAGCTGTACCAGGACAATGACCCAAAACACAAAGCTCATAAAATCAGGTCTTGGCTGCTCTATAATTGCCCAAAAGTTCTGGAAACGCCGGACAGTTGGGCCTTTTGCTCGGATAGCGTTGCAAAAATACGTTTTTTCATAATCGCGTTTGGCAAAAATGATATATGCAATCGATAGGAAATACTTTAGAGATTATGAACCAAAAAATTTTTGAAATCGGTTGAGATTCATGGGTGCTAGAGGCTCCCAAAGTTGAGACATTTTTAGTGAATAGGAAAAAATGATAATTTTAAAAAAAATCGCAACTTTAAAACTGAATATTGGGCGATTTCAACAATCAATTCAATTCAATTTCAATTTTTTGGTTTTAACTGAAAAGTATGTTCTTTATGAATAGCATGTTTCATAAATTTTAATGATTACTTAAATCGTTATTGAACTAGAAGCATTTAAAAAATGTATATTGGCTTTTTGAACTTTGGTGGAATACAACTAACAAGGATCAACGAGTATCAATACCGGACTACATACACTAGGTAGGTGAAACATTTACCTATCAGATGTATTGTGAGGACTATTATAAAGGATAATAATATCCCACACAACAAGCAAACAGCAGCACAATCCAACGATATAAATGAGACGCCGGATACAAGATACAGCCGAGACACAAACCAAAGTTACGATATACGACCAAGCCTGCTACTGGTCGATCGAACCGATTCATAGAGAATGGCTTACGATCAAACCGGGTCGATCGAACCACACGTCACCGCTGGCGATTTCGTACAAGCGGGAAGATGCGTGGGAAGCATAATGCAAAAAACCCAATATGCACACACATGCGACGGCAACCAAGTCCAACATGACTCGATCGAACCAACTCGAACCTATGACGTACGATCGAACCAAATCGAACCTATGACGTACGATCAAGCATGGCTCGATCGAATCAAGGGCAACCGCTGGCAATTTCGTACAAGCGGGAAGTTGCGTGGGAGGCAGAATGCACAATATCAACGGTATAAGAGTAAATGAGGGCATAATTGCACCCAAAAGGGGGCATTGGCCTTCTTATGCAAATCAAGAGCATCAGAGAGGCAAATATGCATGCATGCATACGCTGAATAAGCATACACGCATGTCACACGTACACTATGCGTGAGGGAGAATACCGATGACCAACAGCATGCTCTGCCTACGTCACGCTCATGAGAACAAAGCCGTTAGATTGCGAGCAGCCAAGAGAATAAGAGTGAAGGCCAAGCAAGCCCGTGAGACAGGTGCGGGGCGTGTGTGCATATACAAAACGTTAATGGTTTGTGGATCGGATAGGGGAATATGCGAGCCGAAGGGGGAGTGAACAATGGGGAAGTCCTCTATCTAATAGATACGATATGCGTATGAAGGAGGATGGCATATGAAATTGAACGATATTATATGTTAAATCAAGCAGGCTAATTATTAATAATCAATAAGTTAAGTTAATACAATTAGCATATACGTATGTATGTAAATCTAATATGGAGCGAATATGGGCGAAGTTGGATATGACGTGTGGATCAAAGGGAGCGACGGGCGACGGCAGCGCTGACAGAAGCAGAGAAAGTCAACGGGATACGATGGGCGGCCAATAGAAAGGCGACGCCAATGGATGAAAGTGATGGAATCACATAGATGTAAGGGAGCTAGACGAGGACAAGGAAATAGATGGGCGCGCAGCCACAAAGAAAGTGGACACATATGCGTCAAGAATACGGGACATTCACCACGCATGGCAACAAGTAGATGCGTGGGTGAAAGTGGACGGCGGATGGAAAATTACCAGCTGTATAGCGGTAGTACACCAGCCAGTGCCTGAGACCGGAGGAGCTGCCTATATAAAGGCTGCACAAATCAGATCAAGGCATCAAGTCATCGAGGCATGATCAAGTATCAAGTAATTAAGGCCTTACGAGTAACCTTAAGGACTTACCAGGGAAATACAAGGAACAAGCAAGTAATTAAGGCCTTACGAGTAACCTTAAGAACTTACCAGGGAAACACAAGGAGCAGCAAAGAAACTAGGAACTATACAGGCCTTACGAGCAACCTGTACAGTTCATCCGAAAGCAATAAGTCCTTAAATAAGGAAAATAAGCACAGTACGCAGCAAGGGGAAGACGAGAAAGGACGACGAGGGATTCGAAGCGACTCACCAACGCTACCCAAGTCCAGAACTACCGTAGAGAAACCGTCATATACAACCGAGCCCACTAATGATTTTGAATAAACATACGTATCAGCTCTAACAACTAAAATCAACGTGTTTTTAATTTCACCGGGGCACAAAATAAATTTGTTGTGCCGAACCTAGCCCACGAGATATTGTAAATATCCCGAAGGACGAAAAAGGATCGTTACAACTGGCGCCCAACGTGCTATACAGGTGAAATTTTAAACAAAAACTAAGTTTGAAAATCGTAAAGAAAAGATCAAAATGGGAAAAGGATGGATTTACCACATGAAGAAGGAGGATTTGGTACAAACAGGCCAAAGGATCGGGATCGAGATAACTGGCACTGGTCCGAAGAGGAGTCCGACGACGATGGGATGGATGCATTAAATCCAGACATCGTCGCCTCTTCGGACGAGGAGTTCGATGAGGACGAGGAGGTGGACAGCGGGTTCACGAATGGATTCACTACGAACGAAGATAGTGTATCGGAGGCTGGAGAAGATGACCGCGAGGTAGACACGGACGAGGAGTCGATCTGGCGTGAAATCGACGACGTGATCGGGATGATGCAGCGTGACGACGACATGGAATGGGAAAGCGTCACGTCAGAGAGGGCAGAGGCACGCAGCCCAGAATATGCCCCGTGGCAGGATGACGAAGAATTGGAGCCGCTGGTACAGAGATGGGAGCCAGCACGGCCGCCAACTCCGTGTCGTATGGTGGATGTAACATCGGATGCCAGCGAGACGGAGGAGGTGGTTGTGGCTGAGGAAGGAGAGTCTGAAGGAGAAGCCAGCTCACCTCCATCGGACCGGGCAGGCGAGGAAGCGCGGGCGGCAAACCACCATTGGATGAACTGGTGGTCGGAGCAGAGACGGCAGCAGGAAGAGGCAGAGCAAGAGCTGCTGAGATGGGAGAGGGCCCAAGAGGAGGAGGAGCAGTTGAAGCGGGCGAGAGAACGGCTGGCACTGGCAATGCAGCAACAACAGCAGCAACAACAACAGCAACAACAGCAGAACTGGGCGGCATGGTTCCACAGAGAAATAGGGGGAGCAGATGCGGTGGGACCGGAATTAAAAATATAAGAAGGGAAAAGGGGAATAAAAGATGAGGAACGGGCCAACGGGAAAAAAAAAACAGAAGAAAAGATGCCCTAATCCGCCAAAAAATATAGAAAAGATACTCAGTAATCGCCAACATGGAAAAAGATGCCAAAAGGCCAACAAAAAGATGCTACCTGAGTCTGAACTAAACAAAAAAAAAAAAAAAAAACCAATAGAAAAAGAAACCATGAAACAAAAACAAATGGGGGGGGGGCATTTCGCTCCAGAAGAAGGGGGAAGTGTGAGGAATATTATAAAGGATAATAATATCCCACACAACAAGCAAACAGCAGCACAATCCAACGATATAAATGAGACGCCGGATACAAGATACAGCCGAGACACAAATCAAAGTTACGATATACGACCAAGCCTGCTACTGGTCGATCGAACCGATTCATAGAGAATGGCTTACGATCAAACCGGGTCGATCGAACCACACGTCACCGCTGGCGATTTCGTACAAGCGGGAAGATGCGTGGGAAGCATAATGCAAAAAACCCAATATGCACACACATGCGACGGCAACCAAGTCCAACATGACTCGATCGAACCAACTCGAACCTATGACGTACGATCGAACCAAATCGAACCTATGACGTACGATCAAGCATGGCTCGATCGAATCAAGGGCAACCGCTGGCAATTTCGTACAAGCGGGAAGTTGCGTGGGAGGCAGAATGCACAATATCAACGGTATAAGAGTAAATGAGGGCATAATTGCACCCAAAAGGGGGCATTGGCCTTCTTATGCAAATCAAGAGCATCAGAGAGGCAAATATGCATGCATGCATACGCTGAATAAGCATACACGCATGTCACACGTACACTATGCGTGAGGGAGAATACCGATGACCAACAGCATGCTCTGCCTACGTCACGCTCATGAGAACAAAGCCGTTAGATTGCGAGCAGCCAAGAGAATAAGAGTGAAGGCCAAGCAAGCCCGTGAGACAGGTGCGGGGCGTGTGTGCATATACAAAACGTTAATGGTTTGTGGATCGGATAGGGGAATATGCGAGCCGAAGGGGGAGTGAACAATGGGGAAGTCCTCTATCTAATAGATACGATATGCGTATGAAGGAGGATGGCATATGAAATTGAACGATATTATATGTTAAATCAAGCAGGCTAATTATTAATAATCAATAAGTTAAGTTAATACAATTAGCATATACGTATGTATGTAAATCTAATATGGAGCGAATATGGGCGAAGTTGGATATGACGTGTGGATCAAAGGGAGCGACGGGCGACGGCAGCGCTGACAGAAGCAGAGAAAGTCAACGGGATACGATGGGCGGCCAATAGAAAGGCGACGCCAATGGATGAAAGTGATGGAATCACATAGATGTAAGGGAGCTAGACGAGGACAAGGAAATAGATGGGCGCGCAGCCACAAAGAAAGTGGACACATATGCGTCAAGAATACGGGACATTCACCACGCATGGCAACAAGTAGATGCGTGGGTGAAAGTGGACGGCGGATGGAAAATTACCAGCTGTATAGCGGTAGTACACCAGCCAGTGCCTGAGACCGGAGGAGCTGCCTATATAAAGGCTGCACAAATCAGATCAAGGCATCAAGTCATCGAGGCATGATCAAGTATCAAGTAATTAAGGCCTTACGAGTAACCTTAAGGACTTACCAGGGAAATACAAGGAACAAGCAAGTAATTAAGGCCTTACGAGTAACCTTAAGAACTTACCAGGGAAACACAAGGAGCAGCAAAGAAACTAGGAACTATACAGGCCTTACGAGCAACCTGTACAGTTCATCCGAAAGCAATAAGTCCTTAAATAAGGAAAATAAGCACAGTACGCAGCAAGGGGAAGACGAGAAAGGACGACGAGGGATTCGAAGCGACTCACCAACGCTACCCAAGTCCAGAACTACCGTAGAGAAACCGTCATATACAACCGAGCCCACTAATGATTTTGAATAAACATACGTATCAGCTCTAACAACTAAAATCAACGTGTTTTTAATTTCACCGGGGCACAAAATAAATTTGTTGTGCCGAACCTAGCCCACGAGATATTGTAAATATCCCGAAGGACGAAAAAGGATCGTTACAACTGGCGCCCAACGTGCTATACAGGTGAAATTTTAAACAAAAACTAAGTTTGAAAATCGTAAAGAAAAGATCAAAATGGGAAAAGGATGGATTTACCACATGAAGAAGGAGGATTTGGTACAAACAGGCCAAAGGATCGGGATCGAGATAACTGGCACTGGTCCGAAGAGGAGTCCGACGACGATGGGATGGATGCATTAAATCCAGACATCGTCGCCTCTTCGGACGAGGAGTTCGATGAGGACGAGGAGGTGGACAGCGGGTTCACGAATGGATTCACTACGAACGAAGATAGTGTATCGGAGGCTGGAGAAGATGACCGCGAGGTAGACACGGACGAGGAGTCGATCTGGCGTGAAATCGACGACGTGATCGGGATGATGCAGCGTGACGACGACATGGAATGGGAAAGCGTCACGTCAGAGAGGGCAGAGGCACGCAGCCCAGAATATGCCCCGTGGCAGGATGACGAAGAATTGGAGCCGCTGGTACAGAGATGGGAGCCAGCACGGCCGCCAACTCCGTGTCGTATGGTGGATGTAACATCGGATGCCAGCGAGACGGAGGAGGTGGTTGTGGCTGAGGAAGGAGAGTCTGAAGGAGAAGCCAGCTCACCTCCATCGGACCGGGCAGGCGAGGAAGCGCGGGCGGCAAACCACCATTGGATGAACTGGTGGTCGGAGCAGAGACGGCAGCAGGAAGAGGCAGAGCAAGAGCTGCTGAGATGGGAGAGGGCCCAAGAGGAGGAGGAGCAGTTGAAGCGGGCGAGAGAACGGCTGGCACTGGCAATGCAGCAACAACAGCAGCAACAACAACAGCAACAACAGCAGAACTGGGCGGCATGGTTCCACAGAGAAATAGGGGAGCAGATGCGGTGGGACCGGAATTAAAAAATATAAGAAGGGAAAAGGGGAATAAAAGATGAGGAACGGGCCAACGGAAAAAAAAACAGAAGAAAAGATGCCCTAATCCGCCAAAAATATAGAAAAGATACTCAGTAATCGCCAACATGGAAAAAGATGCCAAAAAGGCCAACAAAAAGATGCTACCTGAGTCTGAACTAAACAAAAAAAAAAAAAAAAAACCAATAGAAAAAGAAACCATGAAACAAAAACAAATGGGGGGGGGGCATTTCGCTCCAGAAGAAGGGGGAAGTGTGAGGAATATTATAAAGGATAATAATATCCCACACAACAAGCAAACAACAGCACAATCCAACGATATAAATGAGACGCCGGATACAAGATACAGCCGAGACACAAATCAAAGTTACGATATACGACCAAGCCTGCTACTGGTCGATCGAACCGATTCATAGAGAATGGCTTACGATCAAACCGGGTCGATCGAACCACACGTCACCGCTGGCGATTTCGTACAAGCGGGAAGATGCGTGGGAAGCATAATGCAAAAAACCCAATATGCACACACATGCGATGGGCAACCAAGTCCAACATGACTCGATCGAACCAACTCGAACCTATGACGTACGATCGAACCAAATCGAACCTATGACGTACGATCAAGCATGGCTCGATCGAATCAAGGGCAACCGCTGGCAATTTCGTACAAGCGGGAAGTTGCGTGGGAGGCAGAATGCACAATATCAACGGTATAAGAGTAAATGAGGGCATAATTGCACCCAAAAGGGGGCATTGGCCTTCTTATGCAAATCAAGAGCATCAGAGAGGCAAATATGCATGCATGCATACGCTGAATAAGCATACACGCATGTCACACGTACACTATGCGTGAGGGAGAATACCGATGACCAATAGCATGCTCTGCCTACGTCACGCTCATGAGAACAAAGCCGTTAGATTGCGAGCAGCCAAGAGAATAAGAGTGAAGGCCAAGCAAGCCCGTGAGACAGGTGCGGGGCGTGTGTGCATATACAAAACGTTAATGGTTTGTGGATCGGATAGGGGAATATGCGAGCCGAAGGGGAGTGAACAATGGGGAAGTCCTCTATCTAATAGATACGATATGCGTATGAAGGAGGATGGCATATGAAATTGAACGATATTATATGTTAAATCAAGCAGGCTAATTATTAATAATCAATAAGTTAAGTTAATACAATTAGCATATACGTATGTATGTAAATCTAATATGGAGCGAATATGGGCGAAGTTGGATATGACGTGTGGATCAAAGGGAGCGACGGGCGACGGCAGCGCTGACAGAAGCAGAGAAAGTCAACGGGATACGATGGGCGGCCAATAGAAAGGCGACGCCAATGGATGAAAGTGATGGAATCACATAGATGTAAGGGAGCTAGACGAGGACAAGGAAATAGATGGGCGCGCAGCCACAAAGAAAGTGGACACATATGCGTCAAGAATACGGGACATTCACCACGCATGGCAACAAGTAGATGCGTGGGTGAAAGTGGACGGCGGATGGAAAATTACCAGCTGTATAGCGGTAGTACACCAGCCAGTGCCTGAGACCGGAGGAGCTGCCTATATAAAGGCGGCACAAATCAGATCAAGGCATCAAGTCATCGAGGCATGATCAAGTATCAAGTAATTAAGGCCTTACGAGTAACCTTAAGGACTTACCAGGGGAAATACAAGGAACAAGCAAGTAATTAAGGCCTTACGAGTAACCTTAAGAACTTACCAGGGAAACACAAGGAGCAGCAAAGAAACTAGGAACTATACAGGCCTTACGAGCAACCTGTACAGTTCATCCGAAAGCAATAAGTCCTTAAATAAGGAAAATAAGCACAGTACGCAGCAAGGGGAAGACGAGAAAGGACGACGAGGGATTCGAAGCGACTCACCAACGCTACCCAAGTCCAGAACTACCGTAGAGAAACCGTCATATACAACCGAGCCCACTAATGATTTTGAATAAACATACGTATCAGCTCTAACAACTAAAATCAACGTGTTTTTAATTTCACCGGGGCACAAAATAAATTTGTTGTGCCGAACCTAGCCCACGAGATATTGTAAATATCCCGAAGGACGAAAAAGGATCGTTACAACTGGCGCCCAACGTGCTATACAGGTGAAATTTTAAACAAAAACTAAGTTTGAAAATCGTAAAGAAAAGATCAAAATGGGAAAAGGATGGATTTACCACATGAAGAAGGAGGATTTGGTACAAACAGGCCAAAGGATCGGGATCGAGATAACTGGCACTGGTCCGAAGAGGAGTCCGACGACGATGGGATGGATGCATTAAATCCAGACATCGTCGCCTCTTCGGACGAGGAGTTCGATGAGGACGAGGAGGTGGACAGCGGGTTCACGAATGGATTCACTACGAACGAAGATAGTGTATCGGAGGCTGGAGAAGATGACCGCGAGGTAGACACGGACGAGGAGTCGATCTGGCGTGAAATCGACGACGTGATCGGGATGATGCAGTGTGACGACGACATGGAATGGGAAAGCGTCACGTCAGAGAGGGCAGAGGCACGCAGCCCAGAATATGCCCCGTGGCAGGATGACGAAGAATTGGAGCCGCTGGTACAGAGATGGGAGCCAGCACGGCCGCCAACTCCGTGTCGTATGGTGGATGTAACATCGGATGCCAGCGAGACGGAGGAGGTGGTTGTGGCTGAGGAAGGAGAGTCTGAAGGAGAAGCCAGCTCACCTCCATCGGACCGGGCAGGCGAGGAAGCGCGGGCGGCAAACCACCATTTCGCTCCAGAAGAAGGGGGAAGTGTGAGGAATATTATAAAGGATAATAATATCCCACACAACAAGCAAACAGCAGCGCAATCCAACGATATAAATGAGACGCCGGATACAAGATACAGCCGAGACACAAATCAAAGTTACGATATACGACCAAGCCTGCTACTGGTCGATCGAACCGATTCATAGAGAATGGCTTACGATCAAACCGGGTCGATCGAACCACACGTCACCGCTGGCGATTTCGTACAAGCGGGAAGATGCGTGGGAAGCATAATGCAAAAAACCCAATATGCACACACATGCGATGGGCAACCAAGTCCAACATGACTCGATCGAACCAACTCGAACCTATGACGTACGATCGAACCAAATCGAACCTATGACGTACGATCAAGCATGGCTCGATCGAATCAAGGGCAACCGCTGGCAATTTCGTACAAGCGGGAAGTTGCGTGGGAGGCAGAATGCACAATATCAACGGTATAAGAGTAAATGAGGGCATAATTGCACCCAAAAAGGGGGCATTGGCCTTCTTATGCAAATCAAGAGCATCAGAGAGGCAAATATGCATGCATGCATACGCTGAATAAGCATACACGCATGTCACACGTACACTATGCGTGAGGGAGAATACCGATGACCAATAGCATGCTCTGCCTACGTCACGCTCATGAGAACAAAGCCGTTAGATTGCGAGCAGCCAAGAGAATAAGAGTGAAGGCCAAGCAAGCCCGTGAGACAGGTGCGGGGCGTGTGTGCATATACAAAACGTTAATGGTTTGTGGATCGGATAGGGGAATATGCGGGCCGAAGGGGGAGTGAACAATGGGGAAGTCCTCTATCTAATAGATACGATATGCGTATGAAGGAGGATGGCATATGAAATTGAACGATATTATATGTTAAATCAAGCAGGCTAATTATTAATAATCAATAAGTTAAGTTAATACAATTAGCATATACGTATGTATGTAAATCTAATATGGAGCGAATATGGGCGAAGTTGGATATGACGTGTGGATCAAAGGGAGCGACGGGCGACGGCAGCGCTGACAGAAGCAGAGAAAGTCAACGGGATACGATGGGCGGCCAATAGAAAGGCGACGCCAATGGATGAAAGTGATGGAATCACATAGATGTAAGGGAGCTAGACGAGGACAAGGAAATAGATGGGCGCGCAGCCACAAAGAAAGTGGACACATATGCGTCAAGAATACGGGACATTCACCACGCATGGCAACAAGTAGATGCGTGGGTGAAAGTGGACGGCGGATGGAAAATTACCAGCTGTATAGCGGTAGTACACCAGCCAGTGCCTGAGACCGGAGGAGCTGCCTATATAAAGGCGGCACAAATCAGATCAAGGCATCAAGTCATCGAGGCATGATCAAGTAACAAGTAATTAAGGCCTTACGAGTAACCTTAAGGACTTACCAGGGAAATACAAGGAACAAGCAAGTAATTAAGGCCTTACGAGTAACCTTAAGAACTTACCAGGGAAACACAAGGAGCAGCAAAGAAACTAGGAACTATACAGGCCTTACGAGCAACCTGTACAGTTCATCCGAAAGCAATAAGTCCTTAAATAAGGATAATAAGCACAGTACGCAGCAAGGGGAAGACGAGAAAGGACGACGAGGGATTCGAAGCGACTCACCAACGCTACCCAAGTCCAGAACTACCGTAGAGAAACCGTCATATACAACCGAGCCCACTAATGATTTTGAATAAACATACGTATCAGCTCTAACAACTAAAATCAACGTGTTTTTAATTTCACCGGGGCACAAAATAAATTTGTTGTGCCGAACCTAGCCCACGAGATATTGTAAATATCCCGAAAGACGAAAAAGGATCGTTACAGTATATGGTGCCAATATGCGGACACCTGCGACACCGATGCGTAAGCCATAAAACTAAGGCAACCTAAAAAATGCGCTGCAGGTATAAGGAAGAAGAAGAGCGCATGCGTATTGGCCTGTAGCTTCTTTGTATTTAAATGATAACATTGCGTAATGCTGTTTTGCAAATACTACCTGATTACATATATGCCCTTCTACAATGATAAATTGCTAATTACATGCTTTGGAAAAAGTGACAAAACAGGTAAATGTTATTTAAATTGATGAAAAGTTTGTCCTAATTGTGGGTTGGTGGTTTTTATTTCCGTTTACCTAATTGGATGTAAATATTAAGTTTTACCTAATTAATACTGAAGGAGATGAGCGTTTCATTCGAAAACGCTAGTACGGAGCTTAAGGTAAATATCAAATATGTATATGCAATATAACTTAAGGCGAAAATGGATCGCAAGTTCTGAAACCTGGCATATTTCGTGAAAAAAATGAAATGGTGAAAAATTTGCCGAATATACATCAAAGACTGCTCAATTTTTTGACTGAATTGAATCCGCAAAAAAAACTTACCCCAACGGTACATAGGATTTTGGCTCACGGAAAGGATTTAATAGAATATCATTGTTTACCAATTGGAGAGCTATCCGAAGAAGCACAGGAATGTAAAAACAAGGACTACAAAGGTTCAGATACACTAAGACATTAAAAACTTCTCGTCTTAGACAAAATGAAGACCTTTTTAGCATGCTAGCAGCCTCTTCGGACCCACTTATTGCATCACTGAGACAAGTGCGATCACGAAGGGATTTGGAAAATAGCAACTATAGTCCCGAAACGTTGAGTTTATTAGATATTAATGTGAATATTAAAAATTGTTTTGAAAAAGAAAATCAGCCAAATTTTCAAAATTAACCTTAAAAAAAATTTATTTAATTTTATTATTTCATCAATTATTATTCAATCAAATTAAAACATAAAAAATTTTGCATAGTCGTTTAAAACAATGAAATGAATGACACGCAGTGGTTGCAGAAATTACCAACATTGTCGCGGTAACCCATATCCCGACCATTGGATCGTTGCATAGATTGCACAACCATATGTGGATCGCTTTTTATACCCTTGCAAAAAGGGTATATTAATTTTGGTCAGAAGTGTGCAACGCATGGTCGTTATATCCTATATATAATATAGGCTAAGATTGAAGGCCGTTCTTTCGCAAACATTACCCTTTTTAGATTAAACAGTCTGGTTTAACATATTTTGTATGGGGATATAAAAGGGGAAGAAGAAGAAAATCGAGGCGAATTGTCTTCGCTCAAAAAATATTCATTTCTTCGAGGTACCCATATATTTTTAAATAATTCTCGAAAACCCTCCACACGATCTGAATGAAATTCTAGGTACATATTCTAGAAAGTCCATTCTTTATTCTGGCTTTTAATCTTCATTGAGCTGTGCCCTTGAAAAAGTGCCAGCTAAAATTAAAGCATTTTTATACCCTTGCAAAAAGGGTATATTAATTTTAGTCAGAAGTGTGCAACGCATAGAACGAAGCATCTCAGACTATATAAAGTATATATATTCTTGATCAGCACGACGAGACGAGTTAAAATAGCCATGTCCGTCCGTCCGTCCGTCCGTCCGTCTGGATCAACGCGAACTCCTCCGAGACCGTAAGAGCTACAGAGCTGAAATTTTGCACGTAGGCTTGTATATACTGCAGGCATTGTATATCTCGGATTCAGCCGGATCGGACCACTATATCATATAGCTCCCATACAAACGTCAAAGTCACGAAACAGTGACTTTCTCAATAACTTCATTAATTTTATAGCTATTGTCATAAAAGTTGGTATTTGTCAGTTTTATGTTCATATTAATGATTGTGCCAAATTTGATCAAGATCGGGTGACTATATCATATAGCTCCCATACAAACGGCAACGTCACGAACAGTGACTTTCTCAATAACTTCATTAATTTTATAGCTATTGTCGTAAAATTTAATATAAGTTAGTTTATTGTATCTATAAACGACTGTGCCAAATTTGGTCAAGATCGGGTGACTCTATCATAGACCTCCCATAGAAACGATCGGTGGAAAACAGTGACTTATATCAAAAATTTCGTTATATCCTATGCTAAGATTGAAGGCCGTTCTTTCGCAAACATTAGACTTTTTGGATATAACGCTTTTACACTTTGATATCTATGGGTAAGGAAAGAATTACCAAAACAGTTGCAAGGGTATACAAACTTCGACGCGGTCGAAGTTAACCCCGGCCCTCTGGTTTTGCATATTTTGTATGGGAAAAATCGGGGTTGACCAACAAAAATACAATTTTCTCGAAAACTGTTCACACGTTTTTATTGAAATTTATTGGGGATTAAGATGAATAAGTGGGGAAAATTCTGGCATTTAATTGTCATTGAGCTGTGCCTTTGGAGCTGTGCCACACGAATACGTAAAATGCCCATTTTCATGGACAAATTGTAAATATATAGAATGCTCGAAATCTTCCAAAATTGAATTAAAACAAAAATTTCATCTATTCTTTATAATTTAACACTTTATTTCATTCAAAAATGTTTATAAATAGCTGAAAAATTGAAAATTAAAAATGCAAAAAAAATTAACAGTGGGTTAACATAGGGGTGTGGATAACTCGACATTAACAGTGTGGCTAACTTTACGCACATTGCGCATTGCGCAATGCATGGCTGAAGCCTTAATGAAGTCGAATTGACTTCGTTAAAACTCATGAAATCAAAGACTTTGCATACTGGAACGCGTCATATTTAGCGACGAAAGTAAATTCAACATGTTTGGATCTAATGGTGAGGGAAAAGAATTGCGTAAGCCTTGTGAAACTAAAACTACAAAACATTATACCAACGGTTAAACACGGAGGAGGATCTCTGATAGTTTGGGGGTGCATGTCGGTTCGAGGCGTTGGCAATTTGATTTTATCGATGGATACCTGAATGCAGATATGTATTTGTATATTGTGAAAGAAAATCTGCTCTTCAGTGCAGATAAAATGGACATTCGAAAAGAGGACTTCATTTTCCAGCAAGACAACGACCCAAAGAATACTGCCTGGAAGGTAATAATGTGGTTGTTGTACAATGTAAAACAACTTAATACGCCGCCACAGCGTTCAGATGTCAATCCGATCGAAAGTTTATGGGTCCACCTGAAGCTCAAAGTCCAGTAACACAAAAACAAACTAAAGGGAGTTTTGCTAGAAGAATGGTCAACAATTTCGGAGAAGAGATGCCGCAAACTGGTGGAACCGATGCCCCGACGTTTGAAGGCCATTATAGATAATAAGGGGTTGCATACTGAATAGTATAATTAGTTTTAGTATCTAGGTTTAAGAGAAAGACTTGAGACGAATACTTTTGTGAAATTTAAATGGTATATTAAAGTCGCCAAAATGTATGTAACAGGCAGAAGGAAGCTTTTCCGATCCCATAAGGTATATATATTCTTGATCAGTATAAACAGTCGAGTCGATTTAGACATGTTCGTCCGTTTTAACACGCAGCTCTCGAAGAATATGTAAACTACAGCCACTAAATTTGGTATATAGCCTCGTGTAGTACGTAATGTGATCGAATTTATTTCCCACGCCCCTCCCGTAATTTTCTACCTTGTGCAATCAAATTTGGCACACTTAATTTTATACTAATATCCACCAAAATACCAAATTTGATCAATATCGGATGCATATAAGCGTTTTCCATAAGGCCGGAGTTGGCCGTTGGCTGGTGGGGGCGTTAGGGTGCTCGTATGCTTGAGTGACCGAGATACTAAGATATGCTTGTAAAAAGCATGTGAAAAAGCATTTGTTTAATAAATTTAACATATTTGCTTTACTGGTTATGGTATACCAAAGTCGGCGAGACGACTTAGCTACTTCATTTAAAATAAAATTAAGTTAAATTGAGTTAGATAAATATTTTATTTACCCTATCCTTTAAAAAAAAAAAACGATTGATTTTGTTACTGAATATATACAAATATTAAAACCAAACAAAAAACCACTAACTCAGACGGAAAAAATTGTTTAACTGTGAAAGCTCGCAAAGCTGCTGTCCTACAAATATGGACATAATATAAAATATATTATATATTTTAATAAATGTAAATGATATATGTATGTGGGAATGGTCTAACAATGCTATTTAGCCAGCTCTAGTTGAATCAGCTGACCCAACAAAGCCAGACAATCTGGCAAGCCGGCCAGACACGGGAAGTGTGAAAAAAGACGAGATGTGAGACGACACACAAGAATTAAGAAGATGGAAGGCTTAAGACCAAAAACGGAAAGAGTAAGACGAATCTAAGACGACGAAAAGAGTTAACAAAAACAAAGAGACATTAAATACTAATTACTTAAAATCTAGTATTATCTAAAAATTAATACTTATCTTAATGTTAAATAAAATAACTATTAAACTATAACCAGGACTGTGTTTATTCATCTATCAATGGGAGCTCAACCTAAAAAGAAGTAAAAGTGTAAAAGAGTTAAAAGTGTAAGATAAGTAGCCCAGACATGAAAGAAAAAGTGAAAAAGTGATAGCACACATATTTTGTGAACTCAATATAAACCAGAGAGCCGGGGCTAACTTTGACCGCGTCAAAGTTTGTATACCCTTGCAACTTTTTTGGTGACTCTTTCCTTATAGCCATCAAAGTGGAAAAACGTTTTATCTAAAAAGGCTAATGTTTGTGAAAGAATGGCCTTCAATCTTAGCATAGGAAATAACGAAGTTATTAATCACAGTCACTGTTTTCCACTGATCGTTCCTATGGGAGCCATATGATACAGTCACCCGATCTTTATCAAATTCGGCATAGTCATTAACAGATATATTAAACTAACAAAGGTGAAATTTGAAAGCACTCGCATCAAAAGTAACAAAGTTATTGGCAAAAGTCACTGTTTTTGACCGATCGTTTCTATGAGAGCTATATGATATAGTGACCCGATCTTGATCAAATTTGGCACAGTGGTTTATATGTGTAATAGACTGACCAATATTATTAATTTCACGACAATAGCTCACAAGTTATTGAGAAAAGTCACTGTTCGTGAGTTTGCCGTTTGTATGGGAGCTGTACGATATAGTGGTCCGATCCGGCATCCGAGATATACAAACTGTGCAGTATATACAAGCCTCGTGCAAAATTTGAATTCTGTAGCTCTAACGGTCTAGGAGGAGTTCGCGTTGATCAAAGAGGACGGACGGACGGGCGGGCATGGCTATTTGAACTCGTCTCGTCGTGCTGAATGAAGAATATACATACTTTATATGGTCGGAGATGCTTCCTTCTATGCGTTGCACACTTCTGACCAAAATTAATATACCCTTTTTGCAAGGGTATCAAAATTAGTCCAAATCGCTTAACAAAAAGACAAAAAAAACCGAAAATAATTACAATTTTTATACCCTTGCAGAGGGTATTATAAAATTGGTCAGATGTTTGTAACGCACAGTATGAGAAGCTGAGTCGATATAGACATGTCCGTCCGTCCGTTTGTGCAAATCAACTTCACGCTGGCGTCTTAAGTGCTATCGGAATGAAATTTGATATTTGAGCTACTTTTAGCCCGGAGATGATAAAGTATGAAAATTGTCAGGATCGGACTACTATATCATATAGCTCTAGAACAAACATTTTTGCCAAAATTGGAGTATCCCCATGAAATTTAGCAAAACGATAGTATTGGATAAAAAATGTCAGATCGCAATCTAATTTGAATCTAATCGGATAAATAAAACACAAGTTACAGTCAATATAAATCGGCTCAAATCGGCCTGCTGCCTACTACGCCATCATCAAATCAACGGAGCACATGCATACACACAACAGACGCAGCGCTACACAAACTGTATGTGTATGCGTGCCGTGCTTTACTTAGGGAATGATGCAAAAAGAAGAAACAATTGTAGTAAAATGAGTAATAATTTGAATGTTTTGTTTGTGTATTGACGAACCACTTTACACACTACACGAGCCTACATACCACTCTATTTTTTATAGTCTCCGAGATCTAGGTGTTCATACGGACAGACGGACGGACGGACAGACGGACGGACGGACGGACAGACGGACGGACGGACAGACGGACATGGCTAGATCGACTCCTCTGTTGATGCTGATCAAGAATGGGGTCGGAAAAGCTTCCTTCTGCCTGTTACATAGGTGACTTTAATATACCATTTCACCCTATGGGTGTGTGGTATATAAACAAATATTCTGGAAAGTTTTCGGGGTGGTCCGTTAACAAACAATCCAGCGAACTGCCCTCGCACTAAGTCTTAGAACAATATGTGCAGCTGCAACGTCGATTTGACGAATTCCATATAAATGTAAATATAAATATGTTTTTATTTTTATTTATGTACTTAGTTCTGTTTTATTTACTTCAACATATTCAGTTTTGTATAACCCTTTAAACAATAAAGACATAACTCCGGCACTTGGCCGTAACACAATATATAATCGCTAATTTATTGCTGATCCACAAGGACAGTGATTCAGATACTTAATCGTATCCCATCCTTATCAACCTAAATCATCTCATAAGTTGGATCCTCTCAACGGGAAACCTCAACATCTTAATTTGTATAGATGAATCTCTTCGGCAGCAACCAGAATGTATTCTCGATGAAACACAGAATTAAGCTCAAAATCCAGGTTTTAGATGGGTTAGCAGCAGACAGGACATTATTATTTAATACTCGCCTTGAAACCCTTGCCGTAAACAAAAATTCGGTCTACCGGGAGTTAGGAGCAATCTTCTTGGACAGTGCGACACTTTTAGCCCCACAAGAAGACAACGCTGCGATTTGGCGCGCTGCTGGTGTTTGCCAGTGTGGGATAAATAAAGGATGCCAAATTCCAGGTGCCAAAACCAACCTTGGTTCAGCTGCGCGTGCTCCTGGCACCAGAAAGAAGTTTTTAAAACTTGCCGGTCTACAAAAAACTTACCTTCATAAACGAAAGTTACTAGTGATATTGGCGGAGGAGTAAAAATTTACTTAACCTACATACAGTGTGCCACTATAGTCACCGTACTCTTGTTATATTTCCACAAATCACCCTGTAACTTGTCAAAATTTTTGTTGAATGTAAAAAACTTTCAACTAGACTAACAAACCATAATATTTTCTTTTTAAAATATGAAAAATATGTGTTTTTTGTGAGTCAAAAATATTGTTCCTCGACTCATCTGAAAAAATAGCTTTCCGCTGTACTGTCTTTTATGATTAGCGAAGCCATAATTTATTGTTCTTATATATGTACCCCATATACCCGTTATGGATAAACAAAATATAAGTTTAGAATCAAAATCGGATGCAGAACGAGGTTGCAAAAGCTTTAAATTATCGCAGCTCTAGACAATTCCAAAGTGTCTGATGGAATGGCAGTACATATACTACAGCCGCTGAAGCATTAGGACATCGAGCAGAGGAACTTGTCATCAATCGTTCAACTATTTACCGGATCCATCAGGCAAACCATATAAAACAATCTACAGAAATTTCTGCTGAATTTAAGAAAAAAGTAATAGAGTGGCTTACAAATTTATTCGGTCATTTTAAACCAATCATAACTTACAGATGGATAAAACTATGCCCTGGGATTACATTTTGATGAAAAGTTCATCACAGATTTAGTCGGTTATAGTAAGGTTGGACGCATAGCAGTTCTAGTTAGTTACAATGGTACTTCAAAGTTACTAGATGCACCAAAAGTGGAGTCTTTAAATGGAATGTAGTTGACTAAGTCAATGGTTTGTCCTACGACACCACGGCTGTAAAAACAGGTATTTTCTCAGAAGCAACAGTTCTATTGGAAAAAAAAGTTTGGACGCAGTCTAATAAACCTACCGTGCCGCCACCATATGTACAAAATCATATTGCGAAGCGTACTTGAACTAAAGCTATGCTAGACATCTGCAGAAGAAGTTCTTATTTTTGAAAGGTTTTCAAAATCATTGCCAAATTTGAAGAAGAATAAATTCGAAAGTGACTTTGCAGATGAAACAATTCGTGTCCAAATTTGTGAAGCAGAACGAAGGGACTTCACGATATTTTACCTTGAATTACAGAAATGTCAGATCCGAGATCATAAAGAATTGCTTCAGCTGGCTTTAATCTTTCTTGGTGTAAAGTAATATACTTTTCGTTCTCCTGGACCAACTAGCCATGCCCGCTGGATGTCAAAAGCCATATATTCCTTTAAGATATTTTTATTTAGACATCAATTTCGGCTTTCAAAAAAGGAAGAAAATGGTTTGCGTGCTGTTTGCATTTTCTTAATCAAAATGTACATTAAAGTATGGTTTAAGTGTACAAACGCTATTGAAGCTCCTTTCCATGATCTGAACCATATAAAAAATTGTTTAAAAAAAACAAACAATCATTTATGGTACCTTGCTGAAGATTTAATAGCTCTGGGGTTTTTTGTTTCGAATGTCTCGGTCGATAAAAATATTAGAATGGTTAGGAATCTCCACTCAAAGGAACCAAATGTTCAACTTAAAAATAATAGACATTACTCTAATTTTGTGGACTTTCTAAAATACTCCTTGTCTGACTTCGTGTCATCAAAAACAACGAATTTTTTTGAAAAAGCTAAGCTACCACAAACATTTCTTAAACTGGATCCATCGAATTGGAAGCAAACATTTCAATTTGAGGAAAGTTTGGCATACTGCCGGGATCTTCTAGTGGTAAATGATATGGCCGAAAGAGGAGTCAAATTTATGCAGGACCAAGTTGATTTCTCTTGATGGCAAGTTGTACCTGTTTTTGTTTTTTTTCGAATTTGTTGTTTATCTCGTTCATCATTAAAGTGTTGAATCATTTCGCTGATTTTTATATCAGACCTTAAACGCAACTTTTTTCCCTTAAGTAGCTCAAAAGTTGTTTTTATACTTTCTACTAACCTAACCTTTTCTGGTTAGATCTCTAAATATAGCATTAACATGCCGTTGAAAGACGCAGGGAAAGTTCAAAAGACCAAATGGGACTCGAAGAAACTGGAATTGTCCATTATGTGTTACGAAAGAAGTATACTTGCGACTCTCTTCTTCAATGCCAACGTGAAAAAAACATTTTTTAAGTCTATAAAACTGAAAATACGTGCATTTTGAAGCCTGTCTAACTGAACTTCTATCACGGGGAAGTAGGAAGTGATCTCATATGATTACTCTATTAGTTGATCTGTATCTTGTTTTTCACAAGAACTACTAGGCTAATACTAGCCTCTGATATTTCAATTACGCCATCCTTCAGCCATTGATCGGTTTGATTATCAATGATGCCTCTCTCTGCATATGAGAATCGTCAAGGTCGTGAGTATATCGTTTATCATCATTTAGAACTAGTCGCATTTGAATATTGGTTGACTTTTCGCTTCTGTATCATACATATTTTGAACTGCTTCTTGGGCAATCTTTGGCAATATGTATGTCCGAAATTATGACACTGAAAACATTTTCTGTCCGTGTTTCTATTATCTCAATTAACTGATGAATGGCTTTTGGTACCGCAATTAAAACATTTAAGTTCTTTGTTTACAATTTATCATTTTATAAATTGCCCGACTCAGTAAACTCATAGCCCTCGAACTCGCGCAGCCGTTTTCTATTGTTTCTATCGCCTTTTTCAAAAATAAACTTGTGCAACAAAACAATATTCTGTCTCTTTTCCAGCCCAAGAATATCACTAATACACTGAAAGTCATTTTGCTGTGCCATTTTTGCAATTTCCAAGAAATTGTGAAATCATTTTTTTTCTTTTATACCGATTCGACTTTTACTCAACTTTTAGCATTTTTCATGTTGATGTTAGAACTTGGTGGTTCTTGAAAAAGTTATACAGACAACGTGCTCACATTTTTGTGTTGCCTTTGAAATAACCTTTTTTGGAAGATTGACCTCGAGCCGGCTAAATTGCAAGGTTCAGGGCATTTTTTTAAAATACGAACGGGGCCAAAGGTTATGTAGTATTCCGCCTTGGCCACGTAGTAATGATAATCTGGCCTCAACCAATTTTCGAAAATGCGTGAACAACACCTACCAAAATATCAATAAATACATATGTACATATGTATATAACTTACTCATTCTAATGAAGTTTTTTAGTGCTAATCACAAAAATATATCAACGAATAAATGACAGTTCACCAAATATACTGTCGATGAGGATTTATATGCACAAAACATACTTACGACTTCCGTTTGATATATAAATTCTATAAATTCTACAACTCCAGGATTTTTCTCAGCATATAATTAAGAGTTTGTAATAAGTTAAATATGAAAAATAACTATTTCTGGGAATACTTTTTTATTGCAAAGGTTTTGGTATGAGTGAGTCGTCGATCACAATTCGTCTATTGAATAGATATGATTATAAAATCACAAACCACCATCTTTACGAAAAAACTTCCGAACGAAATCCCTATCGGAGTACAAGGTGAGATCAGGTAACGCCTCTCTTTCTTGCTAAGGAACTCTGCTACGGCTGGCCTCGGATCATATAAAGCTGTGCCTACTCCATTCAGTGCCACAAACATTCTCGAATTCATGGTCTTATTTGAAGTTGACAGTCGGTGGTTTGATTTAATTTGATTATAATGAGAAATCACTTTCTCAACAATCATGGAGTGAGGTGAAGTGACTAGTAAAGAGCACAACAGTTTCTGTGATACATACACAATGCATTTTTTTTCAATGAGCCAGATTCGTAAATACTCACCGACAATTTCATTCCCTTTTAATTGAAGAGAATTGTCCCCATCAACGTTATACGCTTTTATAGCGTTTTTTGGAGTCGTCCTAAACACATAGCTTTATCGATGAATTACAGTTGTTGAAAAAATGTATCAGTGAAATATGTACGCTCTTCAGGTCATTATTTCCATTGTTTTGATATTGATTCGTCGAGGTCTTTAAATCAACTTTTTTGAACCACTTATCAAGAGTCGACATCTCAGTTTTTCATTTCTTTGCAAGTAGCAAGTAATTGAATGACGAAAGTTTAACAAACGAGAGTAGACAGATAAGTAAACGTCAGTAAACAGAATTGACACAACGAAACATATAAACAGCTGACAGCAACACAATGCGACACAATCCAGAAGCTGGCAGCACATGTCATATGTTGAAAAGTCGCATTGATCCAGATTTCAAATACAGTGAAACCTCGATATAACGAACTTCGTTATAACGAAAAACCCAATATAACGAATTTTTTGTTAAGTCCCTTGTTATACTAAGGTTTTACATTTCAGTACCTATAGCGAATCAATAGATATAACGAATAATTTTGCGATCCCCCTCAGATTCGTTATATCGAGGTTTCACTGTAATATACGCGTCTTTACGAAATCGACGTTACGATTCCTTTGCATTAAACGCATAAAAAATGCTACACTAACACTACGTGTAGAATAAGCGCTTAAAATTTGCTACAAACCTGTTTTCCTCGCTCGGAAGACTTTCTCTTTTCGTAATTTTTCTTTTCAACTGGATCCCATTCTAAGCGTTTCTCTTACACTACAGTAGGTTCCGAGTCGTATTGACATATCGCCCATGTAGTAAGGTGGGGTTGGGTGGTAAAAGACTTAAGACGAATACTTTTGTGGAATTTAATTTTGTAAATTTTTAAACCATACACCCATAGGGTGAAATGGTATATTGAAGTCGCCAAAATGTATGTAACAGGCAGAAGGAAGCTTTTCCGACCCCATAAAGTATATACATATATGCTTGATCAGTATCAACAGCCGAGTCGATATAGCCATGTCCGTCTGTCCGTCTGTCCGTCTGTCTGTCCGTCCGAATTTGGTGTCTCTAGGTAGAATAGTTTTTTGAGATAAACGTTTTTTTTTGGAAAGGGGCGTGGCAAAAATTTAAAATAAACTTGATCACTCTACATACTACACGAGCCTACATTTCAAATTTGGTGGCTCTATCTCTTATAGTCTCCGAGATCTATGCGTTCATACGGACGGACAGACGGACGGACGGACAGACGAACATGGCTATATCGACTAGGCTGTTGATACTGATCAAGAATATATAAGTTAAGACCAGACATGCTTCACTATCACAATCACACTCACTCCACACCCATAGAGAACATCCAAGAGTCATCATAATGAGCACTGACATAATGAGCATCGGCACGATCATTGAAGGCACCACCAAGAATGTCACCCGATAATCTTGCAACACACGACCGCCTTCACACAATTGCCAGACTAAACATTCCTAGGGGAATGGTGTCAAGTTCGGTGCACCAGATGGCAAGTCGCTCAATTCCCCTGAATCAATTTGGCAACAAGCATCATGTTCGGTACACCAGCCGTCACGTCGTCCAAATCAATTTCATGATAAACAGATCCCACGCTCGCGTTGGACCATTGGAGTCAGCAAGCGTCGCTGTCACCATCGACGCCCAAAATCAGAGGCTTCATTCAAACATAATCGACCTACACAATTCAGTCTTTAATCCTAGTACAAACTTGTCACTTCGTTAGAACTCCGCGATCTTAGTTCAGTCTAGTAGTCACAAAGTCTTCCAGTAAAAAAAGATAGATTTCCAAATGTGCACTCAATATAAAATAAAACTTTATTTTTTTATGCGACTAACTAAGATTGTGTTTAATTGGCGCCCGAGCAGGGACCCCGCGTTTAAAAGTTGATCAAAGTGAAGTAAAACGGCAATTGTGATAAGTGTTAATCAAAATAAACGCAAATAAATACGCCTTTAAAACGATAACCGAAATATACGCAGTGCCAACAAAACTTCGCTGAGGTCAGACGGGGTTATAACATCCGATTTTGATTCTAAACTTATATTTTGTTTATCCATAACGGGTATATGGGGTACATATATAAGAACAATAAATTATGGCTTCGCTAATCATAAAAGACAGTACAATACACTCGTGCGGTTAAGGAAAATCTTGCCGCTTCAAACCTGGGGCAATGCAACAGAACAGATCTTCGGATATTCCGCTGCCGCACCAGGTGCATTCGTCCGAAGTTTCGTGGCCGAATCTCTTCAAATACATCCTGAAGCAGCCGTGGCCACTCAGCAGTGGAGTCAGGTAATGGTTTACTTCGCCGTGGATGATCGCTGCCTGTTCGTCGATCGGCATCATTCCTGCAATGACGAGCGCCGCATCATCCGAGATCGTGCGGAATGCACTGCAGCGTTTATGGCTTGCTAAAGCGTGTGTATAAAAACCAATAGACTTCTGGCGGAAAGTTATTTTTTTCAGATGAGTCGAGGAACAATATTTTTTGACTCACAAAAAACACATATTTTTCATATTTTAAAAGAAAATATATTGGTTTGTTAGTCTAGTTGAAAGTTTTTTACATTCAACAAAAATTTTGACAAGTTACAGGGTGATTTGTGGAAATATAACAAGAGTACGGTGACTATTGTGGCACACTGTATGTAGGTTAAGTAAATTTTTACTCCTTTGCCAATATCACTGGTAACTTTCGTTTATGAAGGTAAGTTTTTTGTAAGCCGGCAAGTTTTAAAAACTTCTTTCTGGTGCCAGGAGCACGCGCAGCTGAACCAAGGTTGGTTTTGGCACCTGGAATTTGGCATCCTTTATTCATCCCACACTGGCAAACACCAGCAGCGCGCCAAATCGCAGCGTTGTCTTCTTGTGGGGCTAAAAGTGTCGCACTGTCCAAGAAGATTGCTCCTAACTCCCGGTAGACCGAATTTTTGTTTACGGCAAGGGTTTCAAGGCGAGTATTAAATAATAATATCCTGTCTGCTGCTAACCCATCTAAAACCTGGATTTTGAGCTTAATTCTGTGTTTCATCGAGAATACATTCTGGTTGCTGCCGAAGAGATTCATCTATACAAATTAAGATGTTGAGGTTTCCCGTTGAGAGGATCCAACTTATGAGATGATTTAGGTTGATAAGGATGGGATACGATTAAGTATCTGAATCACTGTCCTTGTGGATCAGCAATAAATTAGCGATTATATATTGTGTTACGGCCAAGTGCCGGAGTTATGTCTTTATTGTTTAAAGGGTTATACAAAACTGAATATGTTGAAGTAAATAAAACAGAACTAAGTACATAAATAAAAATAAAAACATATTTATATTTACATTTATATGGAATTCGTCACATCGACGTTGCAGCTGCACATATTGTTCTAAGACTTAGTGCGAGGGCAGTTCGCTGGATTGTTTGTTAACGGACCACCCCGAAAACTTTCCAGAATATTTGTTTATATACCACACACCCATAGGGTGAAATGGTATATTAAAGTCACCTATGTAACAGGCAGAAGGAAGCTTTTCCGACCCCATTCTTGATCAGCATCAACAGAGGAGTCGATCTAGCCATGTCCGTCTGTCCGTCCGTCCGTCTGTCCGTCCGTCCGTCCGTCTGTCCGTCCGTCCGTCTGTCCGTATGAACACCTAGATCTCGGAGACTATAAAAAATAGAGTGGTATGTAGGCTCGTGTAGTGTGTAAAGTGGTTCGTCAATACACAAACAAAACATTCAAATTATTACTCATTTTACTACAATTGTTTCTTCTTTTTGCATCATTCCCTAAGTAAAGCACGGCACGCATACACATACAGTTTGTGTAGCGCTGCGTCTGTTGTGTGTATGCATGTGCTCTGTTGATTTGATGATGGCGTAGTAGGCAGCAGGCCGATTTGAGCCGATTTATATTGACTGTAACTTGTGTTTTATTTATCCGATTAGATTCAAATTAGATTGCGATCTGACATTTTTTATCCAATACTATCGTTTTGCTAAATTTCATGGGGATACTCCAATTTTGGCAAAAATGTTTGTTCTAGAGCTATATGATATAGTAGTCCGATCCTGACAATTTTCATACTTTATCATCTCCGGGCTAAAAGTAGCTCAAATATCAAATTTCATTCCGATAGCACTTAAGACGCCAGCGTGAAGTTGATTTGCACAGACGGACGGACGGACATGTCTATATCGACTCAGCTTCTCATACTGTGCGTTACAAACATCTGACCAATTTTATAATACCCTCTGCAAGGGTATAAAAATTGTAATTATTTTCGGTTTTTTTTGTCTTTTTGTTAAGCGATTTGGACTAATTTTGATACCCTTGCAAAAAGGGTATATTAATTTTGGTCAGAAGTGTGCAACGCATAGAAGGAAGCATCTCCGACCATATAAAGTATATATATTCTTCATTCAGCACGACGAGACGAGTTCAAATAGCCATGCCCGCCCGTCCGTCCGTCCTCTTTGATCAACGCGAACTCCTCCTAGACCGTTAGAGCTACAGAATTCAAATTTTGCATGTAGGCTTGTATATACTGCACAGTTTGTATATCTCGGATGCCGGATCGGACCACTATATCGTACAGCTCCCATACAAACGGCAAACTCACGAACAGTGACTTTTCTCAATAACTTGTGAGCTATTGTCGTGAAATTAATAATATTGGTCAGTCTATTACACATATAAACCACTGTGCCAAATTTGATCAAGATCGGGTCACTATATCATATAGCTCTCATAGAAACGATCGGTCAAAAACAGTGACTTTTGCCAATAACTTTGTTACTTTTGATGCGAGTGCTTTCAAATTTGACCTTTGTTAGTTTAATATATCTGTTAATGACTATGCCGAATTTGATAAAGATCGGGTGACTGTATCATATGGCTCCCATAGGAACGATCAGTGGAAAACAGTGACTGTGATTAATAACTTCGTTATTTCCTATGCTAAGATTGAAGGCCATTCTTTCACAAACATTAGCCTTTTTTAGATAAAACGTTTTTCCACTTTGATGGCTATAAGGAAAGAGTCACCAAAAAAGTTGCAAGGGTATACAAACTTTGACGCGGTCAAAGTTAGCCCCGGCTCTCTGGTTTATATTGAGTTCACAAAATATGTGTGCTATCACTTTTTCACTTTTTCTTTCATGTCTGGGCTACTTATCTTACACTTTTAACTCTTTTACACTTTTACTTCTTTTTAGGTTGAGCTCCCATTGATAGATGAATAAACACAGTCCTGGTTATAGTTTAATAGTTATTTTATTTAACATTAAGATAAGTATTAATTTTTAGATAATACTAGATTTTAAGTAATTAGTATTTAATGTCTCTTTGTTTTTGTTAACTCTTTTCGTCGTCTTAGATTCGTCTTACTCTTTCCGTTTTTGGTCTTAAGCCTTCCATCTTCTTAATTCTTGTGTGTCGTCTCACATCTCGTCTTTTTCACACTTCCCGTGTCTGGCCGGCTTGCCAGATTGTCTGGCTTTGTTGGGTCAGCTGATTCAACTAGAGCTGGCTAAATAGCATTGTTAGACCATTCCCACATACATATATCATTTACATTTATTAAAATATATAATATATTTTATATTATGTCCATATTTGTAGGACAGCAGCTTTGCGAGCTTTCACAGTTAAACAATTTTATCCGTCTGAGTTAGTGGTTTTTTTGTTTGGTTTTAATATTTGTATATATTCAGTAACAAAATCAATCGTTTTTTTAAAGGATAGGGTAAATAAAATATTTATCTAACTCAATTTAACTTAATTTTATTTTAAATGAAGTAGGTAAGTCGTCTCGCCGACTTTGGTATACCATAACCAGTAAAGCAAATATGTTAAATTTATTAAACAAATGCTTTTTCACATGCTTTTTACAAGCATATCTTAGTATCTCGGTCACTCAAGCATACGAGCACCCTAACGCCCCCCTCCAGCCAACGGCCAACTCCGGCCTTATGGAAAAACGCTTATATGCATCCGATATTGATCAAATTTGGTATTTTGGTGGATATTAGTATAAAATTAAGTGTGCCAAATTTGATTGCACAAGGTAGAAAATTACGGGAGATAATCGAGTTTTTGTTTTAAATTGCGGTGGCGGGAAGGGGCGTGGGAAATAAATTCGATCACATTACGTACTACACGAGGCTATATACCAAATTTAGTGGCTGTAGTTTACATATTCTTCGAGAGCTGCGTGTTAAAACGGACGAACATGTCTAAATCGACTCGACTGTTTATACTGATCAAGAATATATATACCTTATGGGATCGGAAAAGCTTCCTTCTGCCTGTTACATACATTTTGGCGACTTTAATATACCATTTAAATTTCACAAAAGTATTCGTCTCAAGTCTTTCTCTTAAACCTAGATACTAAAACTAATTATACTATTCAGTATGCAACCCCTTATTATCTATAATGGCCTTCAAACGTCGGGGCATCGGTTCCACCAGTTTGCGGCATCTCTTCTCCGAAATTGTTGACCATTCTTCTAGCAAAACTCCCTTTAGTTTGTTTTTGTGTTACTGGACTTTGAGCTTCAGGTGGACCCATAAACTTTCGATCGGATTGACATCTGAACGCTGTGGCGGCGTATTAAGTTGTTTTACATTGTACAACAACCACATTATTACCTTCCAGGCAGTATTCTTTGGGTCGTTGTCTTGCTGGAAAATGAAGTCCTCTTTTCGAATGTCCATTTTATCTGCACTGAAGAGCAGATTTTCTTTCACAATATACAAATACATATCTGCATTCAGGTATCCATCGATAAAATCAAATTGCCAACGCCTCGAACCGACATGCACCCCCAAACTATCAGAGATCCTCCTCCGTGTTTAACCGTTGGTATAATGTTTTGTAGTTTTAGTTTCACAAGGCTTACGCAATTCTTTTCCCTCACCATTAGATCCAAACATGTTGAATTTACTTTCGTCGCTAAATATGACGCGTTCCAGTATGCAAAGTCTTTGATTTCATGAGTTTTAACGAAGTCAATTCGACTTCATTAAGGCTTCAGCCATGCATTGCGCAATGCGCAATGTGCGTAAAGTTAGCCACACTGTTAATGTCGAGTTATCCACACCCCTATGTTAACCCACTGTTAATTTTTTTGCATTTTTAATTTTCAATTTTTCAGCTATTTATAAACATTTTTGAATGAAATAAAGTGTTAAATTATAAAGAATAGATGAAATTTTTGTTTTAATTCAATTTTGGAAGATTTCGAGCATTCTATATATTTACAATTTGTCCATGAAAATGGGCATTTTACGTATTCGTGTGGCACAGCTCCAAAGGCACAGCTCAATGACAATTAAATGCCAGAATTTTCCCCACTTATTCATCTTAATCCCCAATAAATTTCAATAAAAACGTGTGAACAGTTTTCGAGAAAATTGTATTTTTGTTGGTCAACCCCGATTTTTCCAATACAAAATATGCAAAACCAGAGGGCCGGGGTTAACTTCGACCGCGTCGAAGTTTGTATACCCTTGCAACTGTTTTGGTAATTCTTTCCTTACCCATAGATATCAAAGTGTAAAAGCGTTATATCCAAAAAGTCTAATGTTTGCGAAAGAACGGCCTTCAATCTTAGCATAGGATATAACGAAATTTTTGATATAAGTCACTGTTTTCCACCGATCGTTTCTATGGGAGGTCTATGATAGAGTCACCCGATCTTGACCAAATTTGGCACAGTCGTTTATAGATACAATAAACTAACTTATATTAAATTTTACGACAATAGCTATAAAATTAATGAAGTTATTGAGAAAGTCACTGTTCGTGACGTTGCCGTTTGTATGGGAGTTATATGATATAGTCACCCGATCTTGATCAAATTTGGCACAATCATTAATATGAACATAAAACTGACAAATACCAACTTTTATGACAATAGCTATAAAATTAATGAAGTTATTGAGAAAGTCACTGTTTCGTGACTTTGACGTTTGTATGGGAGCTATATGATATAGTGGTCCGATCCGGCTGAATCCGAGATATACAATGCCTGCAGTATATACAAGCCTACGTGCAAAATTTCAGCTCTGTAGCTCTTACGGTCTCGGAGGAGTTCGCGTTGATCCAGACGGACGGACGGACGGACGGACATGGCTATTTTAACTCGTCTCGTCGTGCTGATCAAGAATATATATACTTTATATAGTCTGAGATGCTTCGTTCTATGCGTTGCACACTTCTGACTAAAATTAATATACCCTTTTTGCAAGGGTATAAAAATGCTTTTAATTTTAGCTGGCACTTTTTCAAGGGCACAGCTCAATGAAGATTAAAAGCCAGAATAAAGAATGGACTTTCTAGAATATGTACCTAGAATTTCATTCAGATCGTGTGGAGGGTTTTCGAGAATTATTTAAAAATATATGGGTACCTCGAAGAAATGAATATTTTTTTGAGCGAAGACAATTCGCCTCGATTTTCTTCTTCTTCCCCTTTATATCCCCATACAAAATATGTTAAACCAGACTGTTTAATCTAAAAAAGGGAAGTTTTTGGGAGAACGGCCTCAATCTTAGCCTATATTATATATAGGATATAACGACCATGCGTTGCACACTTCTGACCAAAATTAATATACCCTTTTTGCAAGGGTATAAAAAGCGATCCACATATGGTTGTGCAATCTATGCAACGATCCAATGGTCGGGATATGGGTTACCGCGACAATGTTGGTAATTTCTGCAACCACTGCGTCGTCATTCATTTCATTGTTTTAAAACGACTATGCAACATTTTTTATGTTTTAATTTGATTGAATAATAATTGATGAAATAATAAAATTAAATAAATTTTTTTAAAGGTTAATTTTGAAAATTTGGCTATTAAATCCTTTCCGTGCCACAAACCTCCTATGTACCGTTGGGGTAAGTTTTTTTGCGGATACAATTCAGTCAAAAGATGAGCAGTCTTTGAAGTATATTCGGCAAATTTTTCACCATTTACCATTTCCTTGCAATTTATAACATTCAAGATAGCAGACAACCTTTTTTTTATCTCTTGACCTTAACACCTGTTATAAAAGATGTCTTGTCTTCATCATTTTCAAAAAATCTTCTGGAAGTATTTCCATCATTCGTGTTTCCGTATCCGTACTTTGGGCAGTCAACTTTCAGTCCCAGTTTCCGAGAGAATTCAGCTTGTATAATCTCCTTCCTGCTCTGATTATCCTCACGAGATGTTTTATCCGTTTTTGTTTCACCTGGCCGAGGAAGTGTGTAAGCTAGCTTCAGAATAAAATCCATCCACTTTATTCTGCAATGCAATGGAGAAATTCCATTCGTACCAGTTCTCCTCACTCGTTGAATCGTCTAACTTCTGAAATTCTTTTTGAGTTTTTTTGCAAATTGGACACCTTAACGTTGAGGAAGTGTTTGTAATTTCTTTTAACACTTTACCATCAATCATTGTCAGGAAAAACTCAAAGTTAACCGTAAATGTTTTTCCACTCCTGGTTTGGAAAACAGCAGGTTTCAGTTGGCTTATTTGATTTTTTATGTCGCCAACAGTTGATTTGATTGATTCCGAGGACTTCTTTGCATATTTGAATAACAAAGGCCGACAATAGTGGGTCGATGACGGTCGAAGATTTCTCCAATGTTCAGAACTTTCACTTCTTGGGCGCAAAGGAACTACAGAAGCCATGAACATATTTTCATCAGAAATAGCTTCGTCTTCTGTGTGTATAATCTGCTTGTAGGCGCTTTGTCCAGATGATCCATCACATCCCCATTTGTTGAGTAATGTCACATTTCGGGAAGAAGATCCACCTCTCCATCAGGCATACTTTCAACAAGACGCCTCGCAGTGTGATCCATTAAATCCTGGAGTTTTATTTCTACAGATTCCTCTGTTATAATTTTATTTGCCGGTACCGCTTCCTTCTTGGCGAATCCAATTTTTTTGTATCCGGGAAGAACGTCGACTTCATGACTTTTTAAAGAACTCCTTAAAATTTTCCTAGGTCCATAAATAAGGAAAACGCCTCTTCCTCAGTGTACTTAGTGGGGAATAAGTTTGGTGGGGTTGGAATACTTTCCTTAATCATACGTAGTCGAATAGGACTGGCGATCTGCACAGCTTTCGTAATGCTCGCCTTTGCCCTCTCTTGTTCCTTTTCATACTTTGAAGAAAGTGCTTCTGAAAGATGCTCCGTTGTAATGCTTTCAGTAGCACCCTGAAGCTTTCGTTTCCTTGTAAACGTTGAACAATCTTCTACATCTTTATGCGGCCTTCCTCTTCCTCGGCTAGTTGATGGTTGATCATCTTCGTGCTCCGAATCTACGAATGTCGTATACTCCTCAAGCCAAACTTCATTTTTTTTCACGAAATTTGCCAGATTTCTGCCGCTTGCGATCCATTTTCGCCTTAAGTTTTATTGTGTATATTTGATTTTTACCTTAAGCTCCGTACTAGCGTTTTCGAATGAAACGCTCATCTCCTTTAGCAATCCCATTTCAAAATCATTTAAGTTTTCACACTCGTGGAAAACTTTCAAAATCCTTTCATTCTTTAACAACATTTTTGCACAAATAAATAAAACTGTCTTGAATTATATTGACAAATACTATTCAGTCCTGATTTAAGGTGTTTCCACTTATGAAGTTAAAAATAAACTGTCGCAAACGAGAGGAATAATTAGCTCTTTATGTTATATTTTTTGAATTAACTAGGTAGAACGAAAAATCGGTATTACCCTTTTTGTATTAATTAGGTAAAAAACTTAATATTTACATCCAATTAGGTAAACGGAAATAAAAACCACCAACCCACAATTAGGACAAATTTTTCATCAACTTAAATAACATTTACCTGTTTTGTCAGTTTTTCCAAAGCAGGTAATTAGCAATTTATCATTGTAGAAAGGCATATATATAAACAGGTAGTATTTGCAAAACAGCATTACGCAATGTTATCATTTGAATACAAAGAAGCTACAGGCCAATACGCATGCGCTCTTCTTCTTCCTTATACCTGCAGCGCATTTTTTAGGCGAGGTTGCCTTAGTTTTATGGCTTACGCATCGGTGTCGCAGGTCTCCGTATATTGGGACCATTTACATCTGATAGGTAAATGTTTCACCTACCTAGTGTATGTAGTCCGGTATTGATACTCGTTGATCCTTGTTAGTTGCATTCCACCAAAGTTAAAAAATGTCAATATTTAGTACATTTCTTAAATGCTTCTAGTTTAACAACGATTTAAGTAATTATTGAAATTTATAAAACATGCTATTCATATAGAACATACTTACTTAAAACCAAAAAATCCAAGATCGATTGTTGAAATCGCCCAATATTCAGTTTTAAAGTTGCGATGTTTTTTAAAATTATCATTTTTTCCTATTCACGAAAAATGTCTCAATTTTGGGCGCCTCTAGCACCCATGAATCTCAACCGATTTCAACAATTTTTTGGATTCATAATCTCTGAAGTATTCCCTATCGATTGCATATATCATTTTTGCAAAACGCGATCACGAAAAAACTGATTTTTGCAACGCCATCCATGACGCCATGACGTGACCACCGCCGTGTTTTACGGTTGGTCTCAAGTGTTTTATTTTTCCAGCTCGGTATTTGGCTTCCGCCAAACCATGGTCTTCCCATCGCTTCCAAACAAATTAAACTTGCTCTCATCCAGGAATATGACGTCGTTCCACCAGCCTTCATCTATTCCTGCGTGCTCTTAGGCAAATTTCAGCCTGAGCTTTCTGTTGCGCTCTGTAACCTTCTTTTTTGATGGCTCGTCTAATTGTTTGTGCTGAAATAATCTTCCCATGATCAGCAAAGAGTTAAGCTGTCAATTTTAGGGCACTTAGTAAGGGATTTGTTTTCACTTTTCTTAGAATTTCGGCTTCCTCTCGCTTAGTCAATTTTTTTGGTTGCCCTGTTGATTGATGCGATTCCTCCCACTTTTCACTGCTCCAAAGATGAATTTTTTCCTTTGCGACCCATTGTAGTATGCTTGCATTCCAAAAACATCAGTCACGCGTTGCTTTTTCTGGGAAATACCGTTTTTGTGCCGTTTTTCAGAATTCGGAGTTACCATCATGGTTTTTTTTTTTTTTGACGAATGACACAAACCGAATATTAATGTAACGCGAAATTTTGAGTTTTTCTTTGTTTGCTGTATTTTGAATAATAGTATTAAATAAAACCTAAATGTGTTTACAGTTTTGGAAAAACAATAAATCCCCCATTAGTGTACCATTTTTAATTTTTGAATTTGTCCTAATTTTAAACTTACATTTGAAGTTGAAAAAAAGAAAGAAACCGAATGTCAATGTTAACCAACTTTATATTTATGCGAATTTTAATATTCGCGTCTTTTCGCAATCAAATTCTCAAATTAAATGAAAAAGGCTGTACCAAAAATTCTGTTTCCAAGCGAAATTCTAAAGGATCTTTCCATGCTCTCTTCTTTGCTTATGCTTTGTATTCGCTGTGCGAAATGACAGTAAGAACCGTACCAAGTAAAGACATGTGCGTAGTACGCAAAGGGGGTTCTTCATTAATTCTTCCAAATTTTTTTATCGAAATGCGATTTAGACTATTATTATTAAAGAGGGCTACTACAAGTTTATGTGTTTTAGTATTATTTTAAGTAATTAGTTGCATGCATGAATTTTAGTGTATTGTTTAAAGTAGTAATATAAGAATAAAATAGTGCTAAGTGCTAGTGTAAGTGACTGTGGTTACGAGTACATAGTTCAGCAGTCATTTACATTAGCTGTTAGTTAACATTTAGTTGACATTGTATGGGCATGTTACTGAATTTGCATAGTTTGGTCACATTTGGTAAGTTGATGTAAACAAGGGCCCAATTTGCAAATTTTAACTTGTGTGTTTTTCCTTTTATTTCTAGGTGCCATGTTTTTCGTTTTCAGGTTTCCCATTGGGCATCCTAAGAGGGCTCGCAGGTAGGCTCAGTGACCAGTTAGTTCTGAAAGAAGAAGAAAAGGTTTTGCAGAGCAGGAGCCTCGTATTCATCCTTGTCATCTTTTTTTTTAGGTGTATGAATTTTATCTTCAAAAATTGTGTAAGTATTTTTGGTTTTTTTTTTGTCTTTTTGTGAAACAATTTGGACTTATTTATATTATTATTTATTTTAAGATCCTCACCGTAAACGCACCGGGTTTAAGGGGCTAGGGCCGACAAATTCCCGGGGCGCGGAGTGCAAAAAATGGAAAGCCTAAACGCATCACAGCTAGTGTGGCCAAGGCGGCTGAGGCACCACCGCCACCAACGCCAAATATGATGGAGTTGGAAAAAAAAACTAAAAGACAACAAAATTTAAATAAATAATATGTATATATTAATACATTCGTAAAAAAATTTTTTTTTTTTTTGGTTGGCGAAGGGGAAGGGTAGAAGCTGGCGTGAGCCACCTCCACCTGGGGTACAGATCAACAGGCGCAATATGTGTCACCCAACTAAGTGAACTTTTACCGAGAGTCGGCGAATTATTTCTTTGGTACAGGGCGTTATTTGACCATTGAGTCGTCAAATGGGGGATCTTTTACCATTTGTTCATCGAGTAATTATCAAGAAATGAATCCGCATAGAAAAACCATTACGAGATACTTAGGGGACCCCGAAGATAACCGCATTAAGTGTCGCCACGGGCCAGTACCATCTGTCAACAAACAATGATAAAGCGCAACGGTATAAAGCTTGGAAGCGAAAATATGATGAGCTGCAACTAAATTAAAGCTGAGCTGGGATTAGATGTTACCAGGCAACGAGTGAGCTAATTTTTGAAAAATAATTTAGATCTTACATACCAAAACAAAGTCGGTAATCCTTGCTTATCGAAACTCCATAAATGTGCACGGATAGGGTTTTATGAAAAACATAAGTTTCGGGATGCTGAGTTCAAAATATAATATTCAGTTGTTTAAGAATAAACATAGTGTTCATCTGAGCTGGCTTCACCAAATCAGATGCACTAAAGAAAATACAATACAACTGTACCTTTGTACCAAACAACTAGCCTAGCATATGTCTAAAATTACAATCAGCCACACACCATGTGGGAAAAAACACTTGTAATTCTAAAACTAACCCAAAAGATCACAACGGCAGGATGTCAAGTGACCGACGCCGTGCCCAAAATAATAATAAATTTTCAACCCCCAAATACGTGGGTGTGAGTCTAGAATAAGATCTTCTAAGAAAAATTGTTACCTCCTAGAGCCTAAGCTAATCCTATATAAACTCCGTACCTGCAAATAAAGTCAGTTCATATTTTAAATTCAACGAATGAAGATTGGGTTATTTTCTGTTCTCTTCGGAAATCCCTATTCACAGTGATGAAAAAAAATTTAATTTGGACGGTCCTGACGGTTATCATAAATATTGGAGGGATCCACGTCTCCCACGAGCCAAAATAAGCGAAATCATAGAGGTGGATCTATAATGGAATGGTCGGCCCTTAGTGCTAAAGGAATGTCTCTTTTATGTTTTGTATCCAGTCGAATGAATGCTGAAGCTTATATTGGGTTAGAATATGGCATGCCATCTCATTTTGAAGAAGAGTTTCATGGTGGAAATTTGACTTTTCAGAAGCAGAATCCGTCAATACACGAGCTGCAATGAATTACTTTGGGCCACAACATACCCCTGATCAAGTGGCCCTCACTAACTCCGTACATAAATCCGATAGAGGATCTCTGGGGAATCCTTTACGCAAAAATGTATGCATGCAAATCAGTATCATACACTAAAAGAGTTGAAAAACGCAATTGTTAGAGAATGAGAAAAATTTGAGCTATCATCTCTCCAAAACTTGGTAGTGTCAATGCCAAACAAGCTAGATGAGCTTCACAAAAATAAGGAGAGTCTCCCTTAAATAAATAATAATAAATAAATTAAATATTAAAGGTAATATTTTCCTGCGAAGGTAAAAATAATCAAAAAATAGGAGAAGTTAAAAGTGAAATGCACTTTTACCTATTTTCTATATGTAAAAATTAAAATTCGTTGTTTGCTTGTTTGTTGTTTGTTTATAAGAAAAACATATAAAATGTGTTTATTCTTTATTCTGTAACTAAAAACGAAAAGAACTAAAATATTTGGAATAAGTTTCTCAATAAAAATAAATCAAAGAAGCTATCTTCGGCAATGCCGAAGTTTTTATACCCTTGCAGTCCTTGGCAATAATATTTTTACATTTTGAAATTTCTTTCCCTGCAACTCAATTCACCAATGCACAAAAAAAACATTCAAATTTTTACTCTTTTATTACTTCAATTTTTTCTTCTTCTTACAACATTCCCTAAACAATGCACGGCACGCATACACATACAGTTCATGTAGCGTTGTGTGTATGTGTGTATGAATGTGCTCTGTTGATTTGATGATGACGTAGTAGGCAGCAAGCAACGCTTCCGGCAGCGCTTGAACCGATTTGTATTGACTGTAAATTGTATTCTATTTATCCCCTCAGATTTTAATTTGAGATTTTATATTAAATACTATCATATTGGTAACTCATGGGCATACTCCAATTTTTGCAAAAATGATTGTTGTAGATCTATATGAAATAGTAGTCCGATCCTGATGATTTTCATACTTTATCTTATCCGGGTAACAAAAAGTCACAGAAGAAAATTTTCAGCCCGGATGAGTAAAACGCAAATGCACCGACGGACGGACGGACATGGCTATGTCGACTCGGCTTCTCATGCTAATCAAGAATATATATACTTTATAGGTCGGAAATGTCTCCTTCTGTGCGTTACAAACATCTGACCAATTTTATAATACCCTCTGCAAGCGTATAAAAATGGCTATTTGGCTAAGTATGCATATATGTAACGTGCTTGTAAGAATGAGCGAGAAAGCACATTCTTTGATACGCAGCTTGTAAAAAAGAAATTTTCATATGAATTGTAAACACTAAGCATATTTTAAATAAGCCAGCTCGATTTTGTGAGGAACATATATTCCACACAACAACATGGAAATAATCAAAAAGAGCACATATGTAAAACCAAGGATGCATGGTGCCCGGCAACATGTTGCCAACGATCACGCTTCGCAACATGTTGCTGCAATTAAAACACGCAACATTACGATACGATACAACAAGTTCGATCGAACCACATACGACCACCCAACAATTTCATCACAGCGGGAAGATGCGTGGGAGGCAGAGAACGAAAGAATCAACGGCTGGAGAGCACACGCACAAGAGAGAGGGCTGCTGTGCTCCAATCACAAGAGGGCATGGACCGATTAAGAGAAAGTATGCATGAATATTTGGGAACCCAGCAATACAGGCGCAACACACCTACACTATGCAGATTGAGCGCGGGTACCGGTGGATGGAGCGCACTCTATGAGGCTGGACGGTGGAACGTATATCGGGAGAGGCCGACGACAAGCAGAGAGACGAAAAGGCCAAAGTAAGGGCGATGCATGTCAGACGGGGGGGTAGGGGGTGCTGTGTGCATACCAAGTCAAGCCAATATCGTCGATCAAGTTCGTCGGGCAAAGGGGGTATGAGCAAGCCGTAGAAAGGGGGAATTGGGCATTGGGGAAGCCCTGTCTACGAGGCGAATAACGTATTGATGACGTAGACGAATGATTTTAGTTGATGTTGACTTAAATTAACTAGAACTAAACAAACTAAAATCAATATGTTATTCATATGAAGTAAAATGCCCATGCATTGGGAGAAGGGCAACAATTCCCATGAACTGAGAGAACGAGCAAAGGAAAGGAGAAGGACATTGGAGAGAGCAGCGTCGCCTAGCAACGAGAGAGGACATGCGACCGGAGCAGAGAAATCAACTAGTGGAGAGAAAAGGATGGAAGCCCAGATAGCAACAGAGGCACTATTTGGGCAGAGCAGAGCAACAAGGACAAGAGTCAATGGGCGCACAGCAATCCAGAATGTGGATGCGCCTGCGCCAAGGACTTTTACGGGACTTTCACCACACATGGCAACAGCGTGGATGAAAGCGATGGGCCGATGGAAAGTTACCGGCTGTATAGCGGTATCACACCAAGTGATTCTAGAGGCCCAGGATGCCTATATAAGGCGAGCAGAAAGTCAGGACATCATCAAGTCGTCGAGTCAAGATCAAGCAATCAAGTCATCGAGTCCTGATCAACAACAAGCGAAGCAACATACTAACTTCATTTTGTGTTTTATCCAATACTGTGTCCGCCGCCATGATTTCATTGAAATTACATTTTTTCGTTTGTAGAAAGAATCTGATTGGTCAGTAGATCTCTTCTGTGATTGGCTGCGCTCGGAAGAGTGACGACCGACTGCAGTCAGCGGCGCCAGTGGGCAAGAGAAGTGGAGAGGCTACTCGTAACTGAGCTGCCATGACATTGAGCAAGGCGAGAGACAACGCTGTACACATATGAGCAGTTTGAGAGAGCGAATTCACGGAATGGAGCCGAACCGAGACTTCTTGATGCGATGTTCGATAAAGCGTAGCCCATTTGAATTTCGCCGTCAAACAGAGCAGAAAGGGAAAAAATAAAATATAGGTAGACCCTGCTACGACTCATTCAATAACTTTACCAACAATTTACTAAACACGCCAGTCCAAAGCTTTAGAAGATGATTACTTACTTATTAATTTTTACTTTCCCATTGCATTGGTTTTAGTACATTTTTTCTTGTTTGCTTTACAATACTCGTTTATGATTTTTATGACAAGAGAAAAAATTCCTTAGAAGAACCGTTATATATATTTTGGCGTTCATTGCTCGACGAATTCAGATTAGCGCCGCCAAATGTAGTTTCAGTTATCTAGCTTAATTTGGCAATCTCGGTCACCAAATTTTTTTTTTGTATCACAACTTAAATATTTTCTTTAGTTTGCCGTTAAATACGCGCAAAAAAAAAACAATTTTATCTGCGGAGGAAAAATCAAATCAAACTATATCCAATTTTATGTACAGTTTGTGAAACAATTGTTTGCAAAAGGAAAGAATTCACACAAATTCAACTTTAACTTGATTATTTATTAGGAAAGGCACTTTTTTCATATTCAGTCCTTTTTTAAAATTCTGATCAAATGTTTTTTACAAGCAAATCTTAGTATATCTCCCACTCAAGCTTACGAGCACCCTAGCGCCCTCACCAGCCAACGGCCGAATCCGGCCTTATGGAAAAACGTTTATATGCATAACTTGGCTATTCTTAATCCGATTTTGATCAATTTTGGTAGTTTGCTAGGTATCAAATTGGTATTGGTATCAAATTCAAGTGTGCCGAAAATTATGTGAGATAATCGAGTTTTTCCAAATTACGGGTGCGAAAAGGGGCGTGGCAAAATCTTTACATATAAATTAAACACTTCCTTCACCCACGGGTTAAAAAAAATAAAGTTTTATTTAAAAAGTCACTTTTATTACAATACAGTATGTTTTAATTATAACTGAAAGATGCTGACTTTGGTGAGCGAATTCCGCGGAGTTTAAGCGAAGTTACCGGATGATTTGAACTTTGACTCAAGACTGATTTGCTATGATTCGATTATGTTGGATGAAGGCTTGGGTAATCGGCGTCGTCGCAGGCGGCGGCGTTGGCTGAGTCCAATAGTCCACTTTAAGTGCGTGGGACCATTCTTTGTATACACAAGTGTTCAGGACCATTCTTTGTTTATTGCCGAAATTTGTGAAGTGATTCTGGGTATGCACCGAACCCGACACCATTCTTCTAGGGCCTGGGAAAGTGGGGTGTTGCAGGCTTGTTGTTTATCCTAGCGATCGGACTGTTACTTGGGATTGGCGATCATGCGACAAATGGGTATGTGACGATTGAGTGGGGTTGACCAATGGGTATTGCATGTGATGATGAAATAGGGTCGGCCAATGGGCATGCGGTTAATGGGCATGTGTTGACGGACTTGGGGTTATGGCTTCTATGTTATGGTATAAGTTGTGATAGAAGTGCTTAACTCCTCCCTTTTAAGTGCGGACGTCCTCGGTCGCAACAACATATTGGACAGGCCCGATTGAGACTTCCATTGGTGGACCATGGTTGCCTGTTCCGTGGCTGCAATATTTTTTGATGATGGAATATGTTATCATTGCAGCTGCTAGAAGGGTTAGAATAATCCAGTTTGATGAAGACATAATCAAGTTGTTTCTTTGGATACGCTCCAGATTATCAGTATTATTAATGTGTAGCTCCTTGATCATTTCCAGCGATAGCTTTTCACCTCTCCGCTGCTTGGTTGATAATAATTGTAACAGCGGCGGTTGAACCTCGGCTTCAAAGCGTGTCTTCACAATATACCAGGAGTCTTCTATAATGACTGTTGCGTTCTCCGCTTGGATTATGAAGGTGTCTTCTAGGGTGATGTTTTCTCCATTGATGCTGATGTCCCCTTGGAATTGGTTCAGCAGCAAGGTACTGTGCATTATTTCCGAATGGGATTTTACGTGCTGGTTGTTGATGACCTTACATTGGGGATTCCTTCTTTGCAAGTAGGCTCCTATACATTTACTGTTTTCTAAATTAGTCAGATCTTTCAGTTTACAAATTGTCTTACCATTATGAATTTTACAATTACTCTTATTGGTTAACCCGAAGTATTTCTTGTTTAATTTCATGATGCGCGGACCGCGGCTAACCCGGTTTCCAACATGACCACTCTTGACTTAGTGTAGTCTAATATGGTTGTGTGACCGCAGCAAAGTGGTAACATAAGCAATATGTCGGAAGAGGATGTTTATCAATATTTCAAGTGGTTTTTATGAACTATCCTGCCTGACCTGGTTTTAACTTTGGTATTAAGATCTTCGGCTACCATTTCTTTTTTATATCTAGACGTTAGTTTCGAACCGAATCGTTTATTAATCCTAACGTAGATGATTTCACCTGGATCGTAAGTTTTTACGGATTCGTTTGTTTTGTTATGGTACCCTAGGTCTTTGTTTTGTTTCTTTAAGATGTTTTCTGAAATCTTTTCCCTTTCGAGTGCTAATTTTTCTGGTGTACGGATTAAATTTGTTGCGAAAAATGCTTCTATTTAAAAGAAACTTTATTGATGCAGAATTTAAAGCCTTTTCGTTATCCATTACCACGGTTTTCGTCATACCGAAGGCTATCAATAACTCACGTAGGGGCATTTTATGATGTAATGCTGCTTTTGAGTTTACGAGTTTAACTTGCGCATACTTAGAAAATTTGTCTATGGCTGTTAAAATTATCTTATTTTGGGTGGAATATAAATCTATATGGATTATTTCGCCTGGATATGTCGGAATACGGGTTGGTTGTATTTCTTGATTCGGAGGGTGTCTTTGATACTTCGAGAGTTTACATGTTTGGCAAGAGTTTACTACCGGGGAAAAAATATTCAGATAAAATTTGTTTTTTATTTTCGATGGAATTTCTATGTGCTCTAAGGTGTTCTTTAATTATTGTTTAAGAATAAACATCGTGTTCATCTGAGCTGGCTTCAGCAAATCAGATGCACCAATGAAATATACAATTCGAAACAAAAACATAAACAAAAGTAAGTCATAAAATTCATATGACAATTATTGCTTAATACCAAACAAAACATGCATCCACACTTTGTGGAAAACACCTAAGATTATAATAGCGGCGCGATATCAAGTAACCAGCGCTGAGCATGAAATATAAACAGTTTTCAACCCCCGAAAACGTGGGGCATTAGAATAAGTATTTTTAAGAACAATTGTCGCTTCTTAGAGTTTAAGAGTTTTTAAATAAAATCAGTTCATATTTTGGATTCAACGAATGAAGACTGGGTTATTTTCCTTCTCTCCGGGAATCCCTATTCATTTTGGTCCTTCGAGCCGGATGGATTCATTTTGGTCCTTCGAGAAAAAGGAACTCTGTAGTTTTTCCCCACCAGTGGTAAGAGACTCAGAGTGTGAATCAGCTCCTTGAAGTCTGATCTTATGCAAGTGTAAATGCTAAGATCAGCTAAAGGTAGCAAAAATAAATTAACTCTTGTTTTCCCCCACCCGTGGTAAGAGACAGAGTATAATATAAAAAAGCAAAATATTGCTTAATAATTAAAAAGTGCGTGCGTCCGATTTTAAAGACAGTTTGGCTAGTGGAGCAACTGTAGTAATATCGGCGGCGGGAGTTTTTGTGTGTGGCGTATTCGAAGCCCTAATATCGAAAAAAGCAACTACAAACAGCAGCAGACCAACAAGATAGTTGCAAAGAAGAGGCTGCTAATTCGACAAAATCTGGTGCGATGACCGGCACCGGTACCGCCTGAGCCCATAGGCCCTGGACAACAGCAGCTGAGCAACGACACAGCAAAAAAAAAAACATACCGGGGAAGACGGGTCGCAAGGACTGCCCTGGACCATTTGACTCACCTTATTGCGAATACGCCTGTGCGAAGACCAGCACCGGCACCGTCTAGCGCGACAAGCTAGACCCGGGAGCCAAGAGATCGGAGAAACCAGCATCGGCGCCCCAACAGCCTGTGCGAAGACCAGCACCGGCAACTTGAAAGCTGCTCAACGTCTGGACCGATATCGCTACAAAGAGCGCCCACCAAAATAAACAACTATGCGGTGCGTCGCACATTTTTTTTAATGCACTGCGATGCATATTTTTTTGTCATAATTGTAACAAACTATGTACAATTGTGCGGCAATAAAAGCTGTCCGATTAGAGTGTGGCCTGAAAACCATACGCAAAAATAGGCAGGGATATATGTAAAAAAGAAAACAAAACACCAAAAAAAAAAAAAACATTTAAAAACCAATATAAAAAAAAAAATTAAAAAAAAAAAAATAAGAATCAATTGTCACACATATATACATCCACCATATAAAATGTTCAGTAATAAGACTGCTAAATTGTTAGAGAAGCAGGTAGGGTTGCATACCAGGTTAAGGCAGTTGGAAGCACTGAATCCCAGAGACATTACTAGCAAGGTGGTTGAGGAAGTAAAAGTGATTAGTAGCCGATGGATGCCTAACCATGAAAAATTGCTCCAGCAGAGGATTTTCGATCATCAGTACTACAGAGATAAAGTACATGAAGAGGTTTTAACGATAGTTGCCAAAATAATAGCTACAGGAGAGTCAGAAAAACCAGGCAATAGTAAGTCGGTGTTAGTTGAAACAGAAGCAAATATGTCAGAAATGTTTGATGATAGCAAAGGAGAGTCGCGCGGGAATGCGACCTCCAGTAATGAAAACGCTAATGTTAGCCAGGAAAAAGTTCAAGGAAAGGTCCGTCAGCTCCAGCAATATATGGAAATGGTCAGAAAAGATTTACGTATGATAGACAATAGAACAGGCGAAATGTATAAAAAAAAAAAAATAGAATTCTTGTTCAAGAAGGTACAGATGTGCCAAGCTTATACAAATGAATTTATATGTAATGAAACGTTTAAAGAAGTCATAGAACAATTGGAGTTCGACGTTCAGAATACCTTGTCAGCATTAGAAGAGAAAATAAATGATCAGAAAAATTTGAAAGATGAGAATGTAACCGTGAGAGGCGAACTACCGGTGTTGCCGAAAATACAGGTACCCACATTTTCTGGAGAATCTAGAGAATGGGACCTGTTTGTAGAACTATTTGCGGAACTGATTGAAAAAAAGAGAGGATTTAAGTCTTGCTTTTAAGTTTAATTATTTAAAATCCGCGTTAAAGGGCGAAGCAAAGAGCATGGTAGCCCATCTATTGTCAGGATCAACTGATAACTATAGTGCCGCTTGGGGAATTGTTAACCAAGCGGTATGAAAATAATCGGAGGGTATTTTCCGAACAATTAAGTCGGATCGTTGATTTACCGATGATCAACAATGAATCCGCAAAAAGTATAAAAGGAGTGATTGACATAATTAATGAGTCAATACACTTAATTAAAATTAAAGCAAATTTGTCCGATGAAGTTGACGTAATAGTCGCTCAACTCCTACTAAGGAAATTTGACGGAGAGGCTCTACAATTGTATGAGAGTCAAATTAAAAAAACAAGGCAAATTCAAATCCTATCTGATGTCATGGAATAAATAAGAAGAGAAAAAGAAGAGAAAAAAAACCGCTAAAAACTGTGTTAAATTATGCGGAAATCGAAGATAAATGTCCGATTTGCAAAATTGCCGGGCACAAAGCGTATAAGTGCTGTATGTTTAAAGGTTTGACACCTACTAAAAGGTATGAAACAGCCAAAAAAGTGCAGCTTTGCATAAGATGCTTGAACCATTCAAGCAATACGGTGTGAACTAATGAAATGGTCTGTTCATTGTGCAGTAAGGGACACCATACCTTACTCCATTTTGAAGAAAATCAGGGAGAGAGTTAATACTTGTGTAACCGCACAACCAACACTGTTGGCCACAGCTGTAATACAAGTAAAAAATGTACATGGAGGATATAAGACTCTAAGAGCCCTTATTGATTGTGGTTCACAGAGCACCATTTTGTCTGAAGAGGCCGCTTAAATATTAAAACTACCTAAAATTAAACAATATACAGAAATAAGTGGCGTGTCCTCAATAAAAGCTAATAAATCAAAATATAAGGTAAAAATAGATGTCAAGACGTGAATTCCTTGGAAAGGACATCTTCGGGTTGAGGCAATTGTGTTGCCAAAGTTAATGAAAGCTCTTCCATTAAAAATAGCAAACGTGGATATGTCAAATTGGCAAACCTACGTGCTAGCTGATCCTACCTTTAATAAACCTGGTAGGATTGACATAATAATGGGAGTAAACGTATATACCTGTTGGAAAACTAGATAAAGCTATTCAATAAAGAATACTGTAGTTTATTTTATGTTTTATATTATGATGTCTTTTATTTTCTTTGATTATATTTTTGTTGCAACACCACACCACTTGTTTACACTAAGACGGTTTTCAAAAAAAAAAAAAAAATTTAGTGGGACCAGATGTAGTTACTTGATAAATAAATTTAACAATAAAAATAAGTCAAATTAGATTTGGTTTAAATTCAACAATTCAGTTTGTTTTTTAAAAAATTACATTAAGTCAAATCAAAAATTTGGTATTAATCCAGCAATTCAGTATGCGTTTTTTTTTTTAAAAGTAACATTAAGTCAAATAAGATTTGGTTTAAATTCAACAATTCAGTTTGTTTCTTAAAAATTACATTAAGTCAAATCAAAAATTTTGGTATTAATCCAGCAATTCAGTATGCGTTTTTTTTTTAAAGTAACATTAAGTCAAATTAGATTTCTTTAGCAATTCATAAAAAGATTAATTGTTGATTCTAGTCGATGTGTCGTCCCAACATATCTCGTAATTCTGCAAATCGTCCAGCAGGTAGAGGCTTAGTAAAGATGTCCGCCAGTTGATTATCTGTCGATATATACTCAATACAAATTTCGTTATTCTCTATCTGTTCTCTAGAGAAATGATATTTTATATCAAAATGTTTGGCTCTTTTATGACATGAGGGATTATTTGCTATACTAATACAGCCTTGGTTATCTTCATAAATTTTAATGGGCCTTTTGAGTTTAATGTTTACACTACTAAGAAGAGATTTCAACCAGGCTCTATGGCTCTTACGGCTTCAAAAAGAGCCATGTACTCAACTTCAGTTGACGAGGCTGCTACTGAGTTCTGTTTTTTTGTATTCCAACAAATTAAATTGGAATCAAACATTTTAAATAAATAGCCCGTTGTACTTTTCCTATCAAGTTCATTTCCACCCCAATCTGAGTCTACAAATCCAACTAGTGTGTTTTCAAATGATGTATTTTTCTTATAATGAAGTTTCATGCCAATGGTTCCCTTTAAATATCTAATAACTCTTTTCAAACACTGCCATAATTCTGAATTATTTTTACTACTATATCTACTCAGGATATTAACAGCTGTAGTTAATTTTGGACGCGTACAAAGCATTATACACATTAGACATCCAATAAGATTACGACATGGGGCTTTGCAATCCTCATCTGAGTTAAGCAGGTCGTAATTAAGTTTACTTGGCAAACGGGTACTAACTGATTTACAGTTGTCCATGTTAAATTTATTTAAAATTTTCTTTAGATATGCAGCTTGACTCAAATATATTATATCTTGATCCATTTCTATCCTTATTCCAATAAAATGACGTATTGTAGTAGGCCCAGTGTCCAAAGCATAAGAAACAGTGGTATTGCAACCACTGTTTAAACACCGTTATAACTATTGATATAGATTCCTCACTCTCTGATTTCATAAAGCGTCTCTCGCTCTGCCTTGCAAGCGAAGATGCTCTCTTGATTGTATAATATCTAACTCTCTAAGTACTCTGTCTGCGAGCAGAGAGTCAGTTCGTAAGCAATATTCAAAGCGATCAGATCAAATAAAAAAATGAAGTAAGTAAGTCGTCTCGCCGACTTGGGTATACCATACACCAGTAAAACAAATATTTCAAATTTGTAATAACTAATGCATTTGCCTATTTTCCACAATTCTGTTCACATGCTTGTTACAAGCATATCTCAGTATCTCGCGCACTTATGCATATAAGCACCCTAGCGCCCCCACCCGCCAACGGCCATCAACGGCCTTATGCAAAAACGTTTATATGCATAACTCAGCTATTTTTTGTCCGATTTTCATCAAATTTGGTATTTTGCTCGGTATTAGTATCAAATTTAAGTGTGCCAAATTTGATTGCACAAGGTAAAAAATTACGTGAGATAATCGAGTTTTTCAAATTTCGGGGGCGGAAAGGGGCGTGGCAAAAACTTTATACATACAAAATGTGCGCATTTACTATGCAAATATACATACCAAATTTGGTGTCTCTAGCTGCAATAGTTTTTGAGATAAACGTTTTTTTTGAATTGCTTGGGCGGAAAGGGGCGTGGCAAAAATTTGAAACAAACTTGATCACTCTACATACTACACGAGCCTACATTCCAAATTTGGTGGCTCTAGCTTTTATAGTCTCCGAGATCTAGGTGTTCATACGGACAGACGGACGGACGGACAGACGGACGGACAGACGGACATGGCTAGATCGACTCGGCTGTTGATACTGATCAAGAATATATATACTTTATGGGGTCGGAGAAGCTTCCTTCTGCCTGTTACATACATTTTGGCGACTTTAATATACCATTTCACCCTATGGGTGTATGGTATAAAAAGCGACAAGCAATTAATAAAGGCCAAGACATATTATTTATACTACCATAATATCAGAAGTGGTTCAAAAATCCATAAAATGTCGGACGATTTCAATAAAATTTCTACGGCAAGCCTAAAAAGTTGGCTGGTGGCTTTGGGAATGGACACCAAGGGTTCCAAGACGGAGCTAATAGGCAGACTACTGGAAATTCCGGAGGATGTACGTGGAGGTATTCCATTAACTCGAACACCAGATCCCGATGCCATTCCATGTACAAGCGGCGTTGGTACAAAGTCACCAGAAGAAGAAAACCAAATGAGGCAATTGGAGTCTCAAATCATACAGCAACAACATGACGAAATAACCGGAAAGTACAGTTGTGTTAGAGGGACTACGCAACGAAATAAAAGAATCCAAGAAACTTCTAGAAAGTTTGCATATCGCAGTCGCAAGCGGCGACGCCATGCAAGAGCGAGACAGCAATAGACGCGTCGATGCCATGCAAAAGCGAGATAGACGCGACGAAAATGAGAGTGGCGACGAACATACTTCAAAAGCAGACGAAGAAAACGACAAAGAGAATTCGGAGCGGGAGCGTGTATCGGAGATAGCAACAGCAACGGACCAGCAAAACAATGTGACCAGAGTAGCTGAGCAGAAAATAAATAATTGGACTTATGCTGGCTATCAGAAGATGGCTAAGGAAATGCTGATGGAATATAATGGCGGACCAGAGGTACAAAATTGGATTGTGCAATTGAATAATGTGTCTGCATTGTGTGAACTCAACGAGAATCAACGTCATTTGCTTTGCGTTGGAAAACTTAAGAGCAATGCACTACAATGGCTTCACGCAAGCCCAAATCGTATATTGGAGTCAGTAGACAAATTGTTGGACGACTTGGTGATTGCGTTTGGTTCCAGGAAATCGAAAGCAGAATTGCGGCGTGATTTTGAGGCTCGTGCTTGGAGAGATGCCGAGCGATTTTCAGAATACTTTGAGGATAAGGTGAAGCTAGCCCAACACGTCAATATTGAGGACGACGAGCTGCTGGATTTCATCATAGAGGGAATTCCATTGGAGAGCATGCGTATACAAGCGCGTGTACAATGTTTTGACAATCCAAACCGGTTGTTAAGAGCATTTGCGGAGGTCCGGCTGCCAAGTAAGAAGTTCGTCGAGAGGCAAAACAGGGTACCCAAGGACTCGAGGTGCCATAATTGTAATTCGAGAAATCATTGGGCGAAGGATTGCCTAAAGCCTTTACGTGTTCGTGGATCTTGTTATGGGTGTGGTGCCAAGGAGCACCTCATAGCGCAGTGCCCGCAAAGGAAGAAGCCAAAGGACGAAGTAAACAATTATGTAAGATATATTAAATTATTTTTAAGAGACTATAGTCATAAACCAATAATTACAGAGTGCCTCATAGATTCGGGCAGCGCCATTTGGTTTATAAAAACATAAAAACATCAAAATGTGCAGCTAAATGATAATTTGGAAAACTTTTGCGGGCTAAATCAAAGTCCATTAAAAATTTTTGGAAAAATACAATGTTATGTTTTGAAAAATTCAATAAAAATTTATTTTGATGTAATGGTTGTGCCTGACGAATCTATGAGTAGCGATTTAGTATTGGAGGCGTTGAAAATGATTACGTTGGAAAAAAAGTGAACGAAATTTGTTAGAAAATCAGGAAAATTATTTAGATAAAATGCTGAAAAATGAAAACGGAATAGAAAGTCAAATTGTTAGAAAAGATGAGAGAAAAATTGTTAGTAATGTAGATAAAGGAGAAAAAACGAAAGATGTAGAAATTAATATTAGAAATGTTTTGGTAGAAAATTTTGAGAAAGAAATGTTCAATTTATTAGACAATGCAAAAGAAGAACTTGTATACAACATCGGTGAAAGTGTTGATTTTAGGACTCGATGTAAGTTTGTCAAACTGTTAGAAGAATGCTATATTGGGCAGAACAGACCAGAGAATCCAGATTTTAAATGTGAAATGAAGATAACTCTTGAAAATACGAAACCCTTTAGTTGTTCACCTAGAAGGTTGTCATATACGGAAAAAGAGAAATTACAGATATTAATAGATGATTATTTAAAAGATGGGATTATACAACCCAGTAATTCGGCATATGCATCGCCGATAGTTTTGGTCAAAAAGAAAACAGGCGATTTGCGTCTATGTATAGACTTTAGGAAATTGAACAATAGTATGGCTAAAGATAACTATACATTACCATTAATAGACGATCTCCTGGATCGCTTAGCACAAAAGAAAGTATTCACAAAACTGGATTTAAAAAATGGATATTTTTATGTGTTCATGGACAAGGAGTCGGTTAAATTTACATCGTTTGTAACACCATTAGGCCAATATGAATTTCTTAGGATGCCAATGGGATTAAAAAAATGCACCGCATGTCTTTCAACGGTTTATAAACAGCATTTTTGATGACATGATTAGGGAAAACAAAATTATTTTATATGTGGATGATATAATGATTGCTAGCAAAAATATTGAGGAACATTTAGAAACGTTAAAAGAAATATTCAAGAGACTAGTGCGGAACAAATTAGAGCTTAGAATGGACAAATGCGAGTTTATGCAAGCTAGTGTAAAATATTTAGGATATTTAATCACAGAAGAAGGAATACAGGCGGATGAAAAGGGTTTAGAAGCAATAAAAAATTATCCACTGCCAGACAAAACGCAAGCAGTTCACAGTTTTTTAGGCTTGTGTTCCTATTTTAGGAGATTCATTAAAGATTTTTCAATAGAAGCCAAACCGTTATATGATTTATTAAAGAAGGATAAACAGTTTGAATTTGGGGAGAATGAGTTGAATTGTTTTTTAAATTTAAAAAGAAATTGATGGAAGCACCTATTTTGGCTATCTGTAATCCTAACGATGAAACTGAATTACACTGTGATGCCAGTGCTTTAGGGTTTGGAGCAGTTCTGCTTCAAAGAAAAGAGGATAAGCGGCTACACCCAATTTCTTATTTTTCCAAACGCACTACAGTAACTGAGGCGAAATACCACAGTTTTCAGCTAGAAACATTAGCAATAATATATGCGTTACGCAGGTTTAGAATTTATGTCCAAGGAAAACGTTTTAAAATACTAACGGATTGTAATTCTTTGACTTTGACTTTAAATAAAGTAGAGCTTAATCCAAGAATCGCTAGATGGGCGTTAGAATTACAGGAATACTGTTACGAGCTAGTGCATAGATCTGGCAAACAAATGCAACATGTAGATGCGTTGAGTAGGTGCACAAACATTATGATCACGGAAGCTAATAGTTTTGAAACAAATTTGGTTATTTGCCAATCAAAAGATGAAAAGATTCAGAGTATAAAAAAATGTTTAGAAGAAAGGGAACACAAACTGTTCGAAATGCGGAATGGTATATTATATAGGAAAACAAATGATAGAAGGGTTGTATTTTATGTACCGGAAGATATGGAAGAGCATGTGTTATATAAATATCACGACGAATTAGGGCATATTGGCAGGGACAAAATGATAGAAGCAATAGGAAGAGGATAGTGGTTTCCGAATATGAAGGAGAAGACAATAAAACACACAAGAAATTGTTTGAAATGTATAGCGTATTCACCGAAAACAGGAAAAGGAGATGGTCTTTTGCATAGTATACCGAAAGGAAATAAGCCCTTTGATACAATTCACATTGATCATTATGGACCGGTAGATTCAGGAAGATCAAAGAAGCATATTTTAGTTGTTGTAGATGCGTTTACGAAATTTGTTAGATTATACACCACGAAAACTACAAACATTAAAGAAGTCATTAAAGCATTAGGAGATTATTTTCGATCATATAGTAGACCGAAATGTATAATATCGGATCGAGGCAGTTGTTTTACATCGGGAGAGTTTGAAAATTTCATGAAAGAAGCGAATATAAAACATATAAAAATAGCTACGGGATCGCCACAAGCAAATGGACAAGTGGAAAGGATTAATAGAAGTTTAGGACCTATGATTGCAAAACTCACCGAACCTGAGAATGGATTGTATTGGGATGTGGCAGAGATGCTTTTTGGTTTAGCACAAAAAGGAGAGGTTAGTGATGATTTGAAAGAAAAGTTAGATGAAGTGACAAAATTAGAAGAAGTCAGTGACAGAAATGTAGAAAATATTAGAAAACAGGCAGAATTAAATCAACGGTTAGCTCAGGCCGATAATGAAAGATACTATAACAATAAAAAGAAAGTTACACCGGAATATAAAGAGGGAGATTATATAATGGTTAAAAATTTTGATAGTACCGCAGGAATAACGAGGAAGTTAATACCGAAAAATAAAGGACCGTATATGATAGCAAAAATTTTGAAAAATTACAGGTTTTTAATAAAAGATGTGGATGGATTTCAATTATCGCGCAATCCTTATCAAGGCGTCTGGAGTGCTCAGCATATAAGACATTGGATAAATAAGTAAATGGTATATATGTATATACATCGGTACTAGGTTTAAGAATATAATTGAATTGTAAATATTGCACTTGTAAACTCTCTATTATTTCAACTTTTAATCTCTTGAGATTGTCTTTATATTTTCAGATTTATTTCTTTATTTAAAATTAATTGCACATGTGTTCTTATTGCCTATATTCGAGAGAGTGTGCCCGTACCCCGCCTCAGTATATTATACCCTTTTAGTGTGACCAAATTCGGTAGTCGGGGAAATAATCACTGAGGAGAAAGGCGGGCTTATTTAAAAATATTCTTATTGTTTACATTCGGCCAATCCTGACATTTGATCGACCTCGATCATACAATTTAACATACAATATACATACAAATACATATACATACAAATACAAATACAAATACATACATATTACAAACAGAAACTCACAGTTTTATCACACGCATGCATCCACGGCTTGAGTCGGGCTGATTCTAAGATACCTTTGTACGGCAATTGAGTAAGTTGACAATCGTCAATATCGGTGACTTCGTAACGGTCATTTGGAAAGACTCGATTTATCTTATAAGGACCACGGTACTTAGGAGCGAACTTTTGCACGACCCGGGAGTGACATCAACATTGCGAATGGCCACAAAATCATTGACTCTATAGGATAATGGTGCCTTATGCCTTAATGCGTACCGCTTTTCATTTCGTTCTTGCGATAATTGAATTTTCGCACTTGCCTCTTGCCTAGTGGCCTCAAGGTTACAGGGGTTTTCTGAACTAAATTTCTCGTCAAGATACTCGGTTAATTCGTCTACTAGGGGACCTCGCTGGTCACAACCAAACAACAACATTGAAGGAGTTTTACCGGTACTACTCTGCACTGAGTTATTGATAGCGAACTCTACACGATTAACTGTAATTTATACCAATCGGCTTGAGCTAAAGGTTCTGACAATTTTCCCAACATTGGGGTCAATACACGGTTCACACGCTCGACCTGCCCATTAGCTTGAGGCGCGGCAGTCGCTACTTTAATGTGGTGAATATTTCGGTTCTCTACAAATTCAGCAAACTCAAACGACGTAAAACACGTACCTCTGTCGGATATAACTCTTCTTGGTCGACTATAATAATCAAAATATTTTTCTAACGCGGCGATAACTTCTTTCGTACTAGTGGAATTTACGGGATACAATTTAACAAACTTCGTAAATGCGTCAATCACTACCAAAAGGTGCTTTCTTTTTGATGTGACACTCGGTAAGGGGCCTAAATGGTCAACATGGATAGTGTCAAATGGAATCGGACTCTTCGGAATACTATGCAAGGTTCTATTATGTATAGTTTTAGGAACACTATGTAGAATACACGGCAGACAATCCTTTATAAATGCTTCAACTTTTGCATTCATTAATGGGAACCAGTACTTTTCTTTCAAATTGTTTACACATTTCTCAACGCCTAAATGTCCCAGTTTCTCGTGACACCTTCTTATTAATTCCCCTTGCATGCGAGTCGGTGCATACAAACACAGTCTTTCCTTAGCATTTCTTTTGTACACTATACCATCAATTAACTCAAATCCAACATCATCGCCCTTTTCTAAATTTTCTCTTAATTTACGGATATCCGGATCTCTTATCTGTTCTGACTGCAATAATAAATCAATATCTTGCGGAGACGCACCCACTAGACCCACCAGGTTTGCCGACTCATTTCGATTGAGCTGGTCACTTCTTTCGCTTTGGTTACATAGTAACGGATCTTTACTCTCTTGTATTCCACTTAATCTCGGATCAACAGAACTTTCATCTAAAGAAAAACAACTCTTCCCTAAATGAGCACACGGTTCTATCTCAAACGGGCTTGAACAACTTTTCCCTAATGGAACACACGGTTTTATCTCACACGATTTTAAATAATTCTTCCCTAAAGGGGCACACGGTTTTATTTCACACGGGTTTATCTCACACGGGTCTATCTCACACGGGTTTATCTCACACGGGTCTATGTCACACGGTTTTATCTCACACGGGTCTATCTCACACGGGTTTATCTCACACGGGTTTATCTCACACGGGTCTATGTCACACGGTTTTATCTCACACGGGTCTATCTCACACGGGTCTATCTCACACGGGTTTATCTCACACGGGTCTATCTCACAGGTTTTCTCTCAAACGGTTTTGAACAAATTTTCCCTAAAGGTACACACGGTTTTATTTCAAACGGTTTCAAATTATTCTTCCTTATTGGAGCACACGGTTTTATTTCACACGGGTCTATCTCACACGGGCTTATCTCACACGAGTCTACCTCACACGGGTCTATCTCAGACGGTCCAATCGAATCTCTACTAAACTCATTTTTCTCTGAGGGGACACACGGTTCTATTGGGGCATTCGGTTCTTTCTTCACTAACAAATCGCAAGGATCAAAATCACCTTCTGCAATATCTTCCAACAACTCGGTTTGCCGACTTAATGCATCTACATGGCCCATGTTTGAACCGGATCTGAACAATGGAATAATCAAAATTTTCCAATTCGAACGACCACCGCGCAATGCGGGGATTTATTGACTTTTTACTTAAGGTTTGGACCAACGAATTGCAATCGGTAACGATCAAAAATGGTCTGTGTTCTAGATATACGCGAAATCGGCGCACTGCATATATTATAGCCAAAGTTTCAAGTTCGAAACTGTGATAGCGGGACTCGGCGGCTGTTGCCTTTCGGGAATAATAAGAGACTGGATGCATTTTGCCATCAGTCTGTCTTTGCATGAAAGAGGCACCAAAGCCATTTGAACTAGCGTCAGTATGCAACTCAGTTTCGTAATTAGGGTTAAAGATAGCTAATACGGGCGGACTAGATAAAGCGGATCTTAACGTAACAAATGCGTTTTTAGCGGTTTTGTTCATCGGAAATGGCCCACCTTGTTTAAGCAATTCAGTTAACGGAAAATAAGAGAACAGGCCCAAGCAGGAATGTAATGCTTTGCTGTTAAGTGGTTCTGGGTATTCTTGAATAGCTATTATATGTGTATTATTTGGTAAAATTCCCTTATCACTGACTTTATATCCTAAATAATCTATTCGCTTCTGTAGGAAAATACTTTTCTTCAAATTGAGCTCTAAATTGTACTCAATAAAACGATCTAACAGTTTTGCTAACAACTTAAGATGCTAATCCACGGTGCGAGTGGCAAGAATAATATCGTTCATATACACCACAAGTTCTCGGTCTCTAATCATATCACTAAGTATGTTCGATATAAATCTCTGAAATACAGCTGGTCCGTTCTTCAGACCAAAAGGCATTCTCAGATATTCGAACTGCCCATCGGGTGTAACAAATGCGGTGTATTTAATTGAATCCTGTTCCATGCCTACATGGTAAAAACCACTTTTCAAATCTATGACGGAGAATACGGTCTTGCCTTCTAGGTATTCTAGGCAATCTTCCATTAAAGGCAACGGAAAATTATCCCTCACAGTCTTCTTATTTAGACCTCGATAATCAACGCACATTCGTATATTGCCATCTTTTTTTCGCACTAGGACAATGGGGGACGCATAGGGAGAATTGCTTGGTCGGATTACATTATTGGCTAACAACTCACTAACTGTTTTAGAAACGATTCCTCTTTCACGATATGATAATCTTCTAGGACTACTATGAAATGGTGTGGTATCCGTCAGACATATTCTCATCATATCTTTGGGCGAGCCGTAATTAATTGAAAATCTGTCAACGTAATGCTCCCTCACAATATCTCGGCACTCACGCATCGCACCTAATCCAAATTCACTACCAACAGTAATATTCTCGGTATATGACAGCGTTGCACAAACGGTTTCAAACTCTGTTAGCCATTCTCGAAACGGGGATGCATTCGTGTTTATACAATTATTATGCAGATCGGTGGTATTAATATTAATTGTATTATGCTTAGGATATTTGGTAAACAGGGATGCACAGAAGGATTTGCAAACAAAAGCAATGGTACTCTTTAATGATGCGGAATTCTATTCTTAAGACCTATTTTATTCAAGGCATCTCTACCAAGAAGTAGCTGCGTCGGCATAATATTATCTGGAATAACTAAAATTTAAATTTCATAATATTTTTCGCAAAACAGAAGTGAACATTTGACTGTTCCAAAAGTCAGAATAGAGCCACCGTTCAGTCCATGAAAAGAACTTTCAACTAATTTATCGCAATTAAAATGGGGCATCAACGCTCTACTGGCGAAACTTACTGGGCTTCCGGAATCTAATAGGGCAAAAATATTATTAACATCGGTGCATCCCCCTTTAGAAAGATATTCAAGATATTCTTAAACTTACTAATTGAATAAATGACATCATCAATGGTATCCGGGTCTTCAGTAGCGCTCATAGCGGCGATCTGAGTTCGCATTGGGCAATTCCGGTACTGATGGCCCACTTTGAAACACCGAAAACAACTTCCTTTTGGTCTCTCGGGACGTGGACAGTCCGTGCTGAAGTGACCAATCTGGCGGCAATTGTAACATCTCATCTTCTTTACAGCAGAAGTAGTGGCCTGCGCACGGTCTGAAGTCGGACGAGTTTGAGGAACGTAGTTTCTTGCTGGTGGCTGAACTGTCTGAAAACGTATCATCTTCTCCCGCAATTCGTTGAGAGAAGTACAATAGTACAACGCTGCGGACAATCCGGTTCGATCTCGTATTCCGTCAGCAATGTATTTGATCACATCTGTGTCTTCAAAATTACCCTGCTGAGCCATATTTCGCATAATGATGAAATACTGCAAGCGTGACTCTCCTTTGCCAATCGGGCGCATTTTCATTTGGTTAGCAATCTCGTGGTTTGTCATTTGAAGGCCAAATACCTTCACAAGGGCATCCTTCAGCTCCTTCCAGTTTGTCGTCTTTTCGAATATCATATACGCTTTAGCTGATCCCTCCAGCAGTCGGTTACCCAACGACCAACATTGGGCATCACTCAGTACATAAACGCTAGCCGCTTTCTCCAGTTCACGAATCCATACGTGAATGGACAGATCACCATCACCAGAAAACTTAGGTACGGTAGTTTCGACATCCTTTAAGTTCATGCGGCAATTATATTCCGGTCTGCCTAAGTTCTCCTCCAGTTCCATAACACGCGTTTTTAGCTCAACCAGGTTCTTACGTGCTGTGTACAATTCGATGGAACTAAGAATCGAAGACAATTCGTCAGTTTCGTCCGCATGTGCGCTTTCACGAACATGCACGTTCGCGTCTGGTCCCACAGAAATCTCACGAGACATCGTCGGCAATTGGCTAGCACCCACTTGATCCGGTGTACTCGGCTGTTCACTGTTTCCCACGCCGCGCTGCTCAATAGGAGGCTCTTGACCAACATCCACAAGTTGTCCGGCAAGCACATTCGCAGACACTGCTGGGCTGATTGCCTGATCTTCGGGTACATTACTTTCTTCAGACGCTTCCAACTGATTCTCCGACATGACTGGTTTTACTAATGCTCCCAATTGGTAAATTGACGCTTCTTTGTCACAAGGTACTTCTTTGGCCGCTAGCAACTCAAACAATGCGGTTTTATTTAATTTAATTATCTCGGTGTATTTTATAAAAAAGACTTTCTTTAGGGCAAACCCCACACCTGATTTGTAAACTCTCTATTATTTCAACTTTTAATCTCTTGAGATTGTCTTTATATTTTCAGATTTATTTCTTTATTTAAAATTAATTGCACATGTGTTCTTATTTCCTATATTCGAGAGAGTGTGCCCGTACCCCGCCTCAGTATATTATACCCTTTTAGTGTGACCAAATTCGGTAGTCGGGGAAATAATCACTGAGGAGAAAGGCGGGATTATTTAAAAATATTCTTAATGTTTACACACTATAAAATGAGAAAATAATCAAATTGTAGATTTATGTTAACATTACATGAAAAGTTCGTCAAAATAGTAAAATAAAGCAGAGATTGAGGACAATCTTAAAGTCAGAACGGCCGAGTTGTAGTAGGCCCAGTGTCCAAAGCATAAGAAACAGTGGTATTGCAACCACTGTTTAAACACCGTTATAACTATTGATATAGATTCCTCACTCTCTGATTTCATAAAGCGTCTCTCGCTCTGCCTTGCAAGCGAAGATGCTCTCTTGATTGTATAATATCTAACTCTCTAAGTACTCTGTCTGCGAGCAGAGAGTCAGTTCGTAAGCAATATTCAAAGCGATCAGATCAAATAAAAAAAGCGACAAGCAATTAATAAAGGCCAAGACATATTATTTATACTACCATAGTATCTCATTCAAATCAGTCATTTTGAATTTTGTACTTAAAAAATTTTTTTAAATTATTCAGTCTTTCTAAGTCTCTTGTTGCTATTACTACGTCATCAACATATAATAATACATATATTTTATCATTTACGTGACCTTTGTCCAGGATATAAATGGAGCGATCTACTGGAGAGTTTACAAAACTACATTCTTTTAATGCTTGCTCAAACACTTGAAACCAGCATCGAGCTGCTTGTTTAGGGCCGTAAATCGCTTTATTTAACTTACAAGCATTTCCAGCATCGCATGATATACCTTGAGGAGGCTGCATATATATTTCTTCATTTAAAACACCATTAAGGAATGCTGTTTTAACATCCATCTGATGGACTATTAAATCATATTGAACTGCTAGTCCCATTATGAATCTAAAACTAGCAATTCTAGCAACAGGTGCAAAAGTCTCCTCATAATCAACTTGATATTTTTGAGTAAGTCCTCTTGCAACTAGTCTAGCTTTATATTTTATTGGTATTCCTAATTCATTATGTTTAATAGAAAATACCCAACTACTACCAACGATATTCTTGTTTTCTGGCATTTTTGTAAGTGTCCAAGTGTTATTAATTTCATGGGCCTTTAACTCCGTCTTTATTGCATCCTCCCAAGCAGATTTATCATCTCTAAATTTTATCTCATCAAATGAGCTTGGAATTTCATCGAAAAAATATATGGGCATTTAAAATATATTTGTTCAAACTCTCATCATCTTCACTATAAGATATTTTTGGTTTGGCGTTAAGTCTTTCACTTTTTCTTTGCGTTATTTTAGTATCAGTATTCTTTTGCACGCCATCTTTTGATTGCTCATCTTTCTCACAATCCGTACTCTCATTCGGGATATATATTTCTTTATTTTCATTCAAGAAATGAGTTTGTCTCCTTTTTTTTATTTTCATTCGAAAAATTAAGCTGATCACATTCCTTACTGTCGTATAGGAGTTCTGATCTAACGCATTCCGTACTATCGTTCCGGATATTTAGATGATCACATTCCTTACTTTCATTCAGGAATTTTGTTTTAACACACTCCGTACTATCGTTCCGGATATTCAGATGATCACATTCCTTACTTTCATTCAGGAATTTTTCATAGTTTCTTTCCCTACTCTCATTCGGGACTTCTTCTTCAGGCTTAGATGCTCTAGAATAAACCATTTTGTCTCATCGACAACAACGTCCCTAGCAACAAAAAATTTTTCTTTCACGACATCCCATAATTTATAGCCATTTGGTTCATACCCTACAAGAATGGCTTTAAATGATTTCTCATCAAATTTGCCTTTCTTTACTTTATTATGCACATAGACAGTTGACCCAAATACTTTTAAAGATTTTAAATTTGGCTTCCTATTGTGCCACATTTCATATGGGGTCATTTTATTTTCACCAAGTGCTCTGCTTGGAATTCTGTTTATTAAATATGTTGCAGTGAGTGCAGCTTCACCCCAAAAACTTTTGTTTAATTTTGCTCCATTTACTATGGTGCGAGCTTTTTCTGTAATGGTTCTAATCATTCTTTCCGAGACACCATTCAACTGAGGTGTATGTGGCACGGTTCATGATAGCTTATTCCATTTTTAACACAAAACTCACGCATTTTATATGACAGGTATTCTCTACCGTTGTCAATATACAAGTTAACAATTTTAAGATTAAAGTGAGCTTGACTTTTTGCAGCAAAATCTTTGAAAGCATTGAAAACGTCAGACTTGTATTTTAATAAGTAAGTTACACAGTAATGTGTAAATTGATCTACAAAAATCACAAAGTAATTTTTATCGTCTATTGTTGTTGGTGTAATTGGACAACAAATAAGGGACGCTTAATGTGACTTTGTCTTTAGATTGATTGAATGGCAACCTAGCTTGCTTTCCATTTAAGCAGAACTCACAAATTTCATCCGAAATTTTTAAATTATTTAGAAGACTGCTATCAATAAACAAATTATTATTCTTTATTTCCAATAGTTTTTCTTTGCTAACATGACGTAATCTCTCATGCCATAATCAATAATTATTATTTCCCGCATTTATACTGTATGCTTGGAATTTTAGTATTTATATGTTGTTGAACTTACCCGAACTTTCAACAACAGTGATGCCATTTTTCTAAATTGACACACCGTCTTGGTCAAAATGGATTGACATTCCGGCTTCTTGCAGACGCTTCACTAACATCAAGTTTTCTGCTGCCTCCTTGCAGTATAAAACATCCTCCAAGGTGATGTTGTGGCCATTGTATAATCGAACGATTCCACATTTTGTAGCGAATATGTATTGGCCTTCCTTCGCCACAGCAATTTTTATTGGTTGCTCCAATTCCACGCAATCAATAAACAGCGATTCATCATTGATTAGGTGATCAGTTGCACCCGAATCAATAATAAAACCAAGTTGTTTTGGTTTACCAACTTGGTTTAAATTTTTGTATCATAAAAGCAAAACCGTGGTTATTTGTGGATGTTGCAAGCTGAACTTGTTTATTGTTATTGTCATTGTTTTCTTTATTAGTTTTATTTCCTTTATTTTTTAATTTCTTTTAAAAAATGAAAACAATCCTTTTTTATGTGCCCTAGTCTACCACAATGGTGGCATTTAATGTTGAATTTTTGCTTTCCTTTAAATACCCTTTTCTTTTGTATTGTGCCTCTATTTTTAAACACGTGATTTATATTAGAATTGTGATTATATTTAACAACTGCCTTCATGACCTTTTTGCTAGTGTCATTGCTATCACTTCTTAGTTTAGTTTCATAGTCTAATAATTTATTTTTTACAAAGGTAAGTGAAAGTGTTCCATCGGACAATGTTTCTATTGCTGTAATCACACCATCGTAAGTAGAAGGCAACGTATGCAGCAAGTACATAACTCTTTCCATTTCGGCTAACTTGCCACCCGCCGCTAATATCTCACTGACAATATCATAAAATTTAACGAAATGACTGGAAAGAGTTGTTTCACTTAATAATTTGAGTGTCACTAAGCTAATTGTGAAGCAGGACTTCTGCGTTCATATATGGCATCTAAATTTTGCATAAGACCACGTGCGGAAATATTGTCTGCCGCGCAGTGTAAAAAAGAGTCACTCAAATGTTGAACTAATATGCTTTTTGCACTTCTTTCTGCCTTATTCCAAGTTTCGTCCACTTCATTTGGCATTAGTTCATCAACAACTTTGAGAACGTCTAATTCGGCAAACAACTCCCTAATTCTGCACTTCCACACACCATATTTTTCTCCATCGAACGGTTTTATGTTGTACTTATTCTTTTCCATTTCTTTACGGTCAAATATCACGAAAAAGAAAGAGAAAGAAAATTTTTAAGTGCACAGTTGGAATTTCACAATATATTGAAATAATAAAACTTCTTCAAAAATAGGCATGGACTGGGCCCATAACCTGTTGGAAAACTAGATAAAGCTATACAATAAAGAATACTGTAGTTTATTTTATGTTTTATATTATGATGTCTTTTATTTTCTTTGATTATATTTTTGTTGCAACACCACACCACTTGTTTACACTAAGACGGTTTTCACAAAAAAAAAAAAAAAAATTTAGTGGGACCAGATGTAGTTACTTGATAAATAATCTCTATGTTAAATCACCACGTTAGAAGTGTTGCATAATGTTATTATTGAAATAAGGGTATTCCAATAATACCCAAATCTTAAAAGGCGGAATTACAAAGATTGATGGCCTGCTAGGCCAAAATACTCAATTTGGTTGGATCGTCTCGGGTTGCACCAAATCAAATCAGAATATATCTGTAGTGGCAACAACAATAGATGTCACAGGGAGAAAAAGAAAGATAAATTTCAAAATAAAAATAACACAATTCCAAAGAAATACAACAGCAAAACTCAAGAAATAAATTTATGGCCCCCGGCAGGACCTCACATTGGAGGCAAAGTGAAAATTGGGGAAGAAACAAAATATATATCCCAAAGCCAGTACAAAATGAAGTAAGTAAGTCGTCTCGCCGACTTGGGTATACCATATACCAGTAAAACAAATATTTCAAATTTGTAATAACTAATGCATTTGCCTATTTTAAAAAATTCTGTTCACATGCTTTTTACAAGCATATCTCAGTATCTCGCGCACTTATGCATATAAGCACCCTAGCGCCCCCACCCGCCAACGGCCACCTCCGGCCTTATGCAAAAACGTTTATATGCATAACTCAGCTGTTTTTTGTCCGATTTTGATCATTTGCTGGGTATTAGTATCAAATTTAAGTGTGCCAAATTTGATTGCACAAGGTAAAAAATTACGTGAGATAATCGAGTTTTTCAAATTTCGGGGGCGGAAAGGGCGTGGCAAAAACTTTATACATACAAAATGTGCGCATTTACTATGCAAATATACATACCAAATTTGGTGTCTCTGGCTGTAATAGTTTTTGAGATAAACGTTTTTTTTGAATTGCGGGGGCGGAAAGGGGCGTGGCAAAAATTTGAAACAAACTTGATCACTCTACATACTACACGAGCCTACATTCCAAATTTGGTGGCTCTATCTCTTATAGTCTCCGAGAACTAGGCGTTCATACGGGCGGACAGACGGACAGACGGACGGACAGACGGACATGGCTAAATCGACTCGGCTATTGATACTGATCAAGAATATATATACTTTATGGGGTCGGAGAAGCTTCCTTCTGCCTGTTACATTCATTTTGGCGACTTTAATATACCATTTCACTCTATGGGTGTATGGTATAATTAGAATATTCAGACGGCAACGGTTACTGAACCATTTGGTCAATTAGATAATAATTATCCAAAAAATAATATCAAAATAGATTCCGGTAACAAATTGTCCAAAACTGTAGTACAAAAAAGGCAGATCTGGCAAAATAATTATAAAAGGCCAAAATTTAATGGTAACCGGAATAACCAATCAATTTTTAGCAATCAGCGATATTTAAAAATAGTGGAGCAAAGATCACATTGGAACAAGTCAAAAAGTAAAGGCAGTTTTTATTTAATTCTCCACCTTATAAAAAAGCTAGAAGTCAGCATAGTAATGCACTTCAGGAGTGGGTAGATAACCCGAAACAGAAATTATTGGGTAATATTCCAACTATAGTATAAAAACCACTAGAAGCCAACATAGTAATACGGGAGAATTAGTATGAATAAGAAGTCAGTTTCAATCAGTAAAGGAACATCAGATTGACTAGGTTCAACGTCCATTATGTAACTGGTCATGCTTCTTTAAAAATAGTTTTCTTACTAATGATAATAATTTTAATAATTTGGATAAGACAACTAACTATAAAGATAAAGTCCAAAACGCCGCATCTGGCGGCCCTTTGCAGAATGTTTAAGAATAAACATCGTGTTCATCTGAGGCGGCTTCAGCAAATCAGATGCACCAATGAAATATACAATTCGAAACAAAAACATAAACAAAAGTAAGTCATAAAATTCATATGACAATTATTGCTTAATACCAAACAAAACATGCATCCACACTGAATATGGGATTCCCGGAGAGAAGAGAAAATAACCCAATCTTCATTCGTTGAATTCAAAATATGAACTGATTTTATTTACAAAAGTGTTGAGTTTATATAGGATTATTTTATTCTCTAGGAGGTAACAATTTTTCTTAGAAGATCTTATTCGTATACGTATTTGGGGGTTGAAAATTTATTATTATTTTGGGCACGGCGTCGGTCACTTGACATCCTGTCGTTGTGATCTTTTGGGTTAGTTTTTAGAATTACAAGTGTTTTTTTCCCACATCGTGTGTAGCTAATTGTAATTCTAGTCATATGCTAGATTAGTTGTTTGGTACAAAGGTACAGTTGTATTGTGTTTTCTTTAGTGCATCGGATTTGGTGAAGCCAGCTCAGACGAACACTATGTTTATTCTTAAACACACACTCTGTGGAAAACACTTAAGATTATAATAGCGGACGGTATCAAGTAACCAGCGCTGAGCATGAAATATAAACAGTTTTCAACCCCCAAAAACGTGGGGCATTAGAATAAGTATTTTTAAGAACAATTGTCGCTTCTTAGAGTTTAACAGTTTTCAAATAAAATCAGTTCATATTTTGAATTCAACGAATGAAGACTGGGTTATTTTCCTTCTCTCCGGGAATCCCTATTCAATTATGATTTCTTGTTCTTGGGTCTGATCATGGACATCTACAGTTTGGATTTGTGTGAATCTTGCCTTGTAATTCCTAAAATGCTCCGGAAAAATTTGTTGAAAATACCATTTACTATTCTCGGATCCATTTTTTCCTTTAAAATAGTTACAAGATCGTCTTCGGAATAATTACTTCTCACTATTGTATGTCTGTGGTATGTGGGGAATGGTATTTCGAAGGTGGTGAATTCGTTATCACCAAAGAGAATAAACAATTGGTTTTTAAAGACTGATGGGGACTTCCATTGCTGGAATGAGTTCATGCCCTGAGCTTTCATCGCTGTGGACTATAGTCGACGTACTACTAGCATTTATGCTAGTAGTGTTTCTAGAGAGTGTGTCTGCTACGACATTTGAGCTACCCGGCTTATATTTTAACTCGTAGTTATATTCCTCCAGGTAACTTTTCCATTTCTTCAGCTTTATGTTGTTATTTTTTGGTCTAAGAGCATAAGTGAGAGTCTGGTGGTCGGTGTAACTGATCACCTTGGATTTGCCGTATACAAACATCGTTAGCTTATCCAATGCCCATACTATTGCTAGCATTTCTCTTTCATTTGTGGCATAGTTTTCTTCAGCTTTGGATAACGCACGGGAAAGAAATGTAATGGGTCTCCCATTCTGTTCTAGAGACGCTCCTAGTGCGATGTTTGAGGCATCGGTGGTTAGATGGAACTCTTGTTTAAAGTCAGGGTATGCTAGCATAACGTCTTGTGACACTAATGCATTTTTTACTTTCTCGAAGGCATCGATTTCGGCTTCAAGGGTCTGGCTAATTTAGCAAAATCTTTGATAAATCTTCTGTAATAACTAGCTAGTCCCAGGAAGGACCTTAGTTGTTTTAGGTTCTTTGGTATGGCGAACTTTTTTAATGGCTTGGATTTTCTCTGGATTGGTTTCAACTCCTTCCCTTGAAATTACTACGCCTAGAAAGTCAACGCTATGTCTTAGGAATTCGCATTTATCTACTTGGACCTTCATATTTGCCTTGGACAAGGTAGAAAATACCAGAGCTAGATGTGGGAAATGCTCTTCCTCCGATTTACTGAATATTATTATGTCGTCGATGTAGACGTAACAGATCTTTCCAATGAGATCTCTCAAAATATCATCGAGAGCTCTTTGGAATATTGATGGGGAATTCTTTAGGCCGAAGGGGAGTCTCGTGAACTCGTATTTCCCTCCATTCACAGCGAATGCAGTTTTTTCGATATCAGATTTCTTAAGGGAAATCTGATGAAATCCGCTCTTTAGATCAAGAACAGAGAAATACTTGTTGTTGCCCAACTGTGCAACCATTTCTCCGATTTCGGCGATAGGATACCTATCCGAAACTGTAACTGCATTGAGCTTTCTATAATCGATGACCATCCTATATTGCCTATTCCCAAGGCTGACACTCTTTTTTAAGGACTATCCACACCGGGGAATTATAGGGCGACCGTGAGGGTCGTATTATACCATCTCGTAATAATTCTTGTAGCTGGTCTTCTACTACTTCTCTTAGAGAGGCTGGATATGGAAAATGCTTGGTGTAGACTGGAGTGTTTGTTGTCGTTCGGATTTCTCCTTGGACATTAGTAGCATAAGTCAATTTTCTGTTTGGGTCCGCGAATAGCGATTCGTACTCCTCTTGGAGCGCTTTTAACCCTAGTTTCTGCTGATTAGTGAGCTCATCTGATTTGATGGTATGGACCTGATGGACTCGCATCTGCTTCACTTTAACAACATGAGAGTTGTTGACGTATAGTAGATCTTTCCCTATATCAATGATAGCGTTTAACTCTCTTACTGAGTCATTACCTAGAATTCCATGGAACGGATTCAGATTAGGTAATAGGAAGAACGTTATTGGTTTATTGGGTTCGTTAAATAAACCCAAATGGATATGGCTGGTTATTAAGATGCGACCAGTTACGGTGTTCGCGTAAAACTTGTGTTCTGGTTGGACATAGTTTTTGTTCGAGCCGGTATCTATTAAGAAATTGTATGAGGTTCCGTCTTTGTCCCGGACAACAAAGTACGGCAAAGAGGAACACTTTAACCTAAAAAATTAACGGTGTCCTCGATTTGTGGTTGTTGAGGCTCCTGTGATTGTGGTCTGGTTTCCTTTTTGTTCTGTGGGACTAACTCTGAGTTGTCTCCTTGTGAGGTAAAAAATTCCTTCTGCTGCTGATATTCTCGAACCTAATTCAAAAAGGTCTTCTTGGCCCTGATAAGCAGCCTGATAGTCGGACATATCGGAGTGCTCTTCTTGAGGCGGTATGGTTATATATTGTTCACCTGACATACCGGTTTCGATATGGAATTGCCTCTGCACTTTATTGGGAAAATTTGCGGTAGACTGGTTGTCTCTCTTGAGAGCAAATTGTTGTGGTAAATTAACATTCGGTTTGTTCACGTAGTTAACTTTTTTGGTTAAAATAGAGCCGTCGACATCCATTGGAGTTGGTGCCGGCTGAGGTTTCGGGGCAAATGACCTCAGTGGTGCGTTGAAAAAAAACGGGGTTATTAGATTGGGGGAATTTGTTTTGGGGAATGAACACGTTTTGTATGGGTTTCTGATTATAATAGTTGTTGTTGTTGTAAGGTTTGGGTGGAATTGCTGGTATGTATGATCGTTGAGGTTGCACGTTAATTTTAGCATACTGCGGGGGTTTTGGTCCTACAGGTGGACGAGTGTCACGATGGCCGATAATGTTCCTAGCCCTCCTGTTATCCAACATCTCACACAATTGGAATGCATGCCTCAGATCTTTGGGTTGAGCTAAGCTCATTCTGTCTGAGAGATCTCCGTTCAGACCTCTGATGAAGGTATCTAGAGCCCTATCGCTGACCTGTTTAGCCATGGCTTCCATAGTCTCGGGAGTATAACCCATCGTTTCGATTTGGTCTAGAATTAACGACATCTGTTGATAAACGGCGAAGTAAAAGTCATGAATGGAGGTGCCCTTCTGGGTCATGGTAAATAGCTGATATTCTAAAGTGCTTAAATCTCGTTTGTCCGAGTACTCAGATAACAAACAACCCGAGATTGCACCCCAATGTAATGCGGTGCGATAGACTTTCAACAATGTATTGGCATGGCCTGTAATTTTGCCTCGAATGGTCACAAGAATTGCATAGTATTTGGGTGTTCCCTGAATGGGGGCATACAATTCCATCAAACGTGTGGCGGAAGCAAACCATGTTGAGAACTCTTCACGGCTACCTGAGAATTTGTCAAGATTCTTTACGATGTCTGGCACTTTATCTAGTTCATGCCAATTATCCTGAACGCTAGCTATCTGGTCCCTAAAGGGAATATGTCCTGGCTGAGAATAATTTAATTGTTTCACTATTTCCTGTAACTGAGACGACAAAATTGTCTGGATAGCTACATCTAGTCCCTGTATTGACAGTGCCTCGATTCTATTTGCGGTTGATGCATTTGAGGTGGATGCTGTCGGAGCATCAAAACCTGCTGCATGAATACCACCCTGCTGGAGGACTGCGGCTTTAACCCAGTTGTCTTTAGTCATTATACCTATACACCCATAGGGTGAAATGGTATATTAAAGTCGCCAAAATGTATGTAACAGGCAGAAGGAAGCTTTTCCGACCCCCATAAAGTATATATATTCTTGATCAGTATCAAGAGACGAGTCGATCTAGCCATGTCCGTCTGTCCGTCCGTCCGTCTGTCCGTCTGTCCGCCCCGTATGAACGCCTAGTTCTCGGAGACTATAAGAGATAGAGCCACCAAATTTGGAATGTAGGCTCGTGTAGTATGTAGAGTGATCAAGTTTGTTTCAAATTTTTGCCACGCCCCTTTCCGCCCCCGCAATTCAAAAAAAACGTTTATCTCAAAAACTATTACAGCCAGAGACACCAAATTTGGTATGTATATTTGCATAGTAAATGCGCACATTTTGTATGTATAAAGTTTTTGCCACGCCCTTTCCGCCCCCGAAATTTGAAAAACTCGATTATCTCACGTAATTTTTTACCTTGTGCAATCAAATTTGGCACACTTAAATTTGATACTAATACCCAGCAAATGATCAAAATCGGACAAAAAACAGCTGAGTTATGCATATAAACGTTTTTGCATAAGGCCGGAGGTGGCCGTTGGCGGGTGGGGGCGCTAGGGTGCTTATATGCATAAGTGCGCGAGATACTGAGATATGCTTGTAAAAAGCATGTAAACAGAATTCTAAAAAAAAATAGGCAAATGCATTTGTTATTACAAATTTGAAATATTTGTTTTACTGGTGTATGGTATACCCAAGTCGGCGAGACGACTTACTTACTTCATTTTGGAAATGGTTTTTTTTAAATTAGGATTAAATCAAGGAAATAGGTGTTACGGTATCGCGAATACGAAAAATATAATCCGCGAAAATTAAATTTTTTGCTCATATTGATAAAAATATAGCGGTATGTCCGCTAATCTTGTATTGATAAAAAAAGGGGTATGTCCGCTAATCTTGGATGGAAATGGCTTGTGCTATTATACAAAAATTTCAATATTATGTGGTTATTTTTTGTAAAAATATTTTTTCAAAATTTCAGAATTATTTTCTCTTCTTTTTTTTCAATATTACTTATTATTATTTTCTTTCTTAACTTTTCATTATTTTCTTTCTTTTTTGAGTGGGAAAAAATTTAATTAAGGATTTTATATAAAAAAAAAAAGTGCGTCTAACGGTTAGACACGATAGAAGTGAAACCTTCCGTAAAACAAACTGAGAGAGAATGAGACGAAAGCAGCATTAGGAGCGGGATAATTATAGGTTCATTATAATATTGCTATAAAGGTCATATTTTATTTTCTTCATTTTATTATTATTCATCCTCAATGTTTTCGATTTCAACAAATGATACGAGTGGCTTATGATAGCTAAAATATGATACAAATGCTTTGGTTTCGATGTTGTCAACATATCTTTGAAATACCGCGTCAATTGTTGTTTTTGATCGTGTTGTTGATTCAGTGCGATTGTTACACATTTTTAAACTGAATGTTGTATTGAGAAAGTCAATTAAAGGAACCGCTGTGTCCAATGCAAAATTTACGTTAAAATCGCCACTTAAAATCATTGGAACTTTATCGTAATCTTTTCTAAGTATCCGCGATACTTCTGGTGTATAATTTATTAAATTTTCATGAATGAATTTCGTGATGCTATTTATTGATTGATTCGGTGAAATATAAATTGCCACAATTAAAACTGTTTTTCCATTGCTCAATCTGGTTGCAACACCGCCTGCTCTCGTTTGTGGTCTTTTAAATTTTTTTCTGTCGATATTCACGACACTTTTCTGCATTATTTTTCGGCATAATTGCGGTAAATATTTAAAAATGAAAATATTTACGAATATAAAAATACGGACACAATACAGCACACGCGGTTGCTATTATGAGCGTCGTAACGCGTGTATTACACAGACGTACAAACATACACACAAACATTCGTAGGACGCTTGGTCTAAGCAAGTATTAGGTAGTGTAGTATCACTAACCATAGAATCAATATCAATATGCAAAACTGCCCTTGTATTCTCCATCTCTTTCTTTTCATGCGTATGACCCTTCCGAAGGCCGCTGGGCAGTATTGCATAAAATTTCCCATATTGATAGGCAATAAAATATATCTAATTTTTATCCGATTTTAATGAATATGTCATTCGACGGGAAATTCAATTTACTTTCTTTCCTCGTTCATGGAAAAAAGTACTTTAGTGCAAACTAGTGTCGCAAAATGGCTTCGCCCAAAGGACCAAAAATTTCCATACAAAATTCAGATTTTCAATTGACTCCAAATCGAAAGTTGGGGGCTAAATGAAAATTTGTGGTATACACTTTATCTTATTTTTGCTAGATCTACAACTTCTTTAAAGAGTTCATACTTCTATCTTTAATATTTAAGATTTTGGAAAAAACGTCCTAAATATATGTCCAGCCAAAAACGGGCTTTTCATTGTTCAAATGCACCTGTGAAAAAAACGGATTAAACTATGAAGACCATTTTTACAGTTCTTCATCTGAATACAATAACCAACACATTACAGAAAAAAATTATTGCATTAAATTATTTAGGAGCCGAAAAAATTAGAACTAAAGTCAAAAAAAGAAACGTCCTAAATTCGTGGCCACCACTGTACATATGTATGTATGTACATATGCATATATATGTACATACATTGTACATAAATACATATATCATCTGTACCTTTATATGTATGTATATCTATATATGTATATAAAATTCTCGAGTGTGGTGTTTGTTACCAAACTACTCCGAAACGGCTCGACCGATTCTTACGAAATTTTTTATGCAGATCGTGTAGGACTGAGAATCGGCCAACATCTATTTTTTATACCCAAATAATAAATAATTAAATAATTTTAATAAATGTTTATTTGTTTAACACACTAATACTTGCATACAAGCAAGAAACGTTTGCGGATGCGACAGAAAGAAGAATGCAAAAATCGGCTTCTGTCGCATGCGTTGTCCTCTCACAATTTTTCACTCAGCTTTCAGTGTTCTCATGTTATGAGCAAAATAAATATATGTCGGTACGTGAGTGTGAGAGTGTGTGTTTGTGTTTTCGGGTATTTCACAATAATAGTAATTTCATCATTATGGCGGCGCATTTGTGGTTTAAGAAGAACCGTTTTAGCGGGGCGCCAGCGTTCTGTCGCTGTCGCCGAGTGTGGTTCGGTGGAAGGCGCGCACAAGAATTGTGCGTCTCGATTTCAGTCGTTGTTACAACTGGAGTGCGACCGAACTCGCTGCGCTAATTATTGATCAAGAAAATAATACACGTTATACACCAATCAGTTTTCCAACTTGATTTATTACAACAATGCCACGAACACGCAGGGGGGCTAATTTGAGTCGTCAAACAAAGAGATCTAGAGGCATGCAAGATAGAAGAGCAATAAGATCAGATGCAGAAAGGCAACAAAGTAATGCAGATGTCCGTGTAAGAATGGCGCAGTTACGTGCATCACAATTACAAGAGGTACGAGATGAGCGAAACAAACAAAGACAATTGGAACGAAGAGAAGCGCGCAGATTCGTAGCCAACAGACGTAGAGGGATTGACCAACATCAACAAGTACTTCGAGCATTTACATCACATTCATTTCTTCGACTAGCATTTCAGTATGAGCCTGATGTTGAATATTACGCTCATTCCAAAGTGGTAATTGGTACATTGGACAAGGAATGCCCGCACTGTCAAGCCCTTAAATTTAAAAATGAGCCAATTGGGATGTGTTGCTCATCAGGAAAAGTGAAACTTCCAGAAATTGAAACACCGCCGGAACCATTGCACGGCCTCCTTATTGGTACTGATCCAAATTCTTCGCTGTTCTTGCGTTCAATTCGGCAATTCAATTCATGTTTTCAAACAATTTAATTCCACATTCAAAATCAAAGGCCAAATTTACCACAAAGTCGGCTCATTACTACCAATGCCAAACGAACCTTATAAATTTTTACAAATTTACTTTATGGGTGGCGTGGACTCCGAACGGGCACTCGCCAATCGCGTGAATACACGTTGCAACTATAATCACATCAATTCACCATTTGCAACGCGCATTGTCAGCGAGCTGGACGCTCTGTTAAATGAGCACAACGAATTGTTGAAATTATTCAAATCACATATGCATAAGCTACAAAGTGACAAGCACGCTATTTTCATCAATCCTGATAGAACACCAGCTGGAGGACATATACGTCGATTCAACGCACCTGTTGTTGACGACGTGGCTGGAATCATGGTTGGCGACCATACAGCTACGCGACAAATCGTGATTCGAAGAAGAAATAATTCTCTTCAGTCCATTCCTGATACCCATCGTTTATATGATGCTCTCCAATATCCACTCATTTTTTGGAAGGGACAAGACGGATATTGCATAAACCTTGAGCAACGAGATCCGGTAACAGGTAATTCATTCATTAAGAATATGAAAACTCTTCAATTAATACATGGATATACTATTATAGGAACCGAAACAAACAAGAATATTAGCTCAAAGGATTTCTATTCGTTTCGGTTGATGATTAGACGTGGTCAGGATAATATCATTCTACGATGTCGTGAGCTTCGCCAACAATTTATGGTCGATATGTACGTCAAGATAGAGAGTGAACGACTACGATACTTGCGATTTAACCAACAGAAGCTGCGTGCGGAAGAATACATTCACTTGCGAGATGCTATTGCCAGCAACGCTGATACTGCCGAAATCGGTAACTCTGTCATCCTACCATCATCGTACATAGGTAGTCCACGTCACATGCAAGAATACATACAGGATGCTATGACCTTCGTACGTGAATATGGACGACCGTGCTTTTTTATTACTTTTACATGTAATCTAAAATGGCAGGAAATTACATCGTTATTATTACCTGGACAAAGTGCAATACATCGTCATGACATTACAGCACGTGTGTTCAAACAAAAATTAAAGTCTCTAATAAGCTTTATTACAAAATTGCATGTATTTAGCCCTACACGTTGTTGGATGTATTCGGTTGAGTGGCAAAAGCGAGGATTACCTCATGCTCACATCTTGATTTGGTTTATCCATAAAATACGCCCTGATGACATCGATAGTTTAATTTCTGCAGAGATTCCAGATCCATCCACTGATCAATTACTGTTTGATATTGTTACTGCAAACATGATTCATGGTCCTTGCGGAGATCTGAATCGTTCATCGCCTTGCATGGTAGACGGAAAATGTACAAAGCGTTTTCCTAAAGATTTCATCAACGATACGGTTACAAATGTAGACGGATATCCAATATATCGAGGTTGAGGCGTGCCCCGGCTTATTTAAGTCAAATAATTTGGGTCGTGTATATACAGTCCATCCAAGGCAGACCGAATGCTTTTATCTACGACTGTTGTTGGTTAATGTCACCGGACCATTGTCATTTCAAGCTATACGTGAAGTAAACGGACAACAGTATCCAACGTATAAAGATGCATGTCTTGCACTAGGCTTGCTAGAAGACGACAATCATTGGGACAGTATGCTTGCTGAAGCAGCATTAAACTGCACAGGAATACAAATTCGATTACTATTTGCTATTGTACTGACTACATGTTTCCCGGCCCGAGCACAAATTTTGTGGGATAATCACAAAGATTCAATGACTGATGATATATTGTATCAACATCGTACAAGACGGAACGACCTTACGATATCATTCAGTGACGAAATGTACAATGAAGCATTGATTGCTATTGAGGATCTTTGCATTGTCATTGCGAATTTATCAATCAGTCATTTCGGTATGAGCTCACCAAATCGAAGTGCATCTCATTTAATTGACACAGATATGAATCGTGAACTGCAGTACAATTCTATTGAAATGGCAGCGATTGTTACTCGCAATGTTCCACTATTAAATGATGCACAAAAAGTAATTTACGACAGCATTATGGAGGGAGTTTCGGCAGGACAAGGGGGACTCTTTTTTTGGATGCACCAGGAGGAACTCGCAAAACATTCCTTATTTCGTTACTTCTTGCCGAGATACGAGCAAAAAAAGGCATCGCATTAGCTGTTGCATCATCTGGCATTGCAGCTACTTTATTAGATGGAGGCAGAACAGCTCATTCGGCATTTAAGCTGCCACTGAATATTCAAAATAACCCAGATGCAGTTTGTAACGTTAAAAAACAATCATCCATGGCCACTGTGCTGAAACAGTGTAAAATTATTATCTGGGATGAATGCACCATGGCACATAAGCATTCGCTGGAGGCATTGGATAGGACAATGAAAGATATAAAAAACAACGACAAACTATTTGGAGGCACTTTGTTACTCCTTTCAAACACTTCCCGTTATTCCACGATCAACATACGCTGATGAAATTAATGCTTGCCTCAAATCGTCCCGACTGTGGCGTAATGTTGAACGAGTACAACTGACTGTGAACATGCGCGTTCAAACGCTTCAGGATCCATCCGCCGAAACTTTTTCGAAACAGCTATTAGATATTGGCAATGGGAAAGTTGCCGTACATGAAAATACTGGATCAATAAAATTAGCAACCGGTTTTTGCACAATCGTCCACTCGCAAGATGTTCTCATCGACTGTATATTTCCCGATGTACACACACAATATATAAATCTTGAGTGGCTGGCAGAAAGAGCCATTTTAGCAGCGAAAAATGTGGACGTTCATGGATTAAATTTCAAGATACAACAATTGTTGCCAACAGACTCTGTGTCATACAAATCTGTTCATACAGTTTGCAATACTATCGAAGCTGTAAATTACCCAGTAGAATTTTTGAATTCCTTGGATTTGCCAGGCATGCCACTGCACCACTTACAATTGAAAGTAGGATCTCCGGTGATTTTGCTCCGTAACTTGAACCCACCACGGCTGTGCAATGGCACACGATTGGTTATTAAAAAATTAATGAAGAACGTGATTGAGGCCACCATTTTAAATGGCAAGTTTCAAGGTGAAAATATATTGTTGCCACGAATCCCCATGATTCCTACAGATGTGCCAATTGAATTCAAACGCATTCAATTCCCAATTAGATTGGCATTCGCAATGACAATCAATAAGTCGCAAGGCCAAACGTTGTCTGTATGTGGTTTAGATTTGGAAACACCATGCTTTTCCCACGGACAACTATATGTGGCATGTTCTCGCGTCGGGAAACCATCAAGTTTGTTCATATTGGCTAAAGATGGCCTAACAAAAAATATTGTGCACTCTATTGCGCTTAGCGAATAATCTGTATTTTTATTAACTGTCATTTTTAACAATAAATAAATCGTACTTCAGTTGTTTATAACGTTTTCGACTATAACTTCATCCCCATACACTTATAGTAACTTAGATATTAGATATTTGAAAAAGGCTAAACAACGTTTGCCGGGTCAGCTAGTCAGCAGAATTAAATTCTGCCGGCGTCGACAAGCAAAGACCAGCCGACGGTGCCCGAACTATCCAATATCGTCGCCGAAACACTTCGGCTACCGAAAAGAATTGAGAAAACACAAATAAGGAACGCTATATAACTCTGTTCTATCTCATTCTCTCGCAGGCTATAAGATCTATATGTATGTTTCTTTTTAGTGTCGCTTTTTTCGTTTCATCGAGTCTCAAATCACTCCCAACGATTCTAAAGAAGTTTTCACTTAAAAAAATTTTAGCTTCCACTTTTCTTTGTTTCTTTTCTTTTTTAACAAGAGTTGATTCTTGAAATTGATTCACAATTTTTTCACCCACTGTGTTTTCACAATAAAAATTTGTATTTTGATTTACTTTTGCTTAAATTTATTTCACTTAACTTACGTTAATGATATCATCCTCGGTGCTTTTTACTGATTGGTTTGTAGGAGGTCTCGCTTTTCCAACGTTGAAGGTACTAACGGTCCTGGGCAAACACTTTTGGGTTTTCAGTTATCCTCCGAACTGATCTTAGGGGAATTCGCAGCGATTAAAATGACACTGATGGTTCGTGGTGTAGTTCGATATAGTGTTTTTACTTCACTGACTCTAAAGGCCTTTAACGCGTTTTTTGGTCACGAATCACTGGTACTTTTCACCAACACACGATCACGTTGTATTTAGCAGGGTCCCTGCTCGGACGCCAATTAAACACTTCCTTCACCCACGGGTTAAAAAAATAAAGTTTTATTTAAAAAGTCACTTTTATTACAATACAGTATGTTTTAATTATAACTGAAAGATGCTGACTTTGGTGAGCGAATTCCGCGGAGTTTAAGCGAAGTTACCGGATGATTTGAACTTTGACTCAAGACTGATTTGCTATGATTCGATTATGTTGGATGAAGGCTTGGGTAATCGGCGTCGTCGCTGGCGGCGGCGTTGGCTGACTCCAATAGTCCACTTTAAGAGCGTGGGACCATTCTTTGTTTATTGCCGAAATTTGTGAGGTGATTCTGGGTATGCACCGAACCCGACACCATTCTTCTAGGGCCTGGGAAAGTGGGGTGCAGGCTTGTTGTTTATCCTAGCGATCGGACTGTTACTTGGGATTGGCGATCATGCGACAAATGGGTATGTGACGATTGAGTGGGGTTGACCAATGGGTATTGCATGTGACGATGAAATAGGATCGGCCAATGGGCATGCGGTTAATGGGCATGTGTTGACGGACTTGGGGTTATGGCTTCTATGTTATGGTATAAGTTGTGATAGAAGTGCTTAGCTTATACAAAATATGCGCATTTGTTAAGCAAGTATCATGCCAAGTTTGGTGACTCTTGCTTTTATAGTCTCTGAGATCTACGTGTTCATACGGACAGACGGACATGTCTAGATCGACTGGGCTGTTGATCCTGATCAAGAATATATATACTTTATGAGGTCGGAAAAGCTTCCTTCTGTCTGTTACAAACATTTTGGCGACTTTAATATACCATTTCACCCTAGGGGCATGTAAATCACTTTGCTGCAATTGTAAAGCAGCCAAGTGCGCGACAAGAACGATTTGTACTTCGAATCATTGTCTTGGTACAGCTTATATTGGAGTTTGCTGGTGTTTCCTAGATCAACGAAGCCAAAATTCTGCACACTTTTTGAAAGTTCCGTTTTCAAAATGTCCATATGAACTCCTTGGTCATAATTTCACTACCAAATTTGCAGTTCCCCAACACCTTTCAAAGAGATGCATCCTCACACCATGACTGGCAGCTTGCCAAATTTAACAGTAGGCACTATGTTTTTTGGCCTGAAGAGCTGTTTTCGGTTTGCGCCAAACTTTTCCAGGGCCATCGTTGTAGTACAACATGATCTTCGTTGGAGTCACAAAAAATCACGTCATCCCAGTATTCAGCAGTATTGTTTCTATTCATTGTGGCGAAATGTAAACGTTTCTCCACATTCACAGCTGACAGCAATGGCTTCTTCCTTGCGACGTCGGATGAGTATTTGTGGCACTTGAGTATTCTCCTCACAGTCTCAGGGCGCACGGTCTTGTTCAGGCCTGTTTTCGCTGATTCCACTAACTCCCTTAGGCTTTTTTGGAGTTGGTTTTCCACTGCTTTGAGGATTTTGGAACAGAGGAACAGAGGTGTGCAATTCAAGCATATTTTCTTTTTCAGCTCGATTTATAATATTGTAAACTGTTTTAAGGTTAATATTGAACATCTCGGCTTCTGTGGTTAACGAAAACCAACTGAATTACCTAATAAGCTAATATGATTTTTAATGCGAATGAGTGCTACGAAACAAAAAATTCCGATTTGTCGTTTCTGTCTTTCATGTCCCGTTAACTTTTCTTTCGTCTTCTTTCAACTCGTGTTTGCATTTTGCAAAGAATTAATTAATAGACAGCATGGTAAATGGCTCTGTTCGGTTTACTTCATTTCTTCGACTTGGAATTTCGTTTTTATACCCTTGCAGAGGGTATTATAAAATTGTTCAGATGTTTGTAATGCACAGAGGGAGACGTTTCCGACCCCATAAAGTATATATGTATATTCTTGATCAGCATGAGACGCTGAGTCGATATAGCCATGTCCGTCGGTGCGTATGCGTTTTACTCAGCCGTCTAACAATAAGCCAAATTTTTTTGGGGGCTTTTTATTACCCGGGTGAGATAAAGTATGAAAATCTTTGGGATCGGGCTACTATATCATATAGCTCTAGAACAAGCATTTTTGCAAAAATTGGAGTATCCTCATGAACTTTACCAATATGATAGTATTTGATATTAAATCTCAGATCCCAAAGTTTGAATCTGATCGGATAAATAGAACACAAGTTATAGTCAATACAAATCGGTTCACGAGCTGCCGGCAGCGCTACTTTTTGCCTACTACGTCATCATCAAATCAAACAGAGCGCATGCATTCACACACACCCTACCCTTCAGTACCGGTCGCCGCTTGCAAATTGTGCATTGCAGGTGTTTTTGGCACACGCCAAACTACTTCTAAGGGTGTTTTTGGGTGGCTCGCCAGGATGAGAGTTTTGAATCGATTCTGAAAACACACAAATTTATCAGGCAATCAAGAATGCACGTTTAAATTTATATTGCTTACCTAGAAACATGGACAGGAAATTGAGATAAGCTTTCAAGCCATATTTTCCGTTCCTCCCGTCTACATTATGGCTTTTAATGAGGACGTCGCCCAAAACATGCCGAACATGCCATGCCAAAACATGCCAAGCTGCGCCTGGGAAATCAGAAGCATAATTTGTTTCACCTGCCAAATGGAAAACACATGAAAAACATTAATATAAGTTTCTATTTAGTTTTCATATAAATAGCTTACGAAATGTTTCCGATTGTCCGGACCCAGCTTACTCTCCATGACTATAAGCTGTTCGATATTGCTTATAAAAAAGGCGATGCTAGGTATATTCTCCTGCGTCATCATCCTCATCATCTGTTTCATCATTGCCGTCTGCGTTGCGACTAGCCCCTTCAGCTCCTGCACCTGCCATTATTTGCTTCAACATGACATCGTTGGCTGAAAGAAATGTTTGCAAAAAAGAAATTAGTATTAAAATACAGGCTGTTAATAAATTCTTTACAAGTACTTACTTATCTCAGGTTCATTAGATTCTGTAATAAGTTTAAAAAAGAGAGGAAATTCCAAATTTTTAATATTACGCTATTTATTGTTTATATACTTACCTTGTTCTGGGCCGTCTGAGCGAAGGGTCGCTTCTGCAATATATGAAATAAGGGAAATTAAAATATTTTTAATTTCGTGAACACTATTCAAATGCTTACCAGATTCTGCCACCTCAAATCTCATTTTCATTATTTTCTTTTGAGCTTCCTTGGTCGGCCATTTTGAAGAAAAAATATATTATTTACTGTTGACATTGATAATTAAAATTTCCGCCCCCTATGATGGGATGTTTCCACCTATGAAACAAAAATGATCTGGGCTTCTATTGCTAAGAGTGCATCCCTTTACTTTTATACAATTTTCACCTAACTCTATTTCTTCCTCCTCCCCACAATTAAACTATCCTCCTAAAATTTTGTGGTAAAATTTGTGTCGGCTTTCGGACAAATCTCTTCAAATAAGTTTGCAAATAATTTTCGAAAGACTATGAGGAGCCGGAAATCGGATCACCGATTTGCCCAACAGCCTCTTTTAAGTGGACTAAGCTGTGAACATTGTAGGAAACACTGTTTTCCCCAAAAAACAAGTGGAAAATTCTCAACAAATAAGTTCAACATTCGCTGAGAAGTTTCCACATTACTGTGTCTTTGTTTTTGGTAGCATAGCAATCTGTAAGCACAGTGAAGCAATAAAAACTCGTAGTAGTGGTCACCATTCATTGTATCTTTGCCTTCCAATTCGAAAGCTCTACTAATGACCTTGGCTTCCTTTCAAACTCTTTTGGAATATATTTTCGCATCGATATTAAGGCTTCCGAAATCTTTTCTTTGTCAGTTTTTGATATTTTACTGACAACCTTATTTGTATTTAATCTGGTCAAACATTTTCGCATGACACCCAATTCAACAAGATGCATGCAGTCGAGTGGTATTTGTGTTATCATTATAGCGGACGTTGACGATACGATGTGCAGTACGTTCAAGTGGCCCCTACGGCACCAGGAAAAAGCCTGTTACGCGCGAAGGGTGCAGCCGTATAACGCACGGCACGAATCGCGTGGACAAATACACAATGGAAAAAACAGACAAACAAATAAATAAAAAATACTATAGCTATCTATTAACTAAATGGGAAGTTTTAATCATATTAATAGAAAGCTCTGAGCCAATTACAGGGAATAGAAGGTTGTAATCAGAGCAGAGGACCCTAAAAGGTTCATGCAGGGCATAGTTAGAAGAACAACGACTAAGGGATAAAGGTATCAAAGGATGTCTACTCCGTCTACATGGTACCGACAGATTTACCTGAGCTAATAACTCAGGCGAGTCGATATCACCAATTAGGAGCTTGTGCATAAAAATAACACCAAGCATAATTCTACGGTTAGTTAGGGAAGGAAGGTTAATCAAGAGAAGTCTACTAGAATACGAAGGCAAATTGACATTGCGATCCCAGCTTAAGCCACGAAGAGCAAATAGCAAGAACTGCTTTTGAACGGATTCAAGTCTAATCTGGTGCGACTCATATTGAGGTGACCAAATGCAAGATCCATACTCTAAAATAGGACGGACAAGCGAAGTAAAAAGAACTTTAGTTGTATAGGGGTCATCAAATTCTTTTGACCATCTTTTAATGAAACCCAGGACACTCATGGCCTTTGCGACCGTGGTGGAAATATGGGTGTTAAAATTTAACTTATGGTCCATAAGTACGCCCAAATCATTCATATTATTTAGACGTTCTGCGACGTTCGAGCGACTGTATACCGAGCATAATCTGATGAACGACGTGTTTTTTGAAACTTCTTATAATATCGTGTCTTCACATTTTTCAAATTGGATAACTCACGAGAGAACCAGGGAGGTTTGTTAAGCCGGTCCAGCCTACCAAGAGGCACACAAATATCAAAGAGTGAATTCAGAGTATCATAGAAAAAACGAACAGCTGAGTTCATATCTCTACAATTGTACAGATAAGACCAATCGGTAGTAGTAATGTTTTCATTAAGGGTGACAAAGTCAGTCTTACGAAAGCACCTAGTTAGAGGTAACTCATTTGAACCAAGTAATGGTGAAAACAAGGGCAGATCAATTTTTAAATTTAATGTAGGATGAAGTTTGTCTTCTGGAAGAACAAATGGTTCGATCCTAGAAACCTCACAATAAGAAGTATCCATTACAAAAATAAGATCTAACGATTTTCCATTAGAATTTAAGACAGGATTGACTTGGGATAAAGATAAGCCTAGAAGGCCGTCAATAAAGACATGTGACAAAGAGGGCAGCAACATGGTAGATTCATCTGTTAGTGACCATACTAAAGCGGGGTAAATTAAAATCACCTACAACTATGAGCATGTCTTGACTGGAAACTAAAGAGGAGACAAACTGAATTGCCTCTAAATGATTTAAATATACCACCATGTCTGACAATGGTGGAATATAGGAACAATTAATAAAAGCATTAAAAGATTTAAAATTTACTTTAACACCGACAAACTCAATCTCCTGGGTACTAGAAAATTGAATCATTTCAGAAGATAAAGCAGCATCAACAGCTATTAGAACGCCACCACCTATGCGAGAAATCCGGTCACGTCTGAATATAGAAAAGTTTGTGGAAAACACCGATGCATCAGCAATATATATATAGGTTTTAGCCACGTCTCTGTAAAAGCTAGAATGTTATGCTCAAAAGAAAGACTATCTACATAGAGATTAGGAAGTTTGGATTTCAGTCCTCTAACGTTCTAGTCCCCCAGGTTAAGGGACGAAGCTAGTTTTTTGACACACCAGCAGATGCTGATGTGGCAGGAATAGTATTAGTTGTTGTTGTTGGCAAGCGAATCGGTTGCCGATTTTTCTTTTTTACAGTATGTTCCTTAACTATTATATGTTTCGGCCAAAAATCTTCTCGACATATAGTGTCGAAGATATTGGCAGAAACACTAATTTTAAAGGACGAAATGTCCTGAGAATAAGAAAATTTAAACTTCGCCACCGCAATATTCGGGACGTTAACTTTCTTCCAAATATAGGCTATTACATCATCAGATGTGACAACAGGGTCTAGCCTAGAAACAAATATATGTTTCTTTGGTGGTATGCCAACGAGAGGCCGCGGTCCCGAAGCGTCAGCCGTATCAGTAACGTTGGACAAGTCACCCACTGCAGCAGTCAACTTGTTTACGGGGCCCTCAATACTTTTAGAACTATCGGCAATTTCCATTGGAATGGGTAATTGCCCGGACACATCGGACACTACAATAGTCATCGTTTTTAAGAGATCATTCCCAGGTGATACCGGTAATTCCTTACTAATAGCATTCACAACCGGGCTCTTAAACGATATCAACTGCTGTACTTTAGGAGTGGACGGTGCATGAGACCGGTCGGGGACGATAAGAGACGCTGGCGGATCTACAGATACTGAAACACCCCAAGGACTGGTCCTTTTAAAATAAACTCCTGAACTCCACCGCATTAAACTCCGCTTGGAGTTTTTTAAAACCTGCCCTTAAAGTGTCAAAACTATCTCTAGTCCGCCTCATGAAAGACCCCCCGGCAAGCATCACATCCATATTTTAAGCCACCGCCTTTAGCAATAGGCTCCTTGATTCTGCCTGTGTAACCTGCACACTTGACGGGAACCGCATTGTCACACAGCCAACAAAGAATATAATCATCATCATTAGTGGCCACAGTCTTGTTGTGACAGTCGATGCAGACGGTTGTGTTCGCGGAAGACAAACTATTGCGTATTCTCAGTCGAGATAACGGTGAAGTGTCAAACGGAATAATCAACAACGACAGAGTGAACGAAAACAAAACAAAAACAAAGACTGCACTAAAAGTGCCGTAAATCTTGCTTTCTGCTTGTCGGCAGTGGCAAGTACCGTTGCTTGGTCTCCAAGGCCAAATAAACTTCAAGCGGTAATTTCGTACCAAAAAAGTGTAGCATACCTACAGGCTTGGCAAAAAAATTAAAAAATTAAAAGTGTAGCGTACTTTTTGGCTGACGTGGCTCCCGTAGCCAAAATCAACATGGACTTGCCATCCACGTCAAAGAAAGCTTCACTGAAGCTTTTAATGCAGAAACCGCACGTCAAAGGTGCTTTAACGGCCAAACAGGCCAAGGCAAAGAAGAAGTTGCTATCAGCAGGAATAAGCGACAGTGAGAATGACGATGCTTCGTCTAGTACCGAGCCAGGTGAGATCCGACGCAAGGCCCCTAATCGGAAGTCTAAGCAGTGTCAGGCAACTGCTGACGCTGATAATGTTGCTAGAGTCAACTGTTTCGGCAACAATAGATTTGCACCACTGTCAGATAATGACGACGCTGACGACGACATGGACCAGGATCAAAGTCAAGATGATACCCCATCTGTGGCACCTGAGAAAACCATCAAGCCACCACCAAATTTCATCTCTGGCGTTGAAAATATCAAGTCTTTGCTCAATGAGATTGTAGGCGCCATTGGCAATAATAATTTTACCTACAAATCTGGAATGGACGGCCGTATCCGGGTCATGACAGACACCAAGGAGAGTTTCTTCAAGTTGCAGGAATTCCTCAAAAACAAACTCATGCTGTACCAGACTTTCCAGCCAAAGGATGAACGGGCCTACAGAATTGTCATTAAAGGACTCCACTTCTCTACTGACCATGAAGACATCAAGGTGGCCCTGGCCTCTCAAGGACACCACATCAGAGAAATGCAAATAAAAAATGGCATCAGTCGTGGCACAAAGAAGCCAATGTCGCTCTTCTTTGCCAATCTGGAACCGGCCAGCAACAATCGTGATGTTTTCACAATCAAACGCCTCTGCAGCTGCATTGTGGCCATAGAGCCTCCACTTAAATCAAGAGATGTCCTGCAATGCCACCGTTGCCAAGGTTTCGGTCACACAAAAGCCAACTGCCTCCTTTCGCCTGTGTGAAATGCGGAAGCCATGTGCATGCCACTGCTGAGTGCCCCAAGCCCAAGGAGGCCCCCCACGCTGCGCTAACTGTCAAGGAGAGCACACTGCCTCCTACAAGGGTTGCAAGGCCTACCAAAAAGCCAAGGAGCACTACCTACCTAAGGCCAAAGTTTCTCCTCGTGCATCAGGCCCCGCACCTCGCGCCTTAGGAATTAGTGCTACCAACGTCATGCCTGGCATCTCTTTTGCCAACGTTCTAAGAGGTCAACAACAGCAGCCCCCGCAGCAGGAGCAGCAGCAAGAGCAATCACCCAATGCTGACACCAGACATGACCCAAAAGTGGATCGACTTGAGGCCATGATGATGAAGATGTTCGACCAGTTTGCGGCAATGACGCAAATGATCATGTCACTTATGGCCAAACGATGCAATTAAGTCTCCATATCCTTATATGGAACGCGAACGGACTGTGCAGGAGCAGGCCAGAGGTTGAGCATGTCCTCAAGACCAAACATGTAGACATACTACTCGTGTCAGAGACACATTTCACTGAGAAGTCATTCTTCAACATCAACGGCTACGACGTTATTCACGTCAACCATCCGAACGGAACTGCGCGTGGAGGAGCGGCAGTTATCATTAAAACTGGTTTGAAATATGTGGAACTCCCTGCTTTCAGGAGCCCTGGGCTCAGTGTGCTAAGGTGAGAGTAATATCCCCGACTGGAGACACCACTGTTGCGGCTATATACTGCCCTCCAAGATACCTGGTTGCTCAGACTCAATTCCAAGAGCTCTTTAACAGCCTAGGTAATCGGTTCGTTGCTGGAGGTGATTTTAATGCCAAACACACGTGGTGGGGATCCCGCATCATAAATCCTAAGGGCAGGGCCCTTTATAACTGCATGACATACAGCAGGTTTGACTGCCACTCCACTGGAGAGCCAACACACTGGCCTATTGATCCCAATAAGATCCTAGATTTATTGGACTTTGCCGTGTCCAAAAGAGTAGACAGACACAGAATTGTCGCAAGCAATGATCTAGACCTCTGTTCAGATCACTGTGCAGTCAAGCTGCTTATTAATATGCCAGCCAGCACGAATGCAGTCAGAAGCAGACTGTTCAAGAGAAGTACCAACATTCAGTCCTACCAGACATGGCTCCAAAATAACTTGGATCCAACGGTTCAGCTGAACGATGAGGAGGACCTGGACGATGCTGTCGAGCGGCTCAATATTGCAATACACAACGCGGCCTCGTTTGCCACTCCGCCACCTACTTCTAACTCAAGGAACGTTCCACGTAGAGATGCACATCTCTGGAACTCGGAAGTTTCCTCACTGGTCGCAGAGAAAAGACGACTGCGTCGTGTATGGCAGAACTCTAGGAACCCCAGGGACAAGGCCGACTTTAACAGAGCGGCAAAGGATCTTAAAGAGCTCTTATACAGTCTCCGTCGAGATTCCTTAGAAAGTTTTCTGCAAAACGTCGAGCCTGGAGATCAGCAACATAATCTTTGGCGGCTGACAAAAAACATCAAGAGGCCCACCAAGAGGAAGGAGCCTATTAAGAAGGAAGACGGTACCTGGTGCCGCTCAGACAGCGACAGGGCAGCAGCCTTCGCCAACCATTTGTCTGAAGCCTTCACTCCGTTTAATAGGTGCACACAACTCGAAGCTAGCCAAACGCTAGAGTTCCTAGATGTCCCCTGCCAAATGGCTCTCCCCATCCGGCACGTCGAATCAGATGAACTGCTCGCTGAGATCGCGAAGCTAAAGTCGTCCAAATCGCCTGGATATGATGGCATTGACGCACCATCAGTCAAAGCCCTCCCAACAAATGCAGTTCAGCTTCTCCTCAACATTATAAACAAATGCTTCCTGATAGGACACTTCCCCTCCCAGTGGAAGTGCGCCGAAATCATCCTGATCCAAAAACCTGGGAAACCTGCAGCTAAACTCGCCTCATATCGTCCGATCAGTCTACTGGCAGTATTCTCCAAAATAGTTGAGAGACTATTTTTGCGTAGAATGCGGCCAACACTGGACGAGGCCGGTTTGATCCCTGATCACCAGTTTGGTTTCAGAGAGTGCCATGGCACACCGGAGCAGTGCCACAGGATCACAGGTAAAATACTGGAAGCATTTGAGGAAAAAAAGTACTGCAACGCAGTCTTTCTGGACGTTAAGCAAGCGTTCGATAGGGTTTGGCACACTGGACTGCTGTTCAAGCTGAAGACCGCTCTCCCAGCGCCCTTCTACATGTGGCTGCGCTCCTACCTTTCCCGTAGGATGTTCTATGTGAGATGCGGTGATGACACCTCTGAAATCAAGAGCATTAGAGCAGGAGTCCCCCAGGGCAGCGTGCTGGGCCCTATACTGTATACCATCTACACTGCCGACATGCCAACATCACCGGACCCACGAGTTCTCACGGCCACCTATGCGGATGACACTGCCTTCTTGGCATCCGACGAGTCACTGCTGACTGCTGGCAGTTTGATTCAGGTGCAGTTAGACGCCACTAACACTTGGCTCCGGCGCTGGAATGTTGTCGTCAACCCCGAGAAGTCTGTTCAAACGACCTTTGCGCTTCGAAGAGGATACTGCCCTGCCATACATTTGGATGGAAGTACCATCTCACTCAGCGACTCGGCTAAATACCTGGGCCTCATCATGGACAGACGCCTTACCTGGAGGGTGCATCTCGCAAACAAACGCAAACAATTGGACGCCAGACTCAGGAGCCACCTCTGGCTGGTTGGAAGGAGGTCTACTCTGCGGCTCCAAGTCAAACTTTTAATCTACAAAACCATCCTAAAGCCAATGTGGACCTACGGTGTTCCTATATGGGGCACTGCCAGACGCTCCAACGTGGACCGCATACAAATCTTCCAAAATAAAACTCTAAGAATCTTGTCCGACGCCCATGTGTTCACCTCAAACAGAGAGCTACACGAAATGCTGGAGATTCCTTGGGTACACGAGGAAATCATAAGAATCACCAAGGCCCATCTGGAGCGGCTTGATGAGCACGCTAACCCCCTAGCCATCAACTTGTTGGATAACAGCACTGCCACACGCCGTCTAAGGGGACTGCACCCTTTGGATCTGCCGGATCTAGATGAGGACTAACCCTTCAGCGCAGCCGGTCTTTCTCTCAACTGTCCCACTTTTTGTATATTAAAACACTTTTGTTACCCCGTAATCTGTACTTGCTTTACTATTGTTATACCCCATAATCTTTACTGTTTTCACATTATTGTTATACCCCATAACCTTTACTGTTCTCACATTATTTAAAATACTTCCACATGTCAAAGTATGGTCATGGTATTTGCTTATTATCCACTGTTGGATAGATTGTAAATTGGAGGAACCCAGTTAAATAAAAAAAAAAAATTAGTGGCCACTATGCAATTATTTTTTGAGCAGACAACCATTTTATCAAAAATTAATTAATTTAATTAAAAAATGAAATAAAAAAAAAAAAAAATTCTAAAGGTTAAAAATCTGTGTATAAGAATATACTGACCAGTTCTGACACAAGGGTTAATGTGCAGAGTAAGCCTTCGCAACTAAAGAAAAGAAATTACAAAAATACAAAAAAACACGTATCACGGAGTCGCGGGTAGGCAAAAGACGAGAGCGCAAATCAAACAAGAATAGGAAAGAGCGGGAGAGCGCGTCAAATTGAACACATGCAATAACAATTTGTACGCAAGAGCGCGAGAGTTAGTTAAAACGGTAACGAGATAAAAGCAAAAAGAGATAAACAAAACAACACCGCTAACGCAAGTATTGCTGTAAGTTTTGATTTTATTTAAATTTAAACAAATTCACAAAAGCGACAGCAAGAATTCGCGAAATGAAAATAAATGGAAATATTAGCCGATAATGAATTTATGTACAAGTTATAGAAAAGAAGTTAATCGCGAGAAAAAAAATAAAAGTTGATAAGCGCAAAAAAACACGTCCGTTCTCTGCAACGAGTGAAAGTGTTATAAAACACAAATTTTTTCAAATGCGGAGTGAATGTTTAAATATTCGGCTTGATGATGCGACGGATACTTTCTATTGCGAAAGTCTTCATCTGATATTAATTCAGCACTTTTAGTGCTGAATGTCAAAACAGAGTCAACTTTTCGTGATACCTGAATACATTTGCTACAACCGTGACTGGAAGTATGACCAGGCGTGCCAGTAACAAATGCTCTTGCAGGAGCATGACACACAATACCGCGAAGTTCTAAGTGAACTTTTTTATTTCCAATGGTTAAGCCATTTTTATAATATCGGACAACTCAATTGTGAATTTGGACAAAAATTCATCGGAGTTAAATGGTTTATTGTGACCCATAAATACTCCGATCGGCAAAACAGGGCATTTATAAATATTATTTAAACGAATGAGTATGGGCCACAATTGCGCACGCGAACTTTTAAACAACGGAAGTCCGTCGAGATTAATATCGACGCTTAATACATCGGGAATCTTGGGCAAAATAGAAAGTTTATTTAATTGCTTTGACAAGCCTATGTATGTGTAAATACGTGCGGCCTCCCATTACTGCAATGTCAGACTTTTCGGAGCAATTAAACTTATAGAAGGGCTTAACTTTTAAATTTTGTGAATTTAAAATTGTAGCAGGCTCTCTCTTTTTCTCTCTGACCACTCCGGCATCAGTGCTGCCAACTTAGCCTTTTTTCCGGCCATATCTGGCATTTTTCCACTGCCGAATGCAGGAAAAGTTATGATCTAGCTGCTGGCGGGAAAATTAGCATTTTTGTAAATCAAACTGGCCTTTTATAGCATTATTTTAACATATGTCAGCACTGCTTAAAATTAGGAAACGGGGTATCACATTTATCGATAGCATGAAGTTGATGAAGCCTTCTTGCCATCTTTTTGTATATTTTTCCATCACTAACAAGAATTTCACGTTAATTGAACCCGTGAAAAAAGGAGGATCATTGAAATGCCGAAAGTTCAATATAAACAGAAACCGCGTGACACCTGGTTGCGAGATCCATCGTTTAAGGATTGGTTAACAATAGATCGGAATGATGAGTCGAAGTGCTATTGCAAGTCAAGTATAGTATCAAAATTTACGACTTGCAGGGGCATGCAAAAACAAAAAAACATATGGTGGCTACAAGCAGCTTCACACAAAAAAATAAAATCTGAAGCAAACAATTATGTGGATTCGGGAGGTAATCATCGATTTAAATCATTAGCTACTTTTGTCTTGAGCTTACTATCGCTACCGTGGTCAAACGCGGAAGTCGAACGAGTGTTTAGTCAGATGAACATTGTAAAATCAAAGCTGAGGAACTCAATGAACATAGACACACTTAATTTGATATTACACATACGGTAATAAATAATTTTAACACAATACATATTCAAAATTTTGACGTCTTATTAAACGTAAATGTATATATATTTCCAGTTATGGATTGCGTAGATCAAATAAATGTTGCCACAACTTTAAAGTGCCTCCAAAGTATTTGAATTTAATTGGAACAAACAACTCCTATACTCTTGAGGACAATATGGACTTTATTGAGCTTGATAATTGTCTATCAATTTTCAAATAAAAAAATATGTTACTAAAACAAAAAAATGGCAATTTTTATGGATGTTTTTGAATTTGATCTAGCCGTTTCTAGCAGGTTTACAAAGTTAATTTAGCATTTTTTAGCCCAGAAGAGTTGGCAGCACTGTCCGGCATCTTTCTTGGAGAGCGAATGATCATGACATCAGCGAGAGCCGTGAGAGAGAGTTTGCGCGGCAGTCTAAGGCAAGCGATTGAACAAAGCGGTTGTGCGTTTAAGGGATAACAATAAGATTACCCACTGTAAATTAGCCTTGCGAATTAAAAAGAAAGAATATTCCTGGAAACACTCGTCTAAACTAAACCAATAAAGATAAACTCTCAGTTTCATCCTGTCATAACATCAGAAGTGGTGTAATATCTCCAAAGATATATTATGCCATTTGAAGGGTTTTTATAATTCAAGACACAAACAGTTGTTGTGGGTTTGAGTTTGCTTTGTTGAATGATTCTTAATTCTCTAACAATTGTCGTCTATAGCTAAGACCGCGTAGCTGCGCTGCTAGTCATGCAGGCAGAGGAGCGGTATGCTTATGTACAGTGGATCACAGCTTATTTGATACACACCATTTTTTTTAATTGCTTGTGTCATAACTTAAAAACTATAAAGGATATTGAAAATATTGATACGCCATTTTAAAGAGGACAACTTTACGTTTTCAAAAACAAAAACATTTAATTCAAAATATAGCTGTTCAACAGCAAAAACAAAAACAAAGCAAATTAACTCAAAAACTTTGCTCACAGCTTATTTGATACAGTGTTAGTAAAATGCTTAAATCTATTGTTAGTGCTTATTTTAATATTTGGTGTGCATCCCTTTAGCCTTAATAACAGCCTGTAGTCTATTTGGCATAGAATCCACCAATTTTTGGGTGTAGCTGGGAGTAATTTTGGCCCATTCCTCCAGCAAGGCTTTTTTTAAGTCTTCTTTATTGGAAATCTTATGTTTCCTGACTTCCGTATCTAATTTTGCCCATAGATTTTCGATGACGTTCATGTCAGGAGACTGTGCCGGTGGTGACATAACATGGGGGCAGTTCCAAATTAGCCACGTTTGAACGATTGCGGCCTTGTGTTTCGGGTCGTTATCTTGGTAGAAACTAAAATTGTCTACTATTCCCAGTTTTTCGGCGCTTTGGAGCAGGTTATTCTTTAAAATATCGAGGTACTGCATTTTTTCCATATTTCCCTCTACGAAAACTAAATTTCCGACTCCGGCTGCGGACATACAAGCCCAAACCATCACGTGGCCACCTCCATGTTTCACTGTAGCTTTTAAGTTCTCCTTTTGAAGCTCAGTATTCGGCTTTCTCCACACATACGTCATCCCGTCCGAGCCAAATATGTTAAATTTGGACTCGTCCGAGAAAATTAAACTTTTCCAAAATGAACAATCCTTTAAAATAATGTCCTTGGCAAAAGAGAGCCGGCTTTGCACATTTTTTTTTTTATATGAAAGGCTTCTTTCGAGCTACTCGACCGTTAAAATCATGGTCGCGCAGCACACGTCGCACAGTTTCTGCGCTCGACGCCTTGCCCAGTTCATCTTCCACCTCTGCAGCCAACTTTGGAGCAGATAGCTTGGGGTTAGCCTTAATTTTCCGTACGATGTAGCGCTCGTCGGACTCATTGAAAATTTTATTTGGCGCTTTTCGACCCTTGTTTTCAATGCGATTTTCATGTTTGAAGCGCTCTATTATATGTTGGACTGTAGAGGCACTTAAATCCACCAGCTCTGGAGTTTTCCGGACACTCTCTCCTTTCTTAAAATGATGGATGACCAGCTCACGCTTCTCAATGGTTGTTCGTCGGCCCATTTTAAATCTCTTAATCGAATTTTTTCCAAATCGCAAAAAAAAAACGTCTTCTATATTGACTAAACATAGCAAAATGCTAGTTAGATGAAAAAAAAAAACCCAAATTTTGTGATTTTACTTACATCAAAGTGGCTGTATTAAATAAGCTGAGAGCTCTAAATTTCAGGTTTACCCGTAATTGTTGTCTTCCTCGCCAAAAACAGAAATTCCCGGGAAACCCATTACTTAGAACTGGTATTTTAGATATATACCTAGTCGACTGCATTCTCAATTTATCGATAAACCTGCTAATTTCGATATTAAAGAACTGTAAAGACAAAAAATTGCCCTGTATCAAATAAGCTGTGAGCCACTTATACTTATGTATAAATGTTTACATAAAAGTATGTATTTTTATATACCGTCGCAGCGGTAAAGTGAGGATGTATCATATTGCATATTGGGCCAAAGCGGCCGCGCGAGTTATGCCATTAGCAACACTTCCCATAACAGCCGACCCAAGAGGTCTACACTCCACATTAATGTAAACATAAACAATACCATTCCAGTAAACATAGAGTGTCACAAGATAAGTGACAGTTTCCCTAAACATAGAGTGTCACAAGATAAGTGACAGTTTCCCTAAACATATAGTGTCACAAGAAAAGTGACCAGAAGAAAACATTATAAACACTTAGATGTAAGCCAAACCAGAATATGATTTTATTCAATAAAGCAGTCTTGATTTAACACTCAACCAGAACAGACTCAATCTTAATTGGCGCAGTCGGTACTCGAGTTCACAGCTAAAATATTGTGGAAACTTTGAACGCAATCAAAGATAACGAAACAATATAATACTGTGGAAAACAAAACATTTAGTGACAAAATAAAATATATATATTGTGGAAACTTTGGAGAAAATCTAAGTCAACGAAACAATATAATATTATAAAAACATTTTGTGACAAATAATAAAATATATATATTGTGACAAATAACGAAACAATATAATATTGTAAAAACACTTTGTGCAAACAAACAGAATTATTGTGGAAACTTAAAAAAAAAAAAAAAAAAAAGTTAACGAAACAATAAAACATACACCATTAAAATGGCACAAATTAACGAAATACAACAATGCATTCAAATGCTAACATCAATAATAATATCCAATCAAGAGATGCATTCTAATCCAACAACAAGGGAGAGAAACAGCATCGAGAAGGAAACAAGGTACTTGCCGGTGTTCACTGGACAGGAGGGAACGTTACATGGTTTCATTTCGGCAGTCAACCAAATCATGGAGGAGTATGATGATAACGACCAGGTCTTCACTGTTATATTCAACACCAAAATTCAAGGTCAGGCTAGAACTATGCTTAATATTAACCCCCCTACATCTTGGGCTGATTGCAAAACTCGTCTTCGACATCATTATCGCCCAAGAACGGACCAAATGGGTCTAACCAGAAAAATTAATAACTTAAGGGTAACTACTGTTCGAGATCTTGATTTTAAAGTAAGAGCAATTGTTGAGGAAATTACTGATTTTTCGGTCTTTGAAAACAATAGCAGATTAGTTGACATATTAAGTGGTCTCTTAATTCAAAGAGTAAAAGAATTATCTTGTGGTCCAATGGCCATTGCCTTAATGAATAAAACAACATTAACAGATATAAGAATTGAACTTGCAAATTATATTGGTCTGAATTATGGAAATTTAAATAAAAAACTATTATTAACCAAAAATGACAATGACCATAGTACATATAACAAACAGACAACTAATAAAAATACAAACCAAAATACTGAACAGAGTCAAAATGTAAAACAGTCTCAAAATCCCAATAGACAACAGAGTCAAAATACGAGACAGTATCAAAATCCGAATAGACAACAGAGTCAGAACGTAAGACAAAATCAAAATTATCAGCAACCACAAAATTATCAGCAACCACCAGCAGAAGCAATGAGTGTAGATAATATAAATGAGGAAGTAGTAAACAGCACAGATAATCAAGAGTTTTTTACCAACTAGCCTTGGATGAAAAAAAATTTTTATAAAAGGAACAATAGAGGAAGATACTTATATTATTTTAGTAGATACAGGATCAACCATAAGCATTTTAAACACAACTAATGTACATAATTCCAAATACAAAATAATTGAAAAATATTCAAAAACCATACATACAATAAAGGGAAAAATAGAAAGTGACAGTTACTTAGTGAAAACAAAAGTGCCAAGGGAGTTTAAATATATAAATTATGCAAGAACAAAATGGGTGGCTATGCCCCTGGAAAAATCATATGATTTTCTATTGGGCATGGACTTCATTCAAAGGAATTTTGCAAATATTGATTTTCAAAACAAAATTATTAAACTTAACAATGGGGTCGAAATTCCATTCCTTTCCAAACAATCAGAAGATGTTTGCGTAATGGAAGTAAGTGAAATTGATGATCTTAAGTTAAAAGAACTCAATACTGAGGAAGAACAAATAATAAGAAATCTTTCAAAAAAGTACGAAAAGTTATGTTTCAAAGAAGGGGATCACTTAACCAATACTAACGCTATAGTTCATAGCATAAAAACTACTACAGACCAACCTATTAATTCAAAACTCTATCGGGTCTCCCCAAAATATGAAGAAGAAATAAAGAAACAAATAATTTATATGGAAAACAATGGAATTATAAAAAAAGCAAAAGCAAATATAGTTCTCCAATATGTGTCATACCTAAAAAAAGAGATAGCTCTGGAATTCAAAAGTATCGTATTTGTGTAGACTACAGGCGTTTAAACCAAGTAACCGTTCCAGATAAGTACCCAATACCTATCATGGACGCTGTATTAGACAAACTCTGTAAAGCCCAATATTTTACTACATTAGATTTAGCAAAAGGCTATCATCAAATTTTAATGGCAGAGGAAGATATAGAGAAAACAGCATACATTTCACCAATGGGTTTATATGAATATGTTAGAATGCCTTTTGGGTTAAAAAATGCCCCAGCCACATTTCAACGTTTAATGAATGAAATACTGAGGGATTATATAAACAAAAGTTGTGTTGTATACATGGACGATATTTTGATATCTTCAACAACACTTGAGGAACATAAGATTGCTCCAGAAAACATTTTCAAAATACTTAGAAATCATAACTTAAAAATTCAACCAGACAAATGTTCCTTCATGAAACAATATACTGAATATTTAGGACACATTCTCACAAAGCAAGGGATTAAACCCAATCCACATAAAATAGAAGCAATAAAAGCAATGCAGCTACCTAAAACAGAAAAGCAATTGAAAGGATTTCTCGGTATGACAGGATTTTACAGAAGATTTATTAAGGACTATTCCAAAATAGCTTACCCAATGATCAGATATATACAAAAAGGCACACAAATTAATACAAATGACCCACAGTTTATAGATGCCTTTGAAAACCTTCAAACACTTATAAGCTCACATCCAATCTTAAAATATCCAGAGTTTGATAAACCATTTACCATTACAACAGATGCCAGTGACTTCGCAATAGGTGCAGTATTGTCTCAACAAGGGCAACCAGTTGCATTCGTTTCAAGAACTCTAAATAAACACGAAAAAAACTACAGTACAATTGATAAAGAATTTTTATCCATTATACATGCAGTAAACCATTTTAAACACTATTTGATAGGTAATAAATTCCAAATTATAACAGATCATGCTCCGATAAAATATCTAAACTCAAAATACAAAGGGAAAGAAATGACAGCAAGACACCAAAGATGGATTTTAAAATTACAAGAATTCGATTATGACATAATATATTTGAAAGGAAAAGACAATAAAGTAGCAGATTTTTTAAGTAGACAGGAAACAGCTGAACTAATAAACAATGATAAAACAAATGAGTCAAACTTTGAACTATCAGATACACAGCATTCAGCAGAGGAAGGAGGATTTACAAATTTATATATAAAAGACGATATTGTAAACAAATATAAAACTCAGATAACAGTAACTTATACAACAACGGACAATATTAATATTCAGCATGGTAGAAAAATAATAGAAGTAAGCCCAGCAGAAACAGAAATTGAAATCGAAATCAAAATGCAAAATAATATAAATAAAGGAACAGTAGGAATTTTTCAGAAGTTCCAGACTCAGAATATTATAAGATATGTAATAATATAAAAATAAAATTTTTAAATGTACTAAGAGAGCTCAGCAAATTTCAAGCGAGGAAGAGTTACACAAACAAATAGCTATTTACCACACCAAAGATTCATTACATAGCGGAATAAATGAAGCTTTTAATTCATTAAAGAACAAAATATATTTTCCAAAGCTAAGAGACCATATTCAGTTGATAATTTCAAATTGTAAAAAATGTAAGGAAATTAAAAATGACAGAAAACCAATCAAACCTAAGTTTCAATTCACAGAAACACCGGATGTTAAAAATCAAATTATACATTTAGACATATTTCATATAAAACACAAATCGTTTGTTACAATCATAGACAAGCTCACAAAATTCGCAGTCGCTTATAATATAACAGATAGGAACTGGAAAACTAAAATGGAAATTATGATTGAACACTTTGCCAAATTCAATAAGCCACATAAAATAATAATGGATAATGAATTTCGATCAGAACAGATAAAGCAATACTTAAACCAAGAACAAATAGAAATCCATTATACAAAGCCAAATTCACATACAGGAAATGCAGACATAGAAAGACTACATTCTACTCTCATTGAAATAATAGCAGGAATAGATGATGATTTATCAATTTCATCCAAAATGCAATTAACAATAACAGCTTATAATAACCGTTATCACTCTACAATAAAATGTACACCAAATTATGCAAAAAACATAGAAGATGAGGAAAAACTAAAAAACACTATTATCAAGCACAAAGAAAAAATTTTAAGCAAACAAAATAATACAAGAGAAGATTATGAGGAGGAAAGACAGGAAGGCCCAATTAAAAACTATAAACGAGTTAGGCATAAGGATGAACCTTATTTTAGAATTACAACATTAAATAATATTCATCCATGTAATATAAAAAAGACCGTCAAAGCAGGAAAAAATTAATTTCCAACAAAATACAGATTGACATCCTTGAAACAAAAATTTTTTTCTCTTATCCTCAGATTTTCATAATTTTTTACGTTATAATGTGTGTTCAAGGCAGATTACAAATTGAACCAATTCAATCAAATGCAGGATATGCACCTATACAAACTTATTCCACGGAAATAGTTAATGAAACAGTAATTATACTACACATTATTAATATCGACCCTTTAAATAATATAATAAATCAAATGGAGACAAACATTAAAAATATTAACATCACAGGAAAAAAGGAGCTATTAGCCGAAATAAATCTAATTAGAGCTAAAATAAAATCCATAACCCCAAACAACAGAATAAAAAGAGGAATGTTAAATATTGCAGGAACAACATACAAATGGCTTTTTGGAATTATGGACGATGAAGATAGAACAGATATTTTAGACCACCTTAACAATATTGACCAAAACAACCATAATATTATACAAGACATGAACCAACAAATTGTTATAAATACACATTTTAATAAAACAATACACAACTTAGCAGAAACAATTAAACAAGACAGAACAATAATCAAGGACATACTTACAAGTATGGACAATCAAAATCAAGAAATAGAAATGAAAATACTTCATAATGACCAAATGGGGGAAATTAAAAAATATAGAATTCAAAATAAATTATATTCAGGAAAACATAGCATCAGCAAAAAATAATATAATCGTACCAGAAATTTTATCAGAAGAGGAAATAAATAAATTTGACATTGATTTTTATAAATTAAAGCTAATCCGTATGGGCATTTTAAAATATAAGAATAATTGCATCATAATCGCAATTAAAATCCCAAAATCATTTATAACCATAGATGTTAAGTTAATTATTCCTATACCAAATATTGATTATATACAAATAGACCAAGAAAATCAGTTAATTGTAGAAATAAATAATAAAACATTTACATATGAACCCAACAAAATTTTAAAAGAATTAAAATTAAGTAAAAGTTGTACCATTAATAATAATTGCAAATTTATATTCAACAATATAACGAGTATCGAAGAAATTGACGATGATACAATTATAATCAAAAATGCCAAGAATACAAAAATATATCAAAATTGCGATAAAAGAAATATTATACTTAAGGGAAGTAACTTAATTCAATTCGGTAACTGTAAAATTCAAATTCTAAATGAAATATTTTTTAACGAAAAAACAGAATTTCACGCAAAATTTTTTATCCAACAGAACTATTGAATCAAACCTATAAAAACACAATTAACTTTGATCATGTAACAATAGATAATTTTGACAATTTAAAAGAAATCACAGAACTTAAATACGAAAAGAAAATGACAAATGGCATATTTTTAACACTTTTTATTATTATTATTATTATATGTTTATCCATTTATATACATATATACTGTAAAAAGAAAAATATAAACATTAATGTAAACAGAATTCAGGAGAATTCATACTCTCAGAGGGGAGGAGTTATGCCATTAGCAACACTTCCCATAACAGCCGACCCAAGAGGTCTACACTCCACATTAATGTAAACATAAACAATACCATTCCAGTAAACATAGAGTGTCACAAGATAAGTGACAGTTTCCCTAAACATATAGTGTCACAAGAAAAGTGACCAGAAGAAAAGATTATAAACACTTAGATGTAAGCCAAACCAGAATATGATTTTATTCAATAAAGCAGTCTTGATTTAACACTCAACCAGAACAGACCCAATCTTAATTCGCGTGTTATATTTGCCGACACAGCAATTGTCCAGCACCATGCACTCATGGGTGGTCATGTTACTTAAGAGGCAAATGCACTTGAATGTTGCGCACATAAATATTGTAACTAATTGCTACAATATGTTTGTATTGTTGTTAATATGTTATTCCACAACATGCTACATCCCCCTCTTCAGAAAAATAACGTAATTATATGGAGATATTTTCTAATTTTTATTATATAGAAATTTATTTACTTACTATTGTTTTTTTTTTAATTTTTTTTTCTTTTGAATGTTCGAGTGTTTGTTTAATGATACATGTGGTAAAATTATATTTGTATATGTATAGTGTCATTAAATGTTGGTAATTTATTTGTTTAAATTTATTTCCTTTGTTTTATTGTTATTATAATTTTTTTTTTTTTTATATATATTAATTGGTTAAGATCTTTAACCTATCTTTATGCACTAATTGTTTCTTATTCTTTGTATCTTTAATTAAAATGTTATCCCTATCTTTTATTTCTTCTATGATGTATGGGCCTAAATACTTAGATTCTAGCTTATGACCCGTATCGTTACGTAATAAAACCTTATCTCCTATTTCTAATTCAATATCTTTCACCTTTCTGTCATACATTTCCTTATTCTTTGCTTTGTGCTGTTCTAACATAATTCTTGCTCTTTTATAAGCCTGTTCTAATCTAAATTTTGATTCCTTAGCATAATCTTCTATGTTATATAGTGGCTTTGTTTTATCAACACTATTAAATTGTTGTGGTAAATTTGAAGTTTTACCGAATACCAACTCATATGGACAATAATCATGTGCCATAGAGGGTATTGTATTAAAACAATATGCGAAGTATCTTATCCATACATCCCAGTCAGTTTTGTCAACTGAAATGTATGATCGTAAAAATTCGTTAAGTGTTCGGTGGCTTCGCTCCACAGTGCCTACAGTCTGGTGATGATGTGCAGTTGAAGTTATCTTTTTTATTTGCAAGTTTTTGCAAATCTTCAATTATTGAGTTTCTATATTCTGTTCCCATGTCCGTAATGAACGTCTTCATTGGACCGTACCGCAGAATGAAATCTTCAAATATAGCTTTCGCTACTGTTTTTGCACTTTTGTCTTTAATTGGTATTATTACTAAGTATTTTGTTAAGTCGCAGATTAAGGTTACTGCGTATTCATTTCCGTGTTCTGATTTTGGGAGTGGACCGATCGTATCCACAATAACCCTATCGAAAGCCTGTTGTGGCGTTTCAGTTATGATTAACGGAGTTTTTGTATGCTTTGTTATTTTTGCTTTTTGACACTTATTACATTTTTTTATATATTGAGATATACCTCGTGTCATATTTTTCCAATAATAATGCCTTTTTATTTTGGCCATAGTTCTCGATATTCCAGTATGACATCCTTGTATGGGGTCATCGTGGAACGTAAACAGTATTGCTTCTTTTTCTTTATCATTATTTGATAATAGGGTCACCGGCTTGAGTAGCGCTACTCTTAAAAATTTCAATATTTTATTGCCCATATTTTTTGAAAGATTCTATTGAAATGGTCTCAAAGATCTTTTCGCTCGGTGCCACTTTGATTTTACTGATGTTGATTATACCGGCTTCTTTTTCGAGCCTTTGAAAAAATTGACCTATGTCAAGAATTCCATTGGTATACATATTGCAAATGTCAATTCTTGCTATAACTTTCTTGCCATGTTTGAATGTGATTAAAGAATCAGTTATCCGCAAGGTCACTACTTTCCGTACTTCGTCATTTACAATGACGTCATATACGTTGGGCTTAGAAGCATTAAGAGATTGCTTTTGCAACTCTTTTATATTATTTTCTTTTTCTTTTCCTGCGCAGGAATTTGACTGTTTACTTTGATTTCTGGTAGTGACTCTCAGAATTTTGTTACTCGTTTGTATATTTTGTAAATCCTGTATTGTTATTCTTGATAGCGCGTCGGCTACGAAATTATCCTTCCCCTTTAGATACTCTACTGTAAAATTATATTCCTCGAGTTCAAGTCGCATTCTAGTTAGCTTGGAACTTGGATTTGTCATTGTATCTCGTCTTTTTGACTATGAGGATTTCTGTAGTTCTTTATATATATTGGTTCATCATCTTTCAGTCTCAGTTTTTGTTTATAAAAATTATTGGTAGTTGTAGATTCGGTTTCCAAACCGAACACATCACTATACTGTGTGCATAATTTGGTTAGTTGGCTATTGAACTGTGGTGGGAAATTCTTCGAGAGTGTCGCTAATACCGTTTTCTCTCCATCTTCTGAACTTGTTTTAACTACTTCGTAGTTCGAAAGTGATTCGTACTGCAAGTTATTTATCTTGACTATTTGATTTGTGTTTGTTGTATTTAGCAATTTTATGAATGCGTTTTGAGAAGATGCTATGGTATTTGCTATGTAAATACCCTGCTGAATTTCTTGGTTCGGAATTAATATACTGTCTTCCGCTGAGGTTATTTCAATTTTTCGGACAACTTGTGATCTTGCTGGCAGAACTATGGAGTTGTTGCCAGAACTGTATGCTATTGGTACATACATATATGGGATATTGTAGATTATTTGGTCTAATTATAAGCCAATCCTCAGTCGGTTTGAAATCTAATTGACAGTTATATTTTCTTATGAAATCGATACCTAGTATTCCATCACAAGGAATAGCGAATTGTAAATTTACAATATGAAAATCGTGTGGAATTATGTATTTAGAGGTTTGTATTTCTATGGAAGTAAGTCCTTTTGATTTTGTTATTTCCTGACTTATTCCCTGTATATTTATTATTTGATTGGTTTGAATATATTGGAAGTTGTCGGAATTTTCTTTTAATATGGATATGTCAGCACCTGTGTCTATTAAAAATACTAATTCTTTTCCTGTTGCTACGTTAGTGAAACTTGCAAATGTGCTTTGACGTTGTTGGGAGTTTCCCGAATTATTCTGGGCTACCCTAACATTGCTATTATTAGAGTTATAACCTCTGTTTTGTTGGATGTTTCCTCTATTCCCTCTGTTATTATTTCTGCCGTAACCTCTGTTGTTTCCTCTCTGGTTGTAGTTCTGGTTATAATTTTGGCCATTGTTGTAATTATTATTATAATTGTTATAAATTATAACTTATAATTATTATAATTACCGCGACCATTACCTCTACCACGATAATTATATCTGTTATTATAATTACCACGGCCTCTTTGAGCAAATAGAACCGTATTTGGATTGCCTGATATCTCAGTACTTTTTTGTAAGTACTTTGCTATAGCTTCGTCCATGGTTTTGAAGTTACCAGAGTCAAGTATATTTTTAATTCTATTGTGTTCGCAATTTGCAATCATTGCTTCTATAGCATCGTCTGTGCTATTCTTAATAGCAATTGCTGCAGGCATACCTTCTTCGATATATGCTGATTGAAGTGTTTTGCGTAAGTTGTCTATCTCCGAAGTATATTTTTCAGCGGTTTTACCTTTCTGAGTTGTATTCTTCAACTTGGCTTTTATAACTTTGGATGTTTCGCCAATTACAACGCCTTGCAATTTTTGTATTATTGCTTCTATTGAAGTTTCTTCGTGGACTTCATATAGTGTTGGGCCAATAATTTTTGATTTTATTACCTCAACTGCTATATTTTCGTGGTCGCCTTTCATCATATCTACCAACTTCAGAGCTGTAATGAATCTTTTGAGTTGCATTTTCGTGCCGTTAAATTCAGGTATGGATATGTTTATTTCTTTCACATATGCCCTTCGGGCATTTAATTCTGCCATCCTGTCGTTTGTGTTTATTACACTTGTATTGATGTCTAAATCTGATCCGTTGTCTTGTTCAGACAACGCTTCTATATCAGGTAATGTTAATAGCTCAGGAATTGTTAGATCGTTTAGATCTTTCTTTTCTATTTCTTCCTCGCTTGTTTCAGATTCTTCACCTTCTTGCTCTGTTTCCTTTTTACAGGTGTCTATGCTGAGAGGTGAATTAAGTACGGTAGGTACGAATATTTCAAGATTATATTTTGTCTTTATAGAGATTAGGTTTGCTCGTAACTTGATCAATAGATTGGAAATCTTTGACCAATTTTCTTTACCTATGCTCTCTCTATTAACATGCACTAAATTTCTTGTTTCGTTGAAAGAATCAACTAGGATTTTTGCGTGCTTGTTTATGGTTTCCTTTTGGATGTTTCTATTTTGTGTAACGCATTTATATGATTTTTTGAAATTTTCTTTAATATTTTGGATATGGATAAGTAATTCTTCCCATTCCATGCTTAAAAGTTTATTTTTGTGTGTTTTTCTTTTACTTAGATATCCTCATCTGATTCTCCTACATTAATAGTTTCTATTTCTGCTCTAAAAATATTATGTACCCATGCAGGCACATCCTTATTCTTAGGTTTTTCTAATAATAGTCTGCTGTATGCTATTTTTATGGATTTTTCCATAAGTTCTACAATATTTCTTTTAAACTTGTAGTTTTTTTGTATCCAGAATTTTATTTCCTTGTACTTTTTATTTACTGGTCCTGAGTGTATCAGGAAATCAAAAAAAGGAATATATTTTTGCAGATGTTTAGTTTCCACTTTATTCATATTTATTTAATTTGTATTTGTATTGTATTCAATTTGTGACAACCTATTGTTGTTGGGCTTCATACATCAGGTGGAAGCGAAGTGTACCTGTTGCATTTGAGAAACAACATATATTTGGCACTGTAATTAGAAAACACATCTGTACCATTGCACTTCCTTGAACTGGGAATTCTTCTCCAGTCAAATCAAGGTATGCTGATCTGATCTGTACTAAATTTATTGAATTCTGTACCGAATTGACATTACCTATTCTAAAAACCTCAAGTAGATCTGCTACAATGCTAGTATTCCTATCTACTATCTTCCTAAAATAATCTTCTAATGTACTCATTTTATTCAATTGATATATATATTTCTTTTAATTTTTTTTTTTTTTTTATTTAGTAAATTTCGAAAATAATATCTCCTTTTTTTTTTTTGCTTCAAATGCACTGTTACAATAATTGATGCATATGTTACTTAGATCTTATCAAGATCATTAGCATGGCTTAAGGCTCACTTTGTTACACATTTATTGTGTAATTTATATGCTTTGTATAACACATATGCGCTCATTATTACCACAATTATTAATAAAAGTGCATTTGTTGGTTTTAAATCTACATTTGATGACTCTATTTTGTTAATAACATTTGCAGTGGAGTCCACTGTTTTAGTATCTATTAACCCCATATTGGGTGTATCAGATGTATCATCAAACTTACTTATTTTGTTATCAAACATTCCATTTAAAAAAGGTTTTGAATTAAAAATTTGTTTTTATACCCTTGCAGAGGGTATTATAAAATTGGTCAGATGTTTGTAACGCACAGAAGGGGACGTTTCCGACCCCATAAAGTATATATATTCTTGATCAGCATGAGAAGCTGAGTCGATATAGCCATGTCCGTCTGTCCGTCCGTCCGTCCGTCCGTCTGTGCAAATCAACTTCACGCCGGCATCTTAAGAGCTATCGGAATGAAATTTCATATTTGAGCTACTTTTAGCCGGGAGATGATAAAGTATGAAAATTGTGAGGATCGGACTACTATATCATTAAGTGCTATACGAAAAACCGGTGAAGCAGTGGGAGCATCTATACCAAATTTACAAATGAGATAAAACTTCACGTAAGAGATCATATTCCAAAATTTGAATAAGATCGGATAAATAAAACATAAGTTACAGCCAATATAAATCGGCTGTGCTCAGAGGCCAGCAGCCTACTACGTCATTGTTCGAAGTCGACAGAGCAGTAAAGGGCACACACACATTCGTGCCAAGCGTATGTATGTATGTATGTATCTATAATATACATATATGTACATATATAACAAGATGAAACAATTCAAAATAGTATTTTATTATATTTAAATTAATAAATGTAATGAATGAATATATGTACATATATACATGTGCACATACATATGTGTGGATGTATGTATGTATGTACATAAATATTGCATTTCGAAACATACATATGTACAGAGAGATGTTGAAGGTTGAATGTGAAGTGCGGTCGCGTTCTGTATTCGCTCCGTCTAACGAACCTGAATTCGTGTGTGTTTCCTGCAACAAACCAAAGGGAATACTAGTAGAGGCTCATTGAGGAGGTGTCGCTCACCTGGCACCAAAATCAGCTGGGCCCACCCAACGTGGTGGAGTGCAACCGGTAACAAAATTTTCTGTTTGCCTTAGGAAGGGGGGAAAAAAATTCGCAGCTGGGTCGCTCCGCAAGGGGGAGGGGTCCATATTTTCCCGCGCTTCTCTCGCCAAGGGCTGGAACTCCTGGAACTTTCTCCTCCTTCTCCTTTGCTTTGCCGATTTCCTTTCGCTGCTAAACTTTCTTTACCAACTACCGCCGATAACAACAGCTGATAACTGCAGCTGTGCACCAGTGTTGGAAAGCAGCGCCCTATCTTGGTCCCCAGAGGGCGCCAAAGCCCCGCTGGCCAGCCCCCGGAAACATTGCATACTTTCGGGAGCAGCATTTGGCCGCCAAAATTTTAAAATTTTAAATTTTAAAAATTTAAATTGGAAATCGCCGACGGAACTACCAATCTTCTTCTTTGCTCTTATTTTCTTTTTCCCTTCGGGAAGCCCTAAATCCACATAGCGTCTGTCCTCATATTGATCGGCTTGTGGTCTGCGTCTGCGTCGCATCGGCCGGCAGCATATTAACGAACTTTCGTACCTGGCAGTAGGTTTAAAATGCATCGTAGTTAATAAAAAATGAAGTAAGTAAGTCGTCTCGCCGACTTAGGTATACCATACACCAGTAAAGCAAATATTTTAAATTTATTAAACAAATGCATTTTCACATGCTTTTTATTACAAGCATATCTTAGAATCTCCCTCACTCAAGTATACGAGCACCCTAGCGCCCCCACCAGCCAACGACCAACTACGGCCTTATGGAAAAACGTTTATATGCATAACTTCGTTGTATTTTGTCCGATTTTGATCAAATTTGGTGTTTTGCTGGGTATTAGTATTAAATTCAAGTGTGCCAAATTTAATTACAAAAGGTAGAAAATTACGTGAGATAATCGAGTTTTTCCAAATTACGGGGGCGGAAAGGGGCGTGGCAAAATCGTTGCATATACAATATATGCGCATTTATTAAACAAATACACATACCAAATTTGGTGCCTCTAGCTATTATAGTCTTTAAGAAAATCAAATTTGTTTAAATTTCGTGGGCGGAGGGGGGCGTGGCAAATTTTTTTGCAACAAATTTGTGCGCGCTTACTAAAGGATTAATCATACTAAATTTGATGTCTTTAGCTATTATAGTCTTTAAGAAAATCAAATTTGTTTAAATTTCGTGGGCGGAGGGGGGCGTGGCTAAAATTTGAAATAAACTTGACCACCGTAGGTAATACACGAGTCTACGTACCAAATTTGGTGACTCTAGCTCTTATAGTCTCTGAGATCTACGTGTTCATACGGACAGACGGACGGACGGACGGACGGACGGACATGTCTATATCGACTCGGCTGTTGATACTGATCAAGAATATATATACTTTATGGGGTCGGAAAAGCTTCCTTCTGCCTGTTACATACATTTTGGCGACTTTAATATACCATTTCACCCTATGGGTGTATGGTATAAAAATATGGCTGGAAAAAACGAAACTACTCCAGGTGGCAGCCACAAAAGTGGAAATCCACCCGCGAACAAAACCGCGGCCGGGGCACGGATTCTGGAGGCCCCTACATCCATAAATAACAGGAAAACTACTGCATCGGTGGCACACTTGGCCGATGTAGCGGACAATGCAACAAGCAGTAATGGCTGTAAAATGCCAGCCGGAGCAACTGCCTTTTCGCGAAGTAGCTTAATGGCCAGAACGCCGCCAACAGCTACGCTTTCGGCTCCGACGGCCATAAACTTGAAGTCTCTGCCAGCTTTCACACCAGCAGCAGTTGCTACAGTAGAGGATACGCCAAAAAGAGGCCGCGAAATAAGTCCACCTGCCGACGAATCAGAAGCGGCACCAAAAAGGCCTAGAAGCGTCCAGACAGGTCTAAAAGAACAGATCTCTGAACTCGGAGCACTTGTCGACGAAATAGCTGCAATGGTCGCTATTCCTGCACCAAGCCAGCATCCACTCGTAAATTGTGGCATGAAGGATGAATTGGCAAGAATGAGGACGGTTTTGGTTGGTGTAAAAACCCAACTGCAAAGCAGACCTCGGGCCAATAAGCCAAAACAGGAGCCGCGGCCTCTGACGTTTGCGGCTATCGTGGCCAAAAGTGCTACACCTAATGTAGCAGGTACAATGCAGAGGGCAAAGGAACGGAAAGCCGTCACACGGTCCAGCGCGGCGGAAAGACAGCCAACTACCCAAAATACGACTGCAGAACCATCGGGGGGGGGTACCGTCCCCCTAAAAAAAGTCGCCAACAAATGGGAAACGGTCAAAAGACCTAAACGCAAGAGTAGAAGACGGCCTGATGCTTTGATGGTGCAATGCAATGACCCTGCAAACTATGCAAAAGTATTGGAGGCTGTCCAGACTGACCCCGCCATGCTCTCACACAAGGAAGGAGTTTGCGGAGTGCGTCGAACAGCAGCAGGAGAACTTCTCCTGGAGATGAAAAAGTATGATGACGGCGGTACGTTAGTACTACACAAGGCGTTGCAGCAAGCGCTTGGTGACGAAGGACGGGTTAAACTTATCACGGAAAGAGTCACAATCGAAATCAGGGATATACCGTTCTATTCCAAACTCGAGGATGTTCTTGATGCAGCCGCCAAATTAACGGAGGAAACTCTGCCAGAGGAATCGTTTCCCAAGATGCGGAAGGCATATAGGGGTACGCAAACTGCAACAATGCTGCTGAATGCCAATCAGGCATCGAAAATGATTGCTGCAAGAACGGTTCGCATCGGTCTTGCAGAATGTAGAATAAGAGTCAAGATAGAGCCAAGGAGGTGCTACAAATGTCTCGACTTTGGGCATACATCAGCTAGGTGCAGGTGTAAGAAGGAGCACGAGGCCGGCAGCCTATGTTTCAACTGCGGAGAGAGCGGTCACGCATCGAAAGACTGCAACAACGACGCAAAGTGCATCTTATGTACTAGGCATGGCGAAAAGAACGCGGCACATAACACTCTGAGCAGAGGATGCCCGTTGTATGTCAAGGCAACAAACAAGTGCAAAAATTAAGTTTCTGCAACTTAATATAAATCATTGCAGGGCTGCACAGGATTTGCTGGAGCAGACTGTTATTGATCTTGGCATCGACATAGCGCTTTTGTCGGAACCATATGGCTTAAAACAGGATGCGGCCTGGGTCCAAAACAACACCATGGGCGCAGCAATATGGAGTTGCGGACATTCTCCGTTACAACTAGAGTGCACTGGCAGACACAGAGGCTACACCAGGGCGAAATGCAACGGCATATCCATTTTTAGCTGCTACATAGCCCCAAGCGTGGATATAGACGACTTTGCAGCCATTATTGACTGTAGAAGACCGCAGAAGCCAGAAGATCACCGCCAGTGATCATCGCCGGCGACTTCAACGCATGGGCGATGGAGTGGGGAAGTGTCAGAACCACGGCAAGAGGAAGAATACTGCTGGACTCCTTCGCCTCGCTGAACGTGAGTTTACTGAACATCGGCAACACGCAGACATTCAGCAGAGCAGGACGCAATTCTATAATCGACGTTACTTTTGCAAGCATGAGCCTGGCCCGGAATACTAAATGGATAGTCTCCGACGTATTTACGCACAGTGACCACAGTGCAATAATATTCGAGTGTGGTGGCCAAACAACGCGCTTAGCACGGCCTAAGTTCTCGTTATGGTCACAAGAAACCCTAAGCGAGGATGCATTCTTGTTCATGATGAACAACGCACAGCAGATTAGTGCCATGGATGCAGAAACCCGCGTAAAAAGGCTATGTTCTGCCATCAGCGAAGCCTGTGATGCGTCAATGATCCGCAAGAGACAAGGTGGAAGCAGACGCAAACCAGTGCATTGGTGGAACCAGGAAATTGCAGAAGCGCGAAAAGAATGCCTTAAAGCCAGACGCAAACAGCAACGGGCCAGAGGAAGTCCCTCGTTCCAAAGGCTTCTGGAAGCTTATAAGACGCGGCGAGCACTGCTAAATAGAGCCATAAAGCAGAGCAAGGCTGACTGTTGGAAGAAGCTCTGCGCGGATGCCGATGACCAACCCTTCGGAGCTGCGTACAAGTTGGTAATGGGCAAACTTGCCAAACGCCCATCCCCCACAGATGGAGTGCTACTCGCAAACATAGTAAAAACGCTATTCCCAGAGCGGCCAATATTGCAGCCTCCAGTTGCAGGACCTCAACAAGAGACGAATCCAGGCTATATTAGCAACGAAGAAATCGTGCTGGCTGCCAAGCGGATCAAAAGCAACAAATCGCCTGGCCCTGATGGATTTCCTGCTGGGATCATCAAGCTCATCGCAATGAATCAGCCCTCGAAACTGGCCGATGTATTCAACTCCTGTCTGTGCCAAGGAGTCTTTCCAGCAAGATGGAAAAGGCAGAGGCTGGTGCTACTCCCAAAAGGAGGGAAATCGGACGACCCTTCAGCGTACAGGCCGCTCTGCATGATAGATGTGCTGGGAAAGGTATTCGAATCGATCATTCGCAACAGAGTAGAAGCCCACATCGACGCTCGGATTGGACTTTCGGAGCTCCAGTTTGGCTTCCGGAAGAAGCGTAGTACGGTGGACGCGATACATACCGTCACCGAAATAGCCAAAAAGCCATAGAGGGCCAGCGATGGAAAGGAGGAGGCAAAGAGTACTGCCTCATCACCACTCTGGATGTACGAAACGCATTCAACTCAGCGAGTTGGAAGTGCATAATTGAGTCACTGCAGCGCTTAGCTACACCAGAGTACCTGGTTGCAATGATTCGCAGTTATTTCGAAGACCGGATTCTGATGTACGAAACAGACAGAGGGCAACAGGAATAGAAAATAACATGCGGAGTCCCACAAGGCTCGGTGCTTGGTCCAACCCTGTGGAACGTCATGTATGACGCAGTGCTTCGTCTGGACATGCCACAAAGGACGAAGATCATTGGATTTGCAGATGACATAGCTGTGGTCACAGTGGCAAAGGAGCTGGGAGAAGCGGAGGCCAGGACCAACGACGCCGTGCAATCAATTGTATCCTGGATGCAAAGGAATTCTCTGTCTCTGGCGGCACACAAGACAGAGGCAGTATTAATCAGCAGCAGGAAACGTGTGGAGACTGCAATCATCCATGTTGCAGGATGCGTCATCCGCTCCAAGCCGGCAATAAGATATCTCGGGGTGATGGTCGACCATAGGCTAACATACAAGCACCATCTGCAACATGTAGCCGACAAAGCAGCAAGGGCAACATCAGCCTTAGCAAGGATAATGTGCAATCACGGTAGCCCCCGACAGAAAAGCAGATGGCTCATCACCACGGTGGTACGATCAGTAATCCTATATGCAGCAAAGATATGGGCTCCAGCGATGGCGATCCAGTCATACAGCCGCGCCTGTAGATCGCAATACAGAGCTAGTGCGTTACGAGTCATATGTGCGTTCCGAACCGTATCCGAAGATGCTGCCTTAGTCATATCAGGTATGTTGCCACTTGATATTGTTGCATTAGAGGCCAGAAGCAACAGTACAGCAGCTCAAAAAAAAGAGGTTTCCATTCGCACATGGCAGGACCGCTGGCGCCATTCCTCCCACGGACGCTGGACAAACCGCCTTATACCTAATGTGCGGGAATGGGTGAGTCGGCCACACGGCCAAACAGATTTTTATTTGACGCAACTCCTAACGGGACACGGGTGTTTTAAATCATATTTGCATAGATTTAAGCACGAATCTGACCCCTACTGCACATATTGTACGGGGCCGTTCGTAGTCCATGACTTGATGGATATCTTACTTAGCTCGCAAAACAATTGGCTCGCAGTTAGCCACCTAGCTGCGGTGATCATGCAGTCCCTGCGTCGCGCAGAACGTCAGCGCAACCAGAATTCAAACTCTAGATGAGTATCTAGATGAGGCTTTCATGCCATCTCCCCCTCGTGAAGTAATAACTTCAGCGTTGGTTCCGCGAGAGGGATACGGAAGTAGGGTAGGTTTTAGTGCGGTGAGGTGACCCCTAACCAATGTCGATACCAAGTCCCACACTTTTCGGCTTTCAATGCTTTCCCCCTATACAAAAAAAAAAAAAAAAAACATATGTACATACACACAGTTTTCATTTAAAGTCTTCTTTAGGAATAAGTAAACCTGTAATAATCTAATTATTTAATTTCAAAAAATTATATCTTAAATAGTAAAAATTTTTCAATAAATTGTTTTAACCATCGATTGTATCGATAACACTAAAAATATCGATATTATCCCGCTCTATCAGACCCTTTAGCAAATATTCAGTATGTTTGTTACAGGAACATAAAATATGTTTCTTTAACATAATAATATAAATCAGCGGATATAAACAATGAATTCTTTTATGAATTTTTTAAAATTTAATGTTATATGAATACGTAAAGTCTTATTTGCCAAAAAATACTATCGGGTTTGTTCTTATTTAGTATTTTTGCAGTATTTTGGACAAGTGTATAACAAGTGTATAAACTTTGTTGGCTTGGTCACATTAATAAACGAACAAGAACACAACAATCGCGCGTTTTCCAATTGTGCATAAATAAGAATACGAAATCTTTTAAATTTTGAAAGTAATTTGTGTCTGTCAAAAGCGTGTGCAGTTGATATAACTTCCGCGATCGCGAGTGAAGACAGTGCTGCTTTTGGGCGTGCAAATTTTGGAAAACCTTGCCATTTGATGTTTGTTTGTTGACTAGTCTTTTTCAAGACTAATCTTTTATACATATTTATACATATATAAATATTAACCATTTATTATCTGATTTTCAGCTCTTTGTTACATATTAATATATAAATACTAACCATTTATTATATAATTTTCAGCTTCTATTTATATTTTACATATCTAAATTATATTATCTCACTTTCAGAACATATTATCCTATTTCTTAGCGAATTTATTTATTAAGGGGAATAAAGGTTTACAAATGCCAACTTATTATGTTCATGTGTAAAACTCCACCTTTCTTATCGGATTAAATATAACTGCAAGGGTATATAAACTTCGGCATTGCCGAAGTTAGCTTCTTTGATATTTTTTTTTTATATAGAATTTAAGTAATCAATGTACAATTGTGCAGCATTAAAAGCTGTCCGATTAGAGTGTGGCCTGAAAACCATACGAAAAAGTAGGCAGGAACATATGTAAAAAAAAAAAAAAAGAGAGCCTTCAGCTCAAAACATTACTACTAAATTACATTCAAAAAAAAATATATAAAAACCAATGAAAAAAAAAATATCAAAGAAGCTAACTTCGGCAATGCCGAAGTTTATATACCCTTGCAGTTATATTTAATCCGATAAGAAAGGTGAAGTTTTACACATGAACATAATAAGTTGGCATTTGTAAACCTTTATTCCCCTTAATAAATAAATTCGCTAAGAAATAGGATAATATGTTCTGAAAGTGAGATAATATAATTTAGATATGTAAAATATAAATAGAAGCTGAAAATTATATAATAAATGGTTAGTATTTATATATTAATATGTAACAAAGAGCTGAAAATCAGATAATAAATGGTTAATATTTATATATGTTTATATATGTATAAAAGATTAGTCTTGAAAAAAAAAAAAAAAAAAAAAAAAAAAAAAAAAAAAAAAAAAAAATTGAAAGCCGAAAAGTGTGGGACTTGGTATCGACATTGGTTAGGGTCACCTCACCGCACTAAAACCTACCCTACTTCCGTATCCCTCTCGCGGAACCAACGCTGAAGTTATTACTTCACGAGGGGGAGATGGCATGAAAGCCTCATCTAGATACTCATCTAGAGTTTGAATTCTGGTTGCGCTGACGTTCTGCGCGACGCAGGGACTGCATGATCACCGCAGCTAGGTGGCTAACTGCGAGCCAATTGTTTTGCGAGCTAAGTAAGATATCCATCAAGTCATGGACTACGGCCCCGTACAATATGTGCAGTAGGGGTCAGATTCGTGCTTAAATCTATGCAAATATGATTTAAAACACCCGTGTCCCGTTAGGAGTTGCGTCAAATAAAAATCTGTTTGGCCGTGTGGCCGACTCACCCATTCCCGCACATTAGGTATAAGGCGGTTTGTCCAGCGTCCGTGGGAGGAATGGCGCCAGCGGTCCTGCCATGTGCGAATGGAACCTCTCTTTTTGAGCTGCTGTACTGTTGCTTCTGGCCTCTAATGCAACAATATCAAGTGGCAACATACCTGATATGACTAAGGCAGCATCTTCGGATACGGTTCGGAACGCACATATGACTCGTAACGCACTAGCTCTGTATTGCGATCTACAGGCGCGGCTGTATGACTGGATCGCCATCGCTGGAGCCCATATCTTTGCTGCATATAGGATTACTGATCGTACCACCGTGGTGATGAGCCATCTGCTTTCTGTCGGGGGCTACCGTGATTGCACATTATCCTTGCTAAGGCTGATGTTGCCCTTGCTGCTTTGTCGGCTACATGTTGCAGATGGTGCTTGTATGTTAGCCTATGGTCGACCATCACCCCGAGATATCTTATTGCCGGCTTGGAGCGGATGACGCATCCTGCAACATGGATGATTGCAGTCTCCACACGTTTCCTGCTGCTGATTAATACTGCCTCTGTCTTGTGTGCCGCCAGAGACAGAGAATTCCTTTGCATCCAGGATACAATTGATTGCACGGCGTCGTTGGTCCTGGCCTCCGCTTCTCCCAGCTCCTTTGCCACTGTGACCACAGCTATGTCATCTGCAAATCCAATGATCTTCGTCCTTTGTGGCATGTCCAGACGAAGCACTGCGTCATACATGACGTTCCACAGGGTTGGACCAAGCACCGAGCCTTGTGGGACTCCGCATGTTATTTTGTATTCCTGTTGCCCTCTGTCTGTTTCTGTACATCAGAATCCGGTCTTCGAAATAACTGCGAATCATTGCAACCAGGTACTCTGGTGTAGCTAAGCGCTGCAGTGACTCAATTATGCACTTCCAACTCGCTGAGTTGAATGCGTTTCGTACATCCAGAGTGGTGATGAGGCAGTACTCTTTGCCTCCTCCTTTCCATCGCTGGCCCTCTATGGCCTTTTTGGCTATTTCGGTGACGGTATGTATCGCGTCGACCGTACTACGCTTCTTCCGGAAGCCAAACTGGAGCTCCGAAAGTCCAATCCGAGCGTCGATGTGGGCTTCTACTCTGTTGCGAATGATCGATTCGAATACCTTTCCCAGCACATCTATCATGCAGAGCGGCCTGTACGCTGAAGGGTCGTCCGATTTCCCTCCTTTTGGGAGTAGCACCAGCCTCTGCCTTTTCCATCTTGCTGGAAAGACTCCTTGGCACAGACAGGAGTTGAATACATCGGCCAGTTTCGAGGGCTGATTCATTGCGATGAGCTTGATGATCCCAGCAGGAAATCCATCAGGGCCAGGCGATTTGTTGCTTTTGATCCGCTTGGCAGCCAGCACGATTTCTTCGTTGCTAATATAGCCTGGATTCGTCTCTTGTTGAGGTCCTGCAACTGGAGGCTGCAATATTGGCCGCTCTGGGAATAGCGTTTTTACTATGTTTGCGAGTAGCACTCCATCTGTGGGGGATGGGCGTTTGGCAAGTTTGCCCATTACAAACTTGTACGCAGCTCCAAAGGGTTGGTCATCGGCATCCGCGCAGAGCTTCTTCCAACAGTCAGCCTTGCTCTGCTTTATGGCTCTATTTAGCAGTGCTCGCCGCGTCTTATAAGCTTCCAGAAGCCTTTGGAACGAGGGACTTCCTCTGGCCCGTTGCTGTTTGCGTCTGGCTTTAAGGCATTCTTTTCGCGCTTCTGCAATTTCCTGGTTCCACCAATGCACTGGTTTGCGTCTGCTTCCACCTTGGCTCTTGCGGATCATTGACGCATCACAGGCTTCGCTGATGGCAGAACATAGCCTTTTTACGCGGGTTTCTGCATCCATGGCACTAATCTGCTGTGCGTTGTTCATCATGAACAAGAATGCATCCTCGCTTAGGGTTTCTTGTGACCATAACGAGAACTTAGGCCGTGCTAAGCGCGTTGTTTGGCCACCACACTCGAATATTATTGCACTGTGGTCACTGTGCGTATATACGTCGGAGACTATCCATTTAGTATTCCGGGCCAGGCTCATGCTTGCAAAAGTAACGTCGATTATAGAATTGCGTCCTGCTCTGCTGAATGTCTGCGTGTTGCCGATGTTCAGTAAACTCACGTTCAGCGAGGCGAAGGAGTCCAGCAGTATTCTTCCTCTTGCCGTGGTTCTGACACTTCCCCACTCCATCGCCCATGCGTTGAAGTCGCCGGCGATGATCACTGGCGGTGATCTTCTGGCTTCTGCGGCTATACAGTCAATAATGGCTGCAAAGTCGTCTATATCCACGCTTGGGGCTATGTAGCAGCTAAAAATGGATATGCCGTTGCATTTCGCCCTGGTGTAGCCTCTGTGTCTGCCAGTGCACTCTAGTTGTAACGGAGAATGTCCGCAACTCCATATTGCTGCGCCCATGGTGTTGTTTTGGACCCAGGCCGCATCCTGTTTTAAGCCATATGGTTCCGACAAAAGCGCTATGTCGATGCCAAGATCAATAACAGTCTGCTCCAGCAAATCCTGTGCAGCCCTGCAATGATTTATATTAAGTTGCAGAAACTTAATTTTTGCACTTGTTTGTTGCCTTGACATACAACGGGCATCCTCTGCTCAGAGTGTTATGTGCCGCGTTCTTTTCGCCATGCCTAGTACATAAGATGCACTTTGCGTCGTTGTTGCAGTCTTTCGATGCGTGACCGCTCTCTCCGCAGTTGAAACATAGGCTGCCGGCCTCGTGCTCCTTCTTACACCTGCACCTAGCTGATGTATGCCCAAAGTCGAGACATTTGTAGCACCTCCTTGGCTCTATCTTGGCTCTTATTCTACATTCTGCAAGACCGATGCGAACCGTTCTTGCAGCAATCATTTTCGATGCCTGATTGGCATTCAGCAGCATTGTTGCAGTTTGCGTACCCCTATATGCCTTCCGCATCTTGGGAAACGATTCCTCTGGCAGAGTTTCCTCCGTTAATTTGGCGGCTGCATCAAGAACATCCTCGAGTTTGGAATAGAACGGTATATCCCTGATTTCGATTGTGACTCTTTCCGTGATAAGTTTAACCCGTCCTTCGTCACCAAGCGCTTGCTGCAACGCCTTGTGTAGTACTAACGTACCGCCGTCATCATACTTTTTCATCTCCAGGAGAAGTTCTCCTGCTGCTGTTCGACGCACTCCGCAAACTCCTTCCTTGTGTGAGAGCATGGCGGGGTCAGTCTGGACAGCCTCCAATACTTTTGCATAGTTTGCAGGGTCATTGCATTGCACCATCAAAGCATCAGGCCGTCTTCTACTCTTGCGTTTAGGTCTTTTGACCGTTTCCCATTTGTTGGCGACTTTTTTTAGGGGGACGGTACCCCCCTCCGATGGTTCTGCAGTCGTATTTTGGGTAGTTGGCTGTCTTTCCGCCGCGCTGGACCGTGTGACGGCTTTCCGTTCCTTTGCCCTCTGCATTGTACCTGCTACATTAGGTGTAGCACTTTTTGGCCACGATAGCCGCAAACGTCAGAGGCCGCGGCTCCTGTTTTGGCTTATTGGCCCGAGGTCTGCTTTGCAGTTGGGTTTTTACACCAACCAAAACCGTCCTCATTCTTGCCAATTCATCCTTCATGCCACAATTTACGAGTGGATGCTGGCTTGGTGCAGGAATAGCGACCATTGCAGCTATTTCGTCGACAAGTGCTCCGAGTTCAGAGATCTGTTCTTTTAGACCTGTCTGGACGCTTCTAGGCCTTTTTGGTGCCGCTTCTGATTCGTCGGCAGGTGGACTTATTTCGCGGCCTCTTTTTTGGCGTATCCTCTACTGTAGCAACTGCTGCTGGTGTGAAAGCTGGCAGAGACTTAAAGTTTATGGCCGTCGGAGCCGAAAGCGTAGCTGTTGGCGGCGTTCTGGCCATTAAGCTACTTCGCGAAAAGGCAGTTGCTCCGGCTGGCATTTTACAGCCATTATTGCTTGTTGCATTGTCCGCTGCATCGGCCAAGTGTGCCACCGATGCAGTAGTTTTCCTGTTATTTATGGATGTAGGGGCCTCCAGAATCCGTGCCCCGGCCGCGGTTTTGTTCGCGGGTGGATTTCCACTTTTGTGGCTGCCACCTGGAGTAGTTTCGTTTTTTCCAGCCATATTTTTATACCATACACCCATAGGGTGAAATGGTATATTAAAGTCGCCAAAATGTATGTAACAGGCAGAAGGAAGCTTTTCCGACCCCATAAAGTATATATATTCTTGATCAGTATCAACAGCCGAGTCGATATAGACATGTCCGTCCGTCCGTCCGTCTGTCCGTATGAACACGTAGATCCCAGAGACTATAAGAGCTAGAGTCACCAAATTTGGTACGTAGACTCGTGTATTACCTACGGTGGTCAAGTTTATTTCAAATTTTTGCCACGCCCCCTCCGCCCACGAAATTTAAACAAATTTGATTTTCTTAAAGACTATAATAGCTAAAGACATCAAATTTAGTATGATTAATCCTTTAGTAAGCGCGCACAAATTTGTTGCAAAAAAATTTGCCACGCCCCCCTCCGCCCACGAAATTTAAACAAATTTGATTTTCTTAAAGACTATAATAGCTAGAGGCACCAAATTTGGTATGTGTATTTGTTTAATAAATGCGCATATATTGTATATGCAACGATTTTGCCACGCCCCTTTCCGCCCCCGTAATTTGGAAAAACTCGATTATCTCACGTAATTTTCTACCTTTTGTAATTAAATTTGGCACACTTGAATTTAATACTAATACCCAGCAAAACACCAAATTTGATCAAAATCGGACAAAAAACAACGAAGTTATGCATATAAACGTTTTTCCATAAGGCCGTAGTTGGTCGTTGGCTGGTGGGGGCGCTAGGGTGCTCGTATACTTGAGTGAGGGAGATTCTAAGATATGCTTGTAATAAAAAGCATGTGAAAATGCATTTGTTTAATAAATTTAAAATATTTGCTTTACTGGTGTATGGTATACCTAAGTCGGCGAGACGACTTACTTACTTCATTTTTTATTAACTACGATTCATTTTAAACCTACTGCCAGGTACGAAAGTTCGTTAATATGCTGCCGGCCGATGCGACGCAGACGCAGACCACAAGCCGATCAATATGAGGACAGACGCTATGTGGATTTAGGGCTTCCCGAAGGGAAAAAGAAAATAAGAGCAAAGAAGAAGATTGGTAGTTCCGTCGGCGATTTCCAATTTAAATTTTTAAAATTTAAAATTTTAAAATTTTGGCGGCCAAATGCTGCTCCCGAAAGTATGCAATGTTTCCGGGGGCTGGCCAGCGGGGCTTTGGCGCCCTCTGGGGACCAAGATAGGGCGCTGCTTTCCAACACTGGTGCACAGCTGCAGTTATCAGCTGTTGTTATCGGCGGTAGTTGGTAAAGAAAGTTTAGCAGCGAAAGGAAATCGGCAAAGCAAAGGAGAAGGAGGAGAAAGTTCCAGGAGTTCCAGCCCTTGGCGAGAGAAGCGCGGGAAAATATGGACCCCTCCCCCTTGCGGAGCGACCCAGCTGCGAATTTTTTCCCCCTTCCTAAGGCAAACAGAAAATTTTGTTACCGGTTGCACTCCACCACGTTGGGTGGGCCCAGCTGATTTTGGTGCCAGGTGAGCGACACCTCCTCAATGAGCCTCTACTAGTATTCCCTTTGGTTTGTTGCAGGAAACACACACGAATTCAGGTTCGTTAGACGGAGCGAATACAGAACGCGACCGCACTTCACATTCAACCTTCAACATCTCTCTGTACATATGTATGTTTCGAAATGCAATATTTATGTACATACATACATACATCCACACATATGTATGTGCACATGTATATATGTACATATATTCATTCATTACATTTATTAATTTAAATATAATAAAATATTATTTTGAATTGTTTCATCTTGTTATATATGTACATATATGTATATTATAGATACATACATACATACATACGCTTGGCACGAATGTGTGTGTGCCCTTTACTGCTCTGTCGACTTCGAACAATGACGTAGTAGGCTGCTGGCCTCTGAGCACAGCCGATTTATATTGGCTGTAACTTATGTTTTATTTATCCGATCTTATTCAAATTTTGGAATATGATCTCTTACGTGAAGTTTTATCTCATTTGTAAATTTGGTATAGATGCTCCCACTGCTTCACCGGTTTTTCGTATAGCACTTAATGATATAGTAGTCCGATCCTCACAATTTTCATACTTTATCATCTCCCGGCTAAAAGTAGCTCAAATATGAAATTTCATTCCGATAGCTCTTAAGATGCCGGCGTGAAGTTGATTTGCACAGACGGACGGACGGACAGACGGACATGGCTATATCGACTCAGCTTCTCATGCTGATCAAGAATATATATACTTTATGGGGTCGGAAACGTCCCCTTCTGTGCGTTACAAACATCTGACCAATTTTATAATACCCTCTGCAAGGGTATAAAAATGTGCATCGCAGTACACTCAAAAAAAATGTGTGACGCAGCACATAATTTGTTCATTTATCTTTTTTTTTCTCGTCTCCGGCTAGCCTCTAGCATCAGCTGGTCGTCGCCGGTTGGCACGCTGATGCTCCATTGATGGCGTAAAAAGCGGCCTGCTTTTCACGCTTGTAGTCTCAGCTGCTGATGTCCGGGGCCTATGAGCTCAGGCGGTTCCGGTGCCGGTCATCGCACCAGATTTGTTGATTCTTTGATTTATTTTCTCTTCACTTCCTTCGGTTGGGGACTGGCTTCTCCTTTGGAGTCCCGTAGCAATGTCTGCATGTATACTCGCAGTATGCCGAGTATAATGGGCCCTCGCAGTCGTTTTGGCAGACCTTCTTTAACTTTGGTAGCTCTTTCACAGTTTGTGGACTTATTTTTATTTTCGCTTTTGCCACGTTTTGAATTGCAGAGTATGGGATTCTGGTTGTTGTGGTTTTATTTTTTCTTTCTTCTAATTGGGTTTTTATAAACTCTACCTCGGCGTGTAATTTTACCGAGGTATTCCAATTAGTCTGTGGGCTATTCAATATTTGCGCCTTTCTGGCCTTTAATTTTTTAACCACACCAGATTTTTTTCCAATCACTCTACTTACTGTGATTGTAATATGTTCTTCTTTTTGTTTCTTTTATTCCTCCATTGTATTTCCCTTTTGTAATTTGGTCACTCTTATTTGTTTCTTTGGTGACCACTGTCACGGTCGCCATGTAATATCTCCAAAGCTATATGCCATTTGAAGGGTTTTTTATAATTCAAGACACAAACAGTTGTTGTGGGTTTGAGTTTGCTTTATTGAATGATTCTTAATTCTCTAACAATTGTCGTCTATAGCTAAGACCGCGTAGCTGCGCTGCTAGTCATGCAGGCAGAGGAGCGGTATGCTTATGTATAAACATAATTATGTATAAATGTTTACATAAAAGTACATATGTGAGTGAGGATGTATCATATTGCATATTGGGCCAAAGCGGCCGCGCGTGTTATATTTGCCGACACAGCAATTGTCCAGCACCATGCACTCATGGGTGGTCATGTTACTTAAGAGGCAAATGCACTTGAATGTTGCGCACATAAATATTGTAACTAATTGCTACAATATGTTTGTATTGTTGTTAATATGTTATTCCACAACATGCTACAGTGGTCTTTATCCACATAATGAGTAACGAAATTAATATAGCTTATTACTCCGTAGACCAACTGAAACAATGGTTGGTAGCACTTAAAATGCCTTCAAGTGGTCCTAAAGCAGAATTAGTGCTCCGTTTAAATCAAATTCCAATCGAGACACGTGGCAGCGCACCACCTATGGACGACGAACACGATTGTTCAGGCTACGAAATGAATGACATAGAATTGTTTCAGCAAGAGCAATTACCCAGACAAATATCACGACGCCAGAGCGACGCTAACCAAGACGGCGCCAACCGAGACGACGCTAACCAAGACGACGCCTTGCAGCAAGAAACGGTAAATTCATGCGAATTCTCGTCGATTCGACGACTGTTTGAGCAGCTTCAGTTGTTGGTTCAAGGCCACGAACAAGCTCCTAACGGATCTTCGAAGAAGTCGAGCAACAGTGGCAACGCCACCACCAGTGCCGATAAGTATGGCAACTCTTCCGATTACCTCGATCACGATAGTGGCGCCGCCAATGACTTGAACTCTGGCAACTCCGTCATAGAAGCTCCAGGGATGGCTCTCTCGCTGGCTAAAGAAATTTTGTTTGACTTCAATGGCACCTCGTGCCCTAAGAGATGGACAGCTCAATTGAGGAATATCGGCGAAGTCTATAAGCTGAGCGACAACCACTTGCGAATGCTCTTTATATGTAAAATAAAGGGAAATGCCCAATCTTGGCTGCATTCCGAAATTTCCCGAATTCGTGAGCCGGTAGCAGCTCTGTGCGATCAGCTGATTGCAGCCTTCGGTGAAAAGTCGTCTAAATCTGAGATGCGCCGACAGTTCAAGAAACGCAAATGGCAACCAAGCGAAAGATTTGCCATATCCTCCATAAGCTAATGCTGGCTAATCAGGTCAACATCCACGACGAGGAGCTTTTGGATCAGGTCATCGAAGGCATCCCGGACAAAGGTTTGCGCACACAAGCGCGCATCCAATGCTTCACTAGTCCTAGACAAATGTTAAAGGCATTTGCTGGGGTACACCTTGATGTCGCTCAGCAAACTACAAAGGACATAAACACGGGCACCAGACGTCATGAGTTACGTTGCCGCAACTGTAACATTAAAGGACATTTGTGGAAGGATTGCAACAAGACGATTCGAGCCCGTGGCTCGTGTTATGTTTGCGGTTTAATGGAACACTGGCGGCCAAATGACCGGCCAAGATGCGCTATTCGACCAAAGACGACTTTCCAGAACCTGGCGGAACAGCCAAGAAGACCGAACCAGCCGGGAGCAGCGGCCCCAATGATGATGACTACCCAAGCAAAAGCCGCCTTCATACGAACCAGCACAATAACAATTATGTAAGAAGATTTAAGATAAATTTTGTAGACATTCCTTATCATTCCATTATTGTAGAGTGCCTCGTAGACTCGGTGAGTCCAATCTCTATAATTAAGAAGAAGTTCCTACCCGCCGAAGCGGAAATATCTTCAGTCGACATACCCTATTACGGCATTAATGAAAGCCAACTAATTATTTTTGGAAAAACATTATATTACATTATGAAAAACTCAAATAAAATTTACTTTCATTTAGTCATTGTCTCCGACGAGTCTATGAGCTGCGACGCTATTTTTGGAAGGGATTTTTTGGAAGCATGCGATATAAAATTAGACTTAGACTGTTTAAAGACCGCCATAGTAGAAGAACATAAATGTGTAAGTAAGATCATCACAAGCGACTTGTCAGCAACACAAAACAAAAATAACGATTATAGAAAAACAGTTAGTGAAAATTGTAATGGAAAAGAAAACGAAATTGTTAGGGAAATATCAGAGATGAAAGTCAAGAACATTAATGTAAAGTTAGACAAAACCGATGAAATGCTTAATGTATGTGAATGTGTTAATATACACAAAGATGTTAACGACAAATTTATTAATGAATATGAACATGTGAATGAACAAGTCGTTAATGCAAAAGATGTAAATGTTACTTTTAATGAACAAGTCGTTAATGCAAAAGATGTAAATGAAAATATGTTTAAGGATAATAAAACAAAAATTACAAGGAAAAAAGTATTTAGTGCAGACAAAAACACAAAAATTGATCACAAACCACAAGATACACTAACAAACGAGACTTTCATAGGAGAAACCAGAGAACAACTAGGAAACAATGAAGAGAAATTCTACTTGGTATAGGATTTTGACAAGAGCATGCTAAATATTTGCCACATTAACGAAGACGACTTAGAATCAGAATATGTGATTAGTAAGGATATCGAGTATAAAACGTTTCGCCAATTTCAACAATTAGTTAGAAACAAGTATATTGATGCCCATAGACCAGAAACACCAGATATCAAGTGCTCGATGAAGCTAAGCTTACAGAATTCTAAACCGTTTAGTTGTGCACCTAGGCGATTAGCATATACAGAGAGGGAAAAACTACAACTTTTGCTGGATGAATACCTGAAGGAAGGAATTATTAGGTCAAGCGATTCCGAATACACGTCACCCATTGTGTTAGTAAAGAAAAAAGTGGTGATATACGTTTATGCATAGACTTTAGAAAATTAAATAAGATTATTGTTAAAGACAATTACCCCCTACCACTAATTGACGACTTATTGGACAGATTAGTAAACAAACGGGTCTTTTCAAAACTGGATTTGAAGAACGGATATTTTCATGTCTTTGTTGACGAAGAGTCACTCAAATACACATCATTCATTACACCACTTGGACAGTATGAGTTTTTAAGAATGCCAATGGGGATAAAAAACGCATCACATGTATTTCAAAGATTTATTAACCGAATTTTCGAAGATATGATTCGAAAAGGGGAAGTCCTCGTCTACATGGACGACATCATGATAGCCAGTGCGAATATAGAAGATCATATGCAAACGTTAGAAAACGTTTTTGAAAGATTAGTTCAGAACAAGTTGAGATTGCGAATGGATAAGTGCGAATTTTTTATGTCAAGCATAAAGTGCCTGGACTACAAAATTACGGAGAATGGAATTAGTGCAGATGATAAGGGTTTAGATGCAGCAAAAAATTTCCCAATACCAGACAAAATACATGCGGTCAAGAGTTTCTTAGGATTATGCTCATACTTTCGAAGATTTATTAAAGATTTCTCAATAAGCCAAGCCTTTATATGATTTAATGAAGAAAGATAAAGAATTTAAATTTGGAAAGATTGAACTTGACTGTTTCTTAATGCTTAAGCAGAAACTTATTGAGGCACCTGCAACTCCTTGACGCTTACCTTAAACAAAGTAGAATTAAACCCCAGAATAGCAAGATGGGCTCTCGAGCTCCAAGAATATGACTACGAACTAGTACATCGATTGGGAAATCAAATGCAGCATGTGGATGCTTTAAGTAGATGTGCCAATGTTATGGTAATAGAACCTAACAGTTTCGAGGATAATTTAGTTATTTGCCAGGGGAAAGATCTAGAGCTGCAGGAAATTAAGAAAATGTTAGAGAATTCAGAGCACAAATGGTATAAGATGAGGAACGGGGTTGTTTACAGAAAAACGAATGATAAAAGAATTCTTTTTTATGTTCCAAAAGGTATGGAGAATCATGTCCTATATAAATACCACGACGAATTGGGTCACGTAGGTAGGGATAAAATGTTAGATGCAATAGGGAAAAGTTACTGGTTCCCAAATCTTAAAGATAAGGCGACAAAACACATACAAAACTGTTTGCGATGCGTAGCTTTCTCTCCCAAATGCGGCAAAGGGGAAGGGTTTTTAAACAGCATCCCAAAAGGGGACAAACCATTTGACTTAGTCCATATTGACCATTACGGTCCGATTGAAGCAGGAAGAGCAAAGAAACATATATTCGCAGTAGTGGACGGGCTTACAAAGTTTGTCAGACTATATACGACAAAGACAACGAGTACCAAAGAGGTGATAGAAGCATTAAAAACATATTTCAGGAGTTATAGTAGGCCGAGATGTATAGTTTCCGATAGGGGTAGTTGTTTCACCTCATCAGAATTCGAGGCGTTCCTAGATAGTCAGGGTGTGCAACATGTGAAAATAGCGACAGGATCCCCGCAAGCCAACGGGCAAGTAGAAAGGCTAAATCGAAGTATGGGACCTATGATAGCAAAGTTAGCAGAACCAGACAAGGGAAATCATTGGGACACAGTTGTCGAGGATGTAGAACACGCACTAAACAACACTTTTCACAGAAGCATCAAGCAATACCCCAGCATAATGTTATTTGGAATAGCTCAAAGAGGAAACGTTATAGACGAATTTAGAGAAAAGATTAAAGAATTGGATAGTACAGACAACCCAATAGATTTAGAACAGATAAGAAGATTAGGAGCTTCACACATTCGTCGATCACAAGAATATAACGAGGGGCACTACAACAGCAAAAGAATTTCAGCAAGAGAGTATAAAGAAGGCGACTATGTTATGGTTAAGAATTTTGACAGCACAATAGGTATATCTCGTAAGCTTATCCCAAAAAGCAAGGGACCATACGTTATACAAAAGGTTCTAAGGAACGATAGGTTTTTATTGAAAGATGTAGAAGGGTTCCAACTTTCCAGAAATCCATATCAAGGTGTATGGAGTGGGCAAAACATAAAACCATGGAAAGGAGATGTATAAAAGAAATAATATAAGTATATTTAATAATAGTTAAGGATAAATTTTAAGCGTTATTTGTATAATATATAGGTATAACTTTAAGCTATTTGTATAACTAAGATCAGGAGATCTTATATTGTCAGGACGGCCGAGTTGTAGCAGGCCTCTCTCTCTCTCTCTCTTTTTCTCTCTGACCACTCCACAGTGGTTGCGCTTGTATGGAGTGAGCGGCCAAAAATACTTCTAGTAGAGATATCGAGCTAAAATTTTTACTGAAAGGTCTATAAAAGATTGTAACTATAATATATAAAAATGGATAGATTTGGACAATCGCACTCCCATCTGTTCACCCACTTCCATTATTAGTTAGTTTTCTGATTCCTGAAATTAAAGGATCTGAGCTTAAAAGTAATCTGTTCATTAAATCTGTATTCGTTATTACTCTTGATAGTTTTCGGGTGTGCTTCAATCTAGATATTTTAATGTCTTTATTTCTCGCCTCTGCGGCTTCTTCAGAAAGCTCTCCGATTGGTACCAAGCAATGCTTTATTACTTCAGAGCCGTGTATTAATACCTTATGGACAGTCGGAGGAAGATAATACCAAGGATATTCATCGACAAGCAGCTTAGCGGTTTCAAAGGCATAGTCCCTGCACTTCTCTGCATTTATTTTGTGTCCTGAAGACATGGCCTGAAGAATTGTTGAACATCTTAGAATTAAAGCCTCATCGAGACCCGTAATTTTGGCAGATTCATGTAGATTGGTGAAAAACTTTCTTGCTGTGTTGCCATCATTAGAAGTTCCACTTCAACCAGCTTTTGGCTTGTCGACTATTAAGCCCATTAAATTTCGAAAGTCAGACTGAATTTGTTGTTTCCTTTTTAGAAGCATCTGCTTTCCCTCATGAGTGCGAATTTGCCAGGCTTTTTGGTCTAGCCGATAAGAAATATGAAGAAAATATTCGAAAAAACGCATATATGAATGTAATGGGGAGAGTTCAAATCTATAGCGTTCAACCCGTACTGATTTTTCGATGCATTTATCCAAATCATTCATTTCCGTAGGCTTTGCCCCGCATATATAACATTTTGCTGAAGATGTTTGGTTTAAAGCATTACATATCTTTCCATCCACCATAGTGAGCTGTAGTGAGTGATTTATTTTTATCTTTTTATTTTCGCTCTCCAATATTGTGGGCCGAAGCATGTCAATTTTATCATTAAAATATTTTTCTTCATCGATGGACAATTGCGTTGTTTCCTTTTTAAATTGAAATCGAATGGGCCTACAAAAACGAGTCGATGACGGTCGTGGATTCTTCCAAATAATTTTAGACTCATCCGATTCACTTATTAGTCTGAGAGGTACGTACGAGGTTACAAACAAACTGCTATCTGATAAATCAATGTCTGTAACCTTTTGTTTGTACTCAGCTTGCCCAGTGCTTCCATCGAATCCCCACTTCCCAATCAGAATCAGGTTATTGGCCGAATCGTCCTTTATATTTTGAATAACTTCAGTCTGAAGTTGCATAATGCGGGAGGCAGTGTGATCCAGCAAGCTGTGAAGTTCAACTTCAGCATGGGATTCGGTCACCATAATTTCCTTAGGATAGCCTTTGCTTTTGGCACTCAAAATTTTTTCATAACTGGGCAATAAATCGCTTGAAGTTTTCGAGTTTACAAATCCACGAATTAGCATGTATTGGTGTTTTGTTAAGTTTGTTTCCATGAAAAGCGATAAAACTTCATCAATATTTGCTTCCGAACATACTGCATTCGATGGAAAACTGGTACGCAAAAAGTGAAGCAGCAGACTCATCATGTTTTACCAGCTCGGCTATTCTTCGTCGTTTAGTCCTTTGAAAAGACTCCATGAAATCTTTTTCGGCCTTCCACGCTCAATTTCTTTTTCTTTTGATTCAGATATTTTGTGGGCACAGCACAATGAAATACATTCCTTCTCATTCAGCCAATGACTTGACCAAAGATCTCGTTCGATTGTACTTTTGCCAAAAAGTTACAATTCTTTTGCATATATATGAAATTCGTCTTGATAAATCGTCCAGTTCGGTAACATAGCCGTTTTTTTCAATTTCTCCGTGTGCAATATCATTTAATGCCTTAAATTTTTGTGCATGGTCACCTTTTTCTGTACACCAAAGATCAAAAATGTATAGGCGTGGAAAAATATACTTATACAAATTGTCTGCCAAAAAAAAATTTAAATGAAAAACCAAGTAAAAAAAATAATAATTAATTAAAAAAGAAATGAATGATTTAACAAAGTCGTAGACACCAAAAATCGACGTAGACAAAACAAAAACAAATGCACGATACACAAAACAGATGTTTAGCAGGGCCAGCTGACCATGAAAAACGTCGCCACGACGCGCCGTCACTTTATTTACGTTTATACACACATTGCCAGATGTTGGCATCTAAGCTTAACATATTTATTACCTTAAAACTCAGACAATTACAATGACATACAACTCAGTTGTGGAATTTTGTGGGAACACAGAAGTTTGGACATTTACGAGACAATTTGTGTGCATTTTGTTCAAAAAGCTTGTGATGGATTTTTCGATTTTTGGCCTATGAGCGCAACCACTGTGCACTCCGGCATCTTTCTTAGAGAGCGAATGATCATGACATCAGCGAGAGCCGTGAGAGAGAGTTTGCGCTGCAGTCTAAGGTAAGCGATTGAACAAAGCGGTTGTGCGTTTAAGGGATAACAATAAGATTACCCACTGTAAATTAGGCTTGCGAATTAAAAAGCAAGAATATTCCTGGAAACACTCGTCTAAACTAAACCAATAAAGATAAACTCTCAGTTTCATCCTGTCATAAAATATTGACTGAATTCGCTAACTACCTGAAGCTGGCCACTTTCTTGTATATTTTGAATGTTTCCTAATTCTAAAGACGCACTTCTTGAATTTAATGCGTCTCTCTCCCTCTTTACGAACCTACGCATTTGCCTACTACTTAACATTTTCCTAAATTTACACATTTTTAAAAAAATTAACTACCTTTAATTTAAAATATGTGAAAAATGTTGAGTGTAAATCTAAATCAAACAAAGATATATCGCTTCAACTGATTGGCTTTCAGTGAAGTTGTTCCAATATAAAACCTTACCACCTCCCACACCACCCTTTAATGATTTACCTATACAAAAGAACATAAAAAGTTATCTTTTATTTTTTTATAATTTTATTTTTTGTCTAAAAAATAAACCATAAGTAAAAGTATGCCACGTGAATAGGGATTTCCGAAGAGAAAGAAAATAACCCAATCTTCATTCAAAATATGAACTGATTTTATTTACAAGAGTATAGTGTTTATATAGGATTATCTTAGGCTCTAGGAGGTAAAAATTGTTTTTAAAAATACTTATTCTATATATTTCATATATTTTATTATAATTTCTTATATTTCATGCTCAGCGCTGGTTACTTGATACCGCGCTGCTGTTATCATCTTAAGTGTTTTTCCACCGAGTGTGGATGCAAGTTTTGTTTGGTAGTAGGCTTCTTCTTAGTTTATGTTTTTGTTTCGAATTGTATATTTCATTGGTGCATCTGATTTGGTGAAGCCAGTTCAGATGAACACGATGTTTATTCTTAAACATTCTGCGAGGGGCCGCCAAATGGGGCGATTGGGATTCTTATATTTTTATTACGTTGTCTTAAACAAATTATTATTATTAATATTATCATTAGTACGATGGCTAACATTAAAGAAGCATGACCAGCTACGTGATGGAAGTTTAAACCTAGTAATTCAATATGATGTTCCTTTAATGATTGTAATTGGCTTCCTATTCTTCCTAATTCTGCCGAATGGTTCACTATGTTTGCTTCTACTGAACTCCATGCTATATTTTCTATGTTACTTATATCGCCTACGTGCGAAGTTTTAACAGCTATGTACGACTCTGATTGGACGCTATGATGAGCTACTAAAATTTTATCTTCTGCCCTAGCTGTGCAGTCTGATCTGAGGCTTAAAATTCCTTGTTCTGGTATATCTAGCACCTCCTGCTGTTCGTTACCGCATTGGACTCTGGCCTTAGTTTTAGGCGGTACCTTGAATAACCAACTACTGCTGCTATCTTATTTTACCGAGTAAGATTTTGTCTCCACAATCGTTGGGTATACGCAACTAGATTTGTTATTTTGTTTAAAAGGTGTCAGCTCGCAGGCATTATCATTGGCACTACTCCATGGCCAACTTCCTTCACATGTTCTCCTCTTCGACTGCCAGCTACGACATTTTTGCATAGCTGGCTCAGACATTAGATGATACGAGTCTATTTCAAAGTTATATATTAAGTACTGGCTATCTATATGGACCATTACCATTTGATTATTGTTTAATCGTACAGGCACTGGAACAACTTTATAGAGAAAAGACGGATGCCTACCAAAAAGTGGTATTTTTGCATTTATGATTAGTTTTCTGTTAATAAAGATACCCTTGGCCGTCAACAGAGTATATATATCTTTTAACTCAGGGCCTGTCCTTTTACCTGGTAGTACTAATGCCTCGGACAACTTGTCCTTTATTTTTGTTATTTCCAATTTCATTTGACTTGGTTTTAAAATATTAGGGTTCAACCTAGCATGGTTAATGTCTATTAAAAGATTTATAATTACAGTCTGAATTTTTTCACATTCATTAATCACGGAACTTGATTGCCTTATAATCATGAATTATAAGTATAATGAGTAATTCTGTCATATTTTCAATCCGGTTGTTCATGTTGCAAAAATTGTCATTTATTTCACCTATAGTTGTCTGAAGAATGTTTGCCGTGGAATCTACTATCGATGTCTGCCTTTCTTCTAGGTGTTTCAGATTTTGCTGATTTGTCTGTAAATTTCTCATGTTTTCTTCCATCTGTACTCTGTCATCTGCATCCATTATGCCAAATAATATATGGTACAGTGAACCCATGAATTCAAACGGTGCTCGTTTGCTTCTTATCTTGTTTTGACTCATGAACAATCTATTATTTTTTTCGATTTCTGCAGTGCGTTTTATCGTTTTAGGAATCAATCTATCACCTTTAGTAAGCATTTCAAAATATGCCGACATGTCATAGTATACAACCATTCGAAAGTTGACAAAGCCTCATAAACATTGCTAGCATCAACACGGTCCCTATTTTGGACAGATGACCGAATCTGGTACCTTTCCGATGTCGGTTCTCCTCAACGTCTTCGGATGATTTTACCCCAATGAGTGGACAAATTTTATTTATAGGTCTTGTAATTGACCCTTCCTGCAATTTGACTTTTACCACTCTTACTTTATCGTCCCTGCCTTTGTGAATTTCTTGAACCTTGCCCAGAGGCCACCTGGCTGGGTGACAATTCTCATCTTTGATCAGTACGACCTGACCATTCTCTAAATTTTCTGTGGTTCGTCGCCACTTATTCCTCTGCTGGAGAGTATATAGATATTCATCTTTCCATTTCAACCAGAAATCCTTCTTCATTTTCTGAATTAGTTTCCATCTGTCTAAATTTTTTCTTCTGATATGGACTCAGCTGCTTCTAGTGTTGGTCTTCCAATCAAGAAATGTCCAGGAGTTAATACTTCGTGTTGTCCATATCCTCACCCGTCGTATACAACGGCCGTGAGTTTAGTACTGCTTCTATCTGGCACAATACGTTGCCAATTCTTCATATGTGAGGTTACTATCTCCTATTACTCTTTTTAAATGATACTTGACCGATTTTACTCCCGCTTCCCAAATATCTCCGAAATTAGAACAGGGGCAACCTGAACGTTATCTCGAACTGCTTTTTTGAAGTCTTCATCGAGCCTCCTAGCCGCTCCCACAAAATTTGTACCATTATCGGAATATATGTTAGCGCATTTACCCCGTCTTGCAACAAATCTTCGAAATGCTGCTAGGAAAGCATCAGTTGTTAAATCACTAACAACTTCTAAATGCATCGCTTTAGTTGACAAGCACACGAATACTGCTATGTACCCTTTGAATGTTTTTTGTCCCCTATTTTTGAGCATCTTATATGATATGGACCGGCAAAATCAATCCCCGTGTTATGAAGTTACTTGGCGGTATCTGGCACAAGTGACGCATTCCCTCAGGTATTTTTTAAGTGCGCTTCTTAAGCCGAAAATCCAAAATTTCCTTTGAATTTGATTTCTCATTAGATTAATTTCTCCGTGTAGAGTTTCCTTATGAGCATCTTTAATCAATAGCATTGTTATATGTGATTTATCCAAAATCACAGGATGCTTAGTATCAAAACATATGTTGGCATTTGCAATCTTTTTTCATGTCAATTTGCTTGTTCTGCGTAAGATATGATATCTCTCTGTTAAATTGATATGCCTGTTGGTGTTTAATTATAAAATTTTTAGCATTCCTAAACTCACTGACGGTGAGATATGATGGGTACACTATCTTTTTTTTAATGCCAATAAATCTTAATACATATGCCGTAATTCTGGCCATAATATGAATATAGATTTATGGCAATAAATACATACTTCGCATCGGGGTGGCTCTTCATATGCATATGCATGTTTGAGGTGTTTCCTGAAGTTCTTAGGGTTTGGAAGCAAATCTTGCACCTCACCTCATCTTTAGAGGTTTTGGTAAAGTATCCCCAAACATTGCTTCGGCTTGGCGCCATATATCTAACGAAACAAATTTCAACAAACTGCACATAATAATAGCTTTAATACTTACTTTAACTTTTAATCTAATTTGCCTAAATATTTTCACTTTTGACTTCACTTTTAAGACCAGACGATTGGCGTCGCAATTTGCAAATTAAGTGGCGTGCTTCACGTAGTCCCGCGCAATCTTTTGTACTCGATACCGCTCATGACATACTTGTTGAGTATAAAAATCGAAACAAAAGTATCAAGTATAAAATATCGGAAGCAGTAACGAATATACTCGATACCAATAAGTACCGATACTTTTTTCGTGTCCCTAGTCAAGACTCAATACTGATCAATTCGCCTTAAAAACGAATGCCTAACTATTAATCTCCGACACGGTCATCCTGACAAATGACACGTTCTCGTGTAGCAGGAATATGAACCACTTAGATACACACGGAGACGCAACGCTTAATGAACTGTATGTTTATGCGTGCCGTGCTTTGCTCATAGTTATGCACCACTCCAAAAACAACATTTTTGAAGAGAATAAAAGTACCGTTAATATTATTGTTTTTGCTTTGATCTCAAAAAAATTTATTTTCGATTATCTGTAATTCCTCATTTAAACTTTTTCATTATTCCGTCTATTTCAAGCGCTACGCTACAAAGAAGTGGGTGTGCTTATACATAGTTACGCTCCACAGTGTATTATATATATCGGCGAGTGAAGGATTTGAGGTATTTCTGAATCGTTGTTTCCATTGTTGGCTTCCATTTTTCCACAGGGTTTGTGCAGCGAGTCTCGACGTGCTTTCAGGTTGAATTTCAGAAAGAAAAAGAGACTGAATTCTCTCAACCACACACCGAGCCACACTCGATGACAGCCTATGCTGTCATCGCACAAATCTAGTGTTAAACAGTTCTACATCTGTCATGATATTCATTACTTAACACTGAGCAATTCGCCTTAACAGTAGGCACACAATTCAAATTATTAGAAATGCCTAATTCAATCTCCGACACGGTCATCCTGACAAATTACACGTCCTCGTGTAGCAGGAATATAAACCACTTTTACAAACATCATTTTCACATCTTTGTTTTAACTAACTGAACCAAAAACATTCTCTTTTATGCAGTTTGACAAATCCAGTTTAATGTTAATTAGAAATCTCTTATTTGCTATAACATATTTCGTAACTTAAAATTCTTATTTCATATTCTTCTACTTGCATATTTCAACATTTGTTTGTTCATATCTCTTCTACAATTCATTAAACATTACAATGTTTTCAATATTTTCTTATTTTATAACCTCCACATTTTCATTCTTATCAAACAACATTTTCGCTTTTAGTTTTACAAACATTCTCTTTTCTTTATGTTCTCATTTACGTTTCAAGAATCCACGGCAAGGTACCACCACGTAGCATCGACAACACACTCTTTCATTCACATCATTCCCTAGTGCCTCATTCACTAGTCCATACGGTCTTTTTCACCCGTCTCTTTATCACAGTCTTTTCCAACTGTTTCCATACGGTCTGTTTCACCCGTTTCACCACAGTCTCTTTCAACTGTGCCATTACGGTCTTTTTCACCCGTTTCACCAGATGAATCAAACTCATCTCCGTCGATATCCAGCTCTCTTGGTACCTGCACCTCTGGCATTCTCCGTAAACTATCATGTGGGTACTTATACTGTCTTTTACTTGATATGGACTTCAACGTATTTCTATCGCCTTCTAATACTTCTATGACCATAAAAGGTCCACGAAACTTAGGGTCCAACTTAGTCTGTTGTCGCTCACTATTTTTGATCAGAACATAATCTCCCTTACTGAATTTGACTACTTTTGCCTTGTCTTTATCAAATCGAAGTTTGTCATAGCTTGCTGCATTGTCCATATTTCTTTTAGCCTGAGATCTTTGTTCATTTAAGTCTATCGCTGTCTCATCATCATCAATGGGAACTAATCCCAATGGTCGAGCACTCTTACCGATTAATAATTCTAACGGACTCGATTTTGTAACTCGATTAACTGTACAGTTTAATGCTAATTGAACGTCCCCTATAGCATCTTGCCATGAACGCTCACTGGATTCAACGATAGTTAATAGATTTTTTAAAGTGCTCATCACTCTTTCGACCTGTCCATTTGCCCGGCTAGCACCTGTCGCTATCAGGTGAAGCTGAATTTTCTGAGAAGCACAGAATTCGACAAATTTCAATCCCGTGAAACTTCTGCCTTGATCAGCCACTAAACGAGCAGGTACTCCAAAAGCCCAATCGATGACTTTAATGCGTCAATACAACTAACTGCGTCAAGCTTATAAGTGTGGTACAAATAAACATATTTTGTAAAACCATCGATTTGAACAATGACATACTCTTTACGATCGTTCTTCCCACTAAGTTTTCCAGTGATATCTATATGCAACGTGTGCCACGGTATGCTAATCTTCGGAATCGAATGCAGTTCCACTTGGACTTTTCCGGACGCTGATTTTGTCACCCTACAAGTGATGCAATTCTCTACAAACTTTCGAACGTACTTCGCCATTCCCGTAAACCAGTAATGCTCGTACACTTTATCTAGGGTCTTTTCCCAACCTAAGTGTAAGATCGATTCATGTACTTGGTTTATTACAGACCATCTAAAGGTTCTAGGAATGACTGGCAAACAACGAGTCCTACCATTTCTTTGAATTTTTCTGTAAAGCACATTAGCTCTCATCTCATAAGTTGCAGCTAAATCTTTAGAAAGTTCACCCTCATTCAACTTGTTAATTGTTTGCAAAATATCCTGATCACGTTGTTGTTCGGCTTGAATCCAATTATCAGAAATTTCGATCAACTGTACATGCTTTTCTACAACTTTATTTTGATTCTCTTTTTCTTATCAGGCAAAGGATTCCTTGACAGAAAATCTACATGGGCCATACGTTTGCCTTCGCAATATTGAATATCAAAATCGAATGCTTGAAGGAATGCCCACCAGCGATACACTCTAGGTGATAGCTCAATTTTTGTTCTAGAAGCCTTTAACGAATTACAATCAGTAAAAAGGACAAACCTATTACCATGTAGATAATGTCTAAAGTGTTTAACTGCATTAACTACCGCGAGTGTTTCCAACTCATAAGACGTGTATTTCGATTCACACACACTAGTAGTTTTACTGAAATATTCAACCACATACGGTTTATTTTCAATTCGATGCAAAAGTATGGCTCCATAGCCAATGGCACTTGCATCTGTATGCAGTTCTATGGGGTATTTAGGATCAAATATTACCAAGACTGGTTTGCTTGTAAGGATATCAATAATCTGTTTGCGAACCTTCTCATGTTCATTCGTCCAATCAAAATTAATTTTAATAGATGTAAGAGAGTAAAGAGGTTTCAATAGCTGGGAGAATCCTGGTACAAATTGGCGAAAATACGAAGCCAATCCTATAAATTGCCTCAATGTTGTAATTGACCTGGGTGGTGGCAATGCGCATAATGCTTCAATTTTACGCAAATTTGGACGAATTTCACCCGCCTGTACTTCGTATCCTAGATACTGAACAGAACTCCTCAAAAATGAGCATTTTTCTACATTAAACGAAAAGCCTGCCTTAGTCAAAATATTCAAGACGATCTCTAATCTTTCAATAGCTTCTTCCTTAGTTGACGCCACGATCATTATATCATCCATATAGACGATAACGTACGAAAATGCCAAATCGCCCACTGCTTTCATCACAGCTCTTTGAAAAACCGACGGTGCGTTCTTTAGACCAAACGGCATCGCTAAAAACTCAAATTGTCCGTCGGGAGTGACGAATGCAGTGTACTCAATAGAGTTCTCGTGTAATGGGACCTGATAATACCCGCAAGCCATGTCCAAGCAAGTAAAGTATCTTGCTCCACGCAATCTAGCTATCTGATCTGAAATTAATGGTAGAGGAAACTTATCTGCAATGGTATTTCTATTTAATTCCCTGTAATCGACACAGAGTCTTACAGATCCGTTTTTCTTTTTTACTAAAAGTGCTGGACTAGCATAAGGTGAACTGCTCGGCCTTATTACATTATAATCTATTAGCTCTTGAACTTTTGACCGGAGTAATTCTCTTTCACTGGGACTGAATCTGTAAGAGCGTCTTTGCACAGTCTTGGTGGGTTCTACTAATCGAATTGACATTACACCAGTAGTTACGCGAGTTAAAGGAGTTCCGCGAATGAATGATTTTGAATGCTTTTTTAACAATCTTAACAATTGATTTTTATCTTCTCCCTGTGCTTCAGTTACTAAATTATTAAAATCATTTTCGTAACTTTTTACAGAACAAACGTTAACTGTTTTGTCTTTAATTATTTCCACACCTTCTGTTGATACTATAGCAGAGTATCCTTGTGCTAAAATTTCGCGGCCAATTACAATATTATTTTTCATATTATTATCTTGGACTACATGAAATACTACTTCGATACAATTTCCATTTATCATTACATTACTTGTGATTTGAATTGACGAAACTACACTAACATTACCAATTCCACTTAATGATATTACGTTATTTGTTCTTTTCCCAAACAGTTTGTGTGCTATGCTCTCTTTGACTAACGAGCATTCTGCGCCTGAATCAAATGTAACTGGAAAGTTCTCACCTCGGTGCAACATAATTGCTTTTGGTTCATCAACGACACATAGGTTAACCCTCTTATGCACACGTGATCCTGCGTCACCATCCGAACTCTTGGGGCATTGAGTAGAAATGTGTCCCGGCTCGTGACATCGATAGCATGTCACGACTTTAGCACGCCCTGACGAAGCTCGCTGATCTTCTCCAGAAGTAGAAGTTTTCTGCACTCTGCATTCCGACTTTCTGTGTCCAAGCTTCCCACATGAGTAACATTTGATTGGCAATGTTTTAGCACGCTTTGCAATTGAATAATCGTCTGAAGAGCTGGACCGCTTATTGTCAAACGAAAAGACTTGTAACTCGGACTGTAAGTCTCGTCTGCTGCGAATAGTCCCTGTGTACGCAATTCGTTGTAGTCTGCGGTCATAGTTTGCTAAATGACCAAGAACAACCGATGCAGCAATTTGCTCATGGTCCATGCCACGCCATTTTGTTAAAAGTGACGTCATTAGCCGACTCGCACACACGGCAAGACACTCGCCAGAATTTGGACGACTGTTCAGCAAATTCAAAATAGTTGCGGCCGGTGTCTCTGAGTTTTCGTATCTTTGCTCGAAAAGCTGTCTAAATTGTTCCCATGTGATGCCTGGGTAGCAAATCTGCGATAACCACTGCGAAGAGCTTCCTTCCAATGACTTCGTCAAGGCCAAAATTAACGCACTACCTTGCAATGGATTTTCTTTTAGAACGATGTCCACCGTAGCACACCATTGCGTGGCGTTGGCTCCAGCAACGTCGGAGTTAAATTTCGGTAGAACAATTTCTCCATCTTGTCGAGACTCACTAGGCGATGCACGAAAAGTTTTTGCTAGCTCCCAGAAGTTTCGATTTTGTTGTTCCAATAAAATGCGAAACTGCTCCTCATTTATTGTTGGTCTTGAGTTAGATCCCACTTCTGATATCGGCGAGTGAAGGATTTGAGGTATTTCTGAATCGTTGTTTCCATTGTTGGCTTCCATTTTTCCACAGGGTTTGTGCAGCGAGTCTCGACGTGCTTTCAGGTTGAATTTCAGAAAGAAAAAGAGACTGAATTCTCTCAACCACACACCGAGCCACACTCGATGACAGCCTATGCTGTCATCGCACAAATCTAGTGTTAAACAGTTCTACATCTGTCATGATATTCATTACTTAACACTGAGCAATTCGCCTTAACAGTAGGCACACAATTCAAATTATTAGAAATGCCTAATTCAATCTCCGACATATACATATGTACATATGTGTGTATTATATCTTTTGAAGTGAAAACTTCTTTAGAATCGTTGGGAGTGATTTGAGACTCGATGAAACGAAAAAAGCGACACTAAAAAGAGACATACATATAAATCTTATAGCCTGCGAGAGAATGAGATAGAACAGAGTTATATAGCGTTCCTTATTTGTGTTTGCTCAATTCTTTTCGGTAGCCGAAGTGTTTCGGCGACGATATTGAATAGTTCGGGCATCGTCGGCTGGTCTTTGCTTGTCGACGACGGCAGAATTTAATTCTGCCGACGTCGGTATAGTCGACCGATGCGGCGACATTGTCGACCGGGGACATTTGGTACTGCAGGGAATTATTATACAAAATATACATATGTACATATGTACATATAAAGGTACAGATGATATAATTATTTATGTACAATGTACATATGTATATATTCATATGTACATACATATGTATTTATATGTTTGTGCACACTTGGCCTTGAAAACGCGTGCACACTTGGCCTTGAAAACGCATGCGTACACACATATGTATATGTATGTATGTACATTTTCGGCAGCCAAGTGTGCAAGTTAAGACCAGATATGCTTCACCATCACAATCGCACTCACACCACACCCATAGAGAACATTCAAGAGCTAACATAATGAGTACCGACGTAATGAGCATTAGCATAACGAGCATCGGCACGATCATAGAAGGCAACGCCAAGAATGTCACCCGATAACCTTGCAACACACAATCATCCTCACACAATCGCCAGACTAAACATTCCTGGGGGAATGGTGTCAAATTCGGTACATCAAATAGCAAGCCGCCCAATCCCATAAACTATTTCGGCAATAAGCATCATGTTCGGTGCACCAGCCGTCACGTCGCCCAAATCAATTTCATAATTAAACAGATCCCACGCTCGCGTTGGACCCTTGGACTCAACAAGTGTCGCTGTCACCATCGACGCCCAAAAACAGAGGCTTCATTCAAACATAATCGATCTATTCAAATCAGTCTTTAATCCTAGTACAAACTTGTCACTTCGTTAGAGCTCCGCGATCTTGGTTCAGTCTAGTAGTCACAAAGTCTTCCAGTAAAAAAAGATAGATTTGTAAATGTGTACTCAGTAAAGAATAAATCAAATAAAAACTTTATTTTTTTGTGCGACTAACTAAGATTGTGTTTAATTTGCATGCATATACATATGTATACATAAGTACGCTATTATATACATATGTATATATATTTTTTTTTTTTTTTATTTTTCAAACATATTTATATTCATACATACGTATATATACGAATTATTTGGTTTATTTATTATTTTTATTTTTATTATTATTATTTTTTTCTCCGTTTTTTCTCCGGAGCTACGGTGAGCGAGAAGGCATTATGTATAGCTATACTACACTACCTAATACTTGCTTAGACCAAGCGTCCTACGAATGTTTGTGTGTATGTTTGTACGTCTGTGTAATACACGCGTTACGACGCACAGTTGGGCCTTTTGCTCGGATAGCGTTGCAAAAATACGTTTTTTCATAATCGCGTTTGGCAAAAATGATATACATACATACATACATATGCAATCGATAGGAAATACTTCAGAGATTATGAATCCAAAAATTTAAAACTGAATATTGGGCGATTTCAACAATCGATTTTGAATTTTTTGGTTTTATCTGAAAAGTATGTTCTTTATGAATAGCATGTTTCATAAATTTTAATAATTACTTAAATCGTTATTGAACTAGAAGCGTTTAAAAAATGTACTAAATATTGGCATTTTTTGAACTTTGTTGGAATAAAACTAGCAAGGATCAACGAGTATCAATACCGGACTACATACACTAGGTAGGTGAAATATTTACCTATCAGATGTATATATATATAGTATGTATATATGTAAGGCAACCTCGCCTAAAAAGTGCGTTCCAGGTATAAAGAAGAAGAAGAGAGAAATATTGAAAATTATTTTGAAGAAAATCAGCCATCAATAGCAAATTTTAAAAATTAACCTAAAAAAAAATTTAAAAAATTTTTTTTTCTTTTTGCAATTATATTAAAAAATCAAATTAAAACAATAAATAATGTTACACAGTCGTCTAAAACAATAAAAAATTCCATTTGTGATTGAAAAATACCGGGTTTCGATCCATTTTTAAAGGAAAAACGTGCTTGGAAATATTTTCTGACTTTGACCTTAAATATTACAGCACCACGAACACCCAGCACTTTTGCATTATTGGTTTAGACGCTATGATTTTTGCAATGCTAAATGCCAGAATGCCCCACTGTGCGTCGTAGAGAGTTTGAATCCGACTTAGATATAAATAAAACTATTGAGATTTGTCGAAGACTATGTCGTGAAGATGGACAAGCAGACGAAGACGATGAGGTACGTGATGTTGCTACCAGGTTTCCAGAAGCAAATCCATTCCAAACATTGTATGACAATCCAAATTCAGATGTAAATAGTGATTTGCGCCTAGCGACACTGAATAAACTTGGTGCCATTGCCAAACGGAAGGAAAATCTAATGAATAATGAACAATTTTATGAGCTGATGAAAATGGCGAACGACAAACAAAAGAAACTTTTGATGCATGTCATTCACAATCTTCAGTTACAAAATCCTTCTCCGTTACAAGTATTTTTCACAGGCCCTGCTGGATGCGGTAAAACGTTTGTGATCAGGCTGTTGATGGAAATTTATAATCGTTATGCCCCTCAATTGGCAAAGCTGCTGTGGCCATTGATGGGACAACGGTACACACTGCACTGAAGATAAGTCTATCAAAGTTGCTTCCTAGATCACTATTCAAATACGTCCGCGTATTAATTATTGATGAAATTAGTATGATTGGAGCCGAGTTATTGTCTCAAATTGATGCGAGATTGAAACAAATCACTGGTAATTTTCAAGTTAATTTCGGAGGATTGGATTTGACTTTGATTGGTGATCTACGTCAACTTCCGCCCGTTCGCGCTACACCTATTTATAAACAAATAAAGCGACAATTAGCGGGACCAACACTATGGCGAGGGTTGAAATTCTTCGAACTAAGTGAAGTCATGCGACAAGCCAATAGAACTTTTTCAACAATATTAACGAAAATTGGTGATGGACAGCTGTTAGACGAGGACGAGTTGCAATTGATTGAATCGAGATTTTACTCTGAAGAAGAGGTTGAAAGACTTTGTCCAGACGGTATAAGATTATTCTTCGATAATCATTCAGTTGCTCAGTACAACAATAAAGTTTTGAATTCTGCAGTCGAAAAAGTCATTTCAGAAGCAACAGATGCATACATTGGTTGTCAAAGTGTCGAGCAGCAAACTTCCATGCGTCAAAAATTACACAAAATGTCAACTTGATACAGGAGGTTTACCATACGAAACTACATTAGTTATCAATAAACCATATATCATCACCACTAATATAGACGTGTCAGATGGATTGGCGAATGGTGCAACAGGAAAGCTGATTTACATAGAATATAATGACAAAGGAGAGATAGGTCGGTTATGGCTGGAATTCCCTGGTTCTCCCAAAACTGGCGAAAAAATCCGGAAGAAAGGCAGCGGCCTCCATACAACGACACAATCTTTCTCAACTGGCAGTACCAATTGATCGCAGAACATCTTCTATACCATTAGTGCCTAATAAATCAGTGATTGTGAAACGCAACCATTTTCCACTTGTTTCTGCGTGTGCCATAACGATTCATAAGTCCCAGGGAGGTACATTTGGTGAAATTGTATATGAATATGACAAATCCCACGCTCAACAGCTCTTGTACGTCGCATTATCACGAGTTACATCAATTCAAGGACTACATCTTGTTTCAAAAAAGAATGATAGAAAATTTTATCATGGCCGAAGAGGAACAATATCTACAATTGAGTTGCAAGCTGAATTTCAAAGGCTACATCTCAATCGACTTGAAACAATTGGAACGTTATTAAGTGATTTTATAACAGCTAGGGAAGGGTTGTCATTATTTACATTTAATTGCCAAAGTTTGCGCGCTCATGTACACGATCTGCAGTTAGACAAAGTAGCAACATCGTCAAATTTTCTAATTCTTTCCGAGATTTGGTTGGATAATGAAACCATTCTTGACATTCCCAATTTTGATATTGTAGTTCAATTTAAAAGACCACAAACGAGAGCAGGCGGTGTTGCAATATACTACAATCAAAATGACGGTGCTCGTATTGTAACTCCACAGATAGATATGAATGCAAAGCAACTAGAATCACTGTCTGTTCAGCTCTCTAAAGTGGGAGAAATATGTGCATGCGAAACCAGATTGAGCAATGGAAAAACAGTTTTAATTGTGGCAATTTATATTTCACCGAATCAATCAATAAATAGCATCACGGAATTCATTCATGAAAATTTAATAAAGTATACACCAGAAGTATCGCGGATACTTAGAAAAGATTACGATAAAGTTCCAATGATTTTAAGTGGCGATTTTAACGTAAATTTTGCATTGGACACAGCGGTTCCTTTAATTGACTTTCTCAATACAACATTCAGTTTAAAAATGTGTAACAATCGCACTGAATCAACAACACGATCAAAAACAACAATTGACGCGGTATTTCAAAGATATGTTGACAACATCGAAACCAAAGCATTTGTATCATATTTTAGCTATCATAAGCCACTCGTATCATTTGTTGAAATTGAAAACATTGAGGATGAATAATAATAAAATGTAGAAAATAAAATAGCAATATTATAATGAACCTATAATTATCCCGCTCCTAATGCTGCTTTCGTCTCATTCTCTCTCAGTTTGTTTTACGGAAGGTTTCACTTCTATCGTGTCTAACCGTTAGACGCACTTTTTAGTTTTTTATTTTAACCTTTCTGTTTATGTAGGGGGGGTCGAACTTCCTTCTGGTGTGGGACAGCTAGATGAATTTTCCCTTTTTTTCTTTTTTCCTCCAGTAAAATGATGACACGCAGAGAAATTTCACTTCACTTGTATGTATATTCAGGTATATAATTCAACTAAACCTAGCTTACTTAAGAGCAGGGCACCAAGCCCCCGCTTGGAGCGAAGTGTGGGGAGGTCTTTTGTGGGAAGAGCGAGGGGCATCTTCGGGAGAGCGGCGCGAGGTGAAAGCTTCCGCCTTCTTTAACACTTGTGTTGCCCGGTTGGGCATAAACACTTTCTTTACAGGAAAAAAATCAAAAGGTATTTTACTTATTCACAGCCATTAACAATTTTAATCGAAAACTTTCCCTATTATGTCGACAGTTACCGTTGTTAATTTGTAGAAAACTACTCTTCTTATCGCATAATTAATTATAAATAGCTCAGAAAAAATAAAGTTATATACTGAAAACGTAAACTTGTTAAATGAGAATTTTCCGAATAGATTTCACGCCTCGAAATACATTTCTAAATTATTAGAACTAGAACTGCCATTATGTGAGGAAATTGAGAAACGCATTGCTCATCGCCCTCAATATTTTCAATAATGACACATATATTTTTCCAATCGGCATTAAAAATTTTTTTCCTGACTACCGTCAATCGAAATGCTTGGCGAAGTGACATTGCCGAACACACAAAAGCGCTTACAGTGTACTAGGCCCTAGTCCGGGGCACGAGAAGACAATTAGTGGTCGGCACGGACTATTCCCCGGATCATGATTAAATAAGTACAAGGTGGTTCCGTCGGCAGCAGCCCTGTTCACGACGACGTCTTATTTCAGTTGTCGTTCGACTTCGCCATCAATTGTCAGGTGTCGTTATAGTCATTTCATCATGAATAGGACCGTACGATTTGCTACGGGACCACCTTGTACTTATTTCATCATGGTTAGGGGAGTGATCCGTGCCGAAATATTTACAAATTGACGGGTCAAATGACTAAACAAAGTTGTATTTAAGTTGAATATAAGATTTCAAGAGGCCTAAAACTCGACCATTACCATATTGTCTTTCTTATCAGTCACAGAAATTTTGTCAAACAGAAATAAATGTGAAAAGAAAACTTTTATGTAAGAGAAAAACAACAGATTAATAGAAAACTAATAGGTCCCCAGGAACGTTCGTTTTGGAAACCAACAAACTGAATTCTTGGAGACAGACTTTTTATTTATTCTTTATTCTTTTATTTATTTACGTCAACAGCAGACGACGAAAAACTTAAGCTAAAAGACAGATAACAATTAATTGCAGAAGGTAGCTTAGCTTTATACACAACTAAACATCCCCGACCCGGTGGAGGTGTTTTATTTGCACAAGGTGTCAGCTATGCCCCGATTCACAGCCAATGTGGTAAGGGATGAATTGCAGCCAAACCAAGTCCAGAATATATTCAGCGGTTTACCTGTAGATGATTAAAAAGTATAGCGCGAAGAGAAGTGACAGAGAGATGAGGAGAGATAAGGTGACAAAGGTTGTTAAAAGATTGGCAAAGGTGAATAGGAAAAAGTTTCTGGTCCGACGTGAAGGAACACAAAAATATAGCGAATCTAGTAAATTAGTAGAAATGAGTTCGACGTTGACTAGTTTATGGAGAAAGATAATACCAAATAAGAGCCTACGGTTGTAAAGTGAAGGAAGATTAATAAGAAGACGTCTGTCAGAATAAGAAAGTAGGCAACGACTCGGGTTCCAATTAAGACCGCGTAACGCAAACTTAAGGAATTGCTTCTGTACCGATTCAATACTACGCTGGTGAACATCATATTGAGGGTTCCACACTGGTGAGCAATATTCTAGAGTAGGGCGAACTAACGAAGTGCATAAAACCTTTGTCACATATGGATCATTAAGTTCTTTGGCCCAACGTTTTATAAAACCCAGAAGACTGTATGCTCTATTGACAATTGAAGATATATGAACATTAAAAGAAAGTTTTGGGTCAAACATAACGCATAACATAAGTCTTTAAATGATGGTACACAATCTAACAGAACAGACTTAATAGAGTAATGAGCTAGGAACGGCGACAAACGACTGAATGTCATAAAAGAGCATTTAGAGGCATTAAGGTGTAATTTATTAACGTGATACCAAACACAGAGCGCATCGATATCTGATTGCAAGTACTGTTGGAAAGAAGGATCATTATATGAATAACAAATCTTGACGTCATCCGCAAACATGAGCACGCGAGAATGAGCCAAGGCCAAAGGCAAATCGTTTATAAACAAGGTAAATAACAGTGGGCCCAGATGACTGCCTTGGGGGACACCTGACGTAACTCGAACAGTTTTAGATATCGAGGAACGAAAAGACACCTTTTGGGTTCTGCCAATAAGATACGACTTTAACCAAGCCAATAGTTTCGGGGAAAAACCCATGATGTTAAGTTTCATGAGAAGCAAGGAATGATCAACCGTATCGAAAGCCTTACTAAAGTCAGTATAAATAACATCAGTTTGACACTTTTTACGGAAGCCATGGTGTACAAGGGTAGTCAATTCTAAAAGGTTGGTAAGCGACGAACGACCTTTCATGAAGCCATGCTGACAAGGAGAAATAGTGGATCTGGATAGGTGTTGAAGGGAAGACGTAATAATTTTCTCAAACAGCTTAGGTATTTCCGAAAGTTTGGCAATGCCACGGTAGTTAGAAATATCCGATTTGCTACCCTTTTTAAAAAGCGGAGTAATAAAAGACTCCTTCCAAATATGAGGAAAGCTACAAGTCTCACTCGATAAAAAGAATAACTGAGATAAAGGCTTAGATAGGGAAATCAAACACATTTTAAGGGTGCAACTAGTTATATTATCATTCCCGGGTACAAAGGAAGACATCATAGATGACAAGCTAGAGATAATACAGTCTTCAGTAATACTAGGAAAAAACATCCAATTTAAGCGTGGGATTGAGAAGGGGTAGGTTGTGGCATCCAAAACAGTGGTGGAATAAGTCGACTGAAAGAATTTAGCAAAAATATTTGCAATATCTGAATCATTATTAGCAGTCTGGTCATTAAGTGTCAAGGTGGAAGGTAGTAAACTAGAACGTCGTTTAGAATTAACAAAGTTGTAAAATCTTTTGGGGTTCTTATAGAATTCAACCTTATAGCGCACGATATTATTATTGTAGCATTGAGTATTTAAGATAATTGTAAATTTGCAAAATATTTTGTTTATTATGTCTTGTCAGTTCTTTCTGCTGATGAAAAATGCCAGAAGCCAACGATTATTGCAGCGGCATAAGTATTTTGCCATTGCGTGATTTGTTTGCTTATATGCGGACTTTGAAGTGTTTATAAAGAAATTTTTGAGAAATTCTCTTTTGATTTAATAAGTCCGTATTATCGGGTTTTTGATATTAAAAATGGTTAAAATATCTGAGTTAAGTCAACAAACAAGAATATAAATTGTGACAAAACATAACTTGGGTATTTCGGTTATAAATATCGCTAAGGATATCACGTCACCTCAGACTATTATCAGATAAATAAATATAAAAAATTAAATGAACTAACCAATGAGCGCAGAAGTGGACGCAAACGAAAGACACGTGCTGATGAAGATCGTCCGATCCTGCGCCAATTCAAACGAAACCCTTTCATAGCACCAAGGGATGTGGCTTTGTAGTGGAATAGGACTACGTAGGCGATAAATTTTAGCACATATATAAACATATATGTATAGCTAAACCAACAGCATTTATTATCACTAAAAACAAAGTTAGGCGTTTTAATTTTGCGGAGAAGTATTTTGATAAGCCTAAATCCTTCTGGCGTAATGTCCTGTAGACGGATGAGAGCACTTCTGAGTTACACTCATCGCATAAGAAAGTTTATGTACGCTTGGACAAAGAAGTTCGCAAAAAAAAAAAGGCCCCTGTGTGTCAAAAAGTTCGTCATGGGGGTGGGAACGTGATGTTCTGGGGATCCGTCTTATACAATGGTGTGGGCGACTTGGTTCCTATTGACGGTTCTATAAACCAGGGTCAATATTTAAGAACCTTAAACGATTTTGCGTTCCCATCTGGCGACAGATTGATGGGCGAAGCATATATTTTGCAGCAGGACTACGCTCCTTGCCACAATGCGAGAATGATAACAACATTTTTGAGAGAAGTTGGCGTGGAAACACTGAATTGGCCACCCCAAAGTCCAGATTTGAATATTATTGAAAGTGTTTGGTCGCTAATAAAGCGAAATGGAGCCGCCGATCTAACAAGGACAAGAATTGAAACGATCGGTGAGGTCACAAAGGGGTGGGAAAGGATTCCATTAAAACATCTCCAAACGTTGGAGGATTCCTTCCCGAACCGCCTCCAAATGATCAGAAATGTTAAAGGAGGGAATTTTTTTCCATTAGTTGAAAATTTAAATTGCCTGTTTTTACTATAATATTAAATTTTGCCATTATTGAATTTCTTTGTTTTTAGTTAAATGAAAAAAATAACCAGAGCGCCGGAGCTAACTTCGACCGCGCCGAAGTTTGTATACCCTTGCAAGTTGTTTGGTACTCTTTCCTCACTTATAACCGTCAAAGTGAAAAACGTTTTATCTAAAAAAAAAATTGTGGTAGTTTTTGCGACCGTTGTGTTATTATCTTAAGATTTTTTCAGGTTTCAAGTCATTTGTTTCAAATACAAAAAAAAAAACAAAATATAGTTTTTATTTTTTCTTCTTTCCGATATATTTCGGTTGCGCAGCGGCAACCGTCTTCAGGGCAACTACAATAAATACAAGAAACATTTAACAATTATGTGACATTTAACAATCTTTTAACATACATTGTTTAACACGACAGCACCGTTCGACGTGGAGTTAAGAACTAATTATTGTCAAGTAAATGTCTGTATATGTGAGCGCAGTTGTCGGTATCAGTCTTAAAGTTAAGTCGTGTGGCGCTCGGAGTGTTGATGATATGTAGCATCTCCATGGTAAACCTTTTGTTGTAGTTCCGCTCTTCATCTAATATTATTGTCTCTTCGAAATTCGGTGCATGGCCACTAGTTGCACAGTGTGTCATTAATGCTGTTTTTGGTGTATCTGTATAATGTCTCATTTTATAGTCAGATTTGTGTTGGGAAATCCTAGTTTTTAATTTCGATTTTGTCGTCCCTATGTATATCTTATTGCACGGTATGTTTCCTTGTCCATTGCATGGAATTTTGTATATCACATTGCTTCTATTTGTCATCTCTATCTTGGATTTTGTTTTGTTGAATATATGTTTGAGGGTATTGTCAGGTTTGTGTGCTAATTTTTATTCCAGCTTTGTCATAACAATCCGAATGTGATAGTCCTTCTGATAATTTAGGTACATAAGTGACAGATAAGAAGGTTTTCTCATTCTTTGTTTTGTCAATGGGGGATTTATGTTTTTTGAACAATGTCTTGATTACGTTATCCGGAAAATCGTTGTCCTTTAAAATATTTATTATTTCCTTCTTCGTTTCTTCATGGTATATTTTGTCCGAAATGTTTAGCATCCGTTGGATACAGCTCCTTGCTGTATTTATTATCATCGTCTTGGGGTGTTTTGAGTTGAAATTGATGATTCGTCCTGATGCTGTTGGCTTCCTATACCATTTAAGTTTTAATTCGTTTCCTCGTCTGATGATCATCGAGTCCAAATACGCCAGTTTTCCATTGTCTTCCAGCTCCATAGTAAATTTAATATTCCTGTCAAATGAATTTAGGGTTTCCAGTGTCTTATCGATGTCATCTTGGTGTATTATTGAAAAAATATCATCTACATATTTCGTTAATAATCTTGGTGGTCTGGTTAGTTTATCCATTGTAGTGTCCAGAAGATTTTCCATAACGATGTCCGCAATGACAGGTGAGGCCGGAGATCCCATCGGCATTCCTTTTAATTGTATGAATGTTTGGTCCTTATAAGTAAAATATCTATTCTCTTGAATGCAGAATTTTACCATTTCCATAAATGGAGCTTTTGGTATCTTTGTGTGTTCCTGTATTTTAGTCCATTTGTTCCTGATTGTGTCCAATGCTAGATCCGTTGGTATGCTTGGGAATAATGATACCACGTCAAATGAAATTAATTGCTCATCGTCACAAATGTAAGTGTTATTTATACGTTGTTTGAATTCAGTTGCGTTTTTTATGTTATATTTGGAGTCCAATGTTATATTCCTTAAAATTTGTATAATGTATTTACAAAGTCCATAGGATGGTGAGCCAATTGACGAACAAATTGGTCTCAATGGTGTCCCTTCTTTGTGTATTTTTGGTAGTCTATATATTCTTGGAGAGATCGACGTATATTATTATTTTAAAGGACAACGATTTTCCGGATAACTTAATCAAGACATTGTTCAAAAAACATAAATCCCCCATTGACAAAACAAAGATTGAGAAAACCTTCTTATCTGTCACTTATGTACCTAAATTATCAGAAAGACTATCACATTCGGATTGTTATGACAAAGCTGGAATAAAAATAGCACATAACCTGCCAATACCCTCAAACATATATTCAACAAAACACAATCCAAGATGGAGATGACAAATAGAAGCAATGTGATATACAAAATTCCATGCAATGGACAAGGAAACATACCGTGCAATAAGATATACATAGGGACGACAAAATCGAAATTAAAAACTAGGATTTCCCAACACAAATCTGACTATAAAATGAGACATTATACAGATACACCAAAAACAGCATTAATGACACACTGTGCAACTAGTGGCCATGCACCGAATTTCGAAGAGACAATAATATTAGATGAAGAGCGGAACTACAACAAAAGGTTCACCATGGAGATGCTACATATCATCAACACTCCGAGCGCCACACGACTTAACTTTAAGACTGATACCGACAACTGCGCTCACATATACAGACATTTACTTGACAATAATTAGTTCTTAACTCCACGTCGAACGGTGCTGACGTGTTAAACAATGTATGTTAAAATATTGTTAAATGTCACATAATTGTTAAATGTTTCTTGTATTTATTGTAGTTGCCCTGAAGACGGTTGCCGCTGCGCAACCGAAATATATCGGAAAGAAGAAAATTAAAAACTATATTTTGTTTTTTATTTTATTTGGAACAAATGACCTGAAGCCTGAAAAAATCTTAAGATAAAAAAAAATCATTTTTGCGAAAGAACGGCCCACAATCTTAACATAAAAAAAAAAACAAAGTTATTGATCAAAGTCTCTGTTTTCGACCGATCATTCCTATGGGAGCTATCTGATATATTGTCAGCCAATCTTTATCGAATTCGGCACAGTCATTCAAACATATATTAAACTAACAAATGTTTATTTTGAAAACAATCGCGTCAAAAGTAACGAAATTATGGACAAAAGTCACTGTTTTCGACCGATCGTTGATATAAGAGCTATATGATATAGTCACCCGATCTTGATAAGATTTGTCGCATTTGTTTACAGCTGTAATAAACTTACAAATATTAAATTTCACGACAATAGCTCAGAAAATAATGAAGTTATTGAGAAAAGTCACTGTTCGTGACTTTGCCGTTTGTATGGGAGCTATTAGATATAGTGGTCCAAAACGGCTGAATCCGAGATATACAACTCCTGCAGTAAATACAAGCCTAGGTGCAAAATTTTAGCTCTGTAGCTCTTTCGGCCTAGAAGGAGTTTGCGTTGATCCAGACGGATGGACAGACGGACGGACATGACTATTTGAACTCGTCTCATCGTGCTGATCAAGAATATATATACTTTAGATGGTCGGAGATGCTTCCTTCTATGCGTTGCACACTTCTGACCAAAATTAATATACCCTTTTTGCAAGGGTATCAAAATAAAAATCACTATTAAACTTAATAAAAATTTTTAATTCATAATTTTCTACATTGCACTGTAACCATAAAAAAATAAAATTAAAAGTTTATTGCTTATGAAATAATGAATATATAGAAAATAAACTAAGGCTACGCTATGTCAAAATATGCGACCAGTGTAAGTTAAAAGGCTTCTTTTTTCTCGGAGACTGAGTTTCCGAAAATCTAAATTCATGGGGACAGACTCCTGAGTATGCGGGGACCGTCGTCTGCCGCATTTTTATTCTTTTTTTCCTTTTATACTGCGTTTAGTGTAAGAAAAATTTTTTTAGAATAAGGAATTCAAATAAACAGAAAACATTAAGTAAATCACTTTCATCCAGCGGTTCTAGAGTAAGCTAGAGCGCCGGCATCATGACTGCTGGACTTTATCATGGATAAAATACGCGAAAAGCCAGATTTAACCACTAAGATCATTGATGCCGAGTCCAAACAGACAGAAGCGGGATAAGCAAGTGAAAATATTGGTGCCCAATTCCACGGCCGGCATGATCATCGGCAAGGGTGGTGCTTTTATTAAACAGATCAAGGAAGAGAGCGGCTCATATGTGCAGATCTCGCAAAAGCCCAAGGATGTCTCGCTGCAGGAGCGGTGCATCACAATCTTTGGCGACAAGGAGAACAATAAAAATGCCTGCAAAATGACTCTGTCAAAGATTGTGTAAGGTCCACAATCGGACACCTGCTTAAATGTCTCATATGCCGATGTTAGTGGGCCGGTAGCAAATTTCAATCCAACCGGTTCACCCTATGCCACCAATTCGAGCACAGCCTCGTTTAATGCTTCGCTTAAATCTACACTGTGTACATCGATTGGCGGCGCTGGCTCCGCTACCAGTGACCTAGTCAATGGTACTGGCATCATCTTTTCGCTCCTGTTGGCTCTAGCAACGCTCTCATTAAATATAAGTTAAGAAGAAGCGTCTTTTTTCTCGGAGACGGAGTTTCCGAAAATCTAAACTTATGGGGACAGACTTTAGAGTAGGCAAGAACCGGATGCAATGGTATTTATACACTTTTTTTACTTTGCTCTCAGTCTTAAGAATCATTAGAATTATCATTGAGATAATATAAATAGAAGAACATTATATAATGCTCCCAGGAAATATAAGTAACCAAAGGCTATCGCGTGATAAATGTTGCCTTAGAGACTGAAGTCAAGATTACGTGCCGTTTCGACAAAACGTTTGGGAAAGGGTAGTTTACAATTAACACTGTTTTGTATTGTAGAGTTAGTTTATTATTGGCCATATCTTCTATCGATTTCAACCGATTAAATTAAAAGAGAAGTTTTTGTTCGCTCTTTAACTTTTATTACCGGGTAATTCGTTAAAAAAAAAAAAAAATGATATTTAAGGCAAGTAAAATATGAAGGGAAAAGTGATGCCGAAAATAGTTGGAGTTGCTGTTGCCCTCATCTCGAGAGCCAAAAAGCAACTGGTAAAGCGTCGCATAATTCCGCACTATGTGTACTACTAGGTATGGTCCATGCTTCGATTAATAACAATCGAAATTGTAGGGGTTGTCAAAGGTGTTCTTTGAACTGGAAAAAGGGTGTAAGCTTTCAAAAATGGTAAAATAATAAATTAAAAAGAACTTTCTCTTAAAATACGTATATAACCACCGCAGTATGTCTATCTCTTTCTTATTATTCTCGAATGATCCGATCTGTGAATTGTAACGGACATTCTTTCATTTCTGCTTTACATTGATTTTTTTGCTGCCTGCGCTGCAGCGAAAATTCGTATGCATAAGTTTAGTCTCAAATAAACCTCTACTCGAATAGGTTATGGGCCCAGGCAGCAGAAAGTAAAACTGTGCGGGTTGGTCGGAAAGACTTGTAAGAGATTCGTTTTGTTAATTAAAGTTTGTGATTAACTAATTTGTTCAAGATGAGTGCACAATTTTCAATCAAAAAACTAGATGGTGAAAATTATAGTGTATGGTCAGTACAGATGAAAAGTCTGTTGATTCATTCTGATTTGTGGTCGGTGACATGTGGTCGGTTAAAAACGTTGTTTGACAGTAAAGACGAGAAAGCCCTCGCAAGTATGTATATTGTTGTGCGTAAGTCCGTCGCAGATCAACGGTATAAAACATTGTAAAACCGCGAGCGAAGCATGGGCAAAGTTATCCGCGATCCACATGCCCTCCGGTCCGGCTAGAAAAATACAGTTGTTTAAACAATTGTTGTATACTAAAATGTTGGCTACAGACAGTATTCGAGAGCATTTGAATAATTTTTCTAATGTCGTAGAAAAGTTAAATGAAATTCAGGAACAAGTGCCTGATGAAATGCTCGTTATAATTTTGTTGGCAAGTTTAAGTGATGATTTCGAAAATTTTGTAGTTGCCATTGAAACGCGAGACTCGTTGCTATCGCTAAGCCCTCTAAAAATTAAATTGCTTGAAGAGGGAGAGAGACGCAAGATTGGCGAAGTAGCCGAGAAAAGTGAGAATAAAATGTATTCGTCGCGTCAAGAAAACGGTAAAAAGAACAAAGCAATGAGAGAACCAAAAAACATTGAATGTTGGTTGTGCGGTCGTCGCGGGCAATTCGCGTCGAAGTGTGGTTCGAAAGAGAGAAAAGACAACGCGAACGAAAAGAACAGTAAAAATTCTTTTTCGGTGCTCTCTACTTCTGGAACACGAATCGGTTTGTCGAAAAATGCGTGGTGTGTAGACAGCGGGGCTACAGCTCATTTGTGTGCGGACGAATCAATGTTTACGAGTATGCGTGAGCACAAAGTGAAAATCAAGTTAGCAGGCGACAGTTATATAGAAGCCGAAGGTTGCGGTACAGTGGAACTAATATGGAAAAATATCACGATCGAATTGGTTGACGTGCTATATGTAAAGGACTTACAATGTAATTTTATTTCGGTATCAAAGGCAACAGAAAATGGCTTAAGAGTAATTTTTGTTAAAAACAAAGTGTTTGTTAAAGACAGTAACAATCGTGATTTAATGATCGCAGAGAAACACAACGATTTGTTTTTGTTTGAAAGTAAAACAAAAACAGTGTTTGCTGCAGAAACAAATGTAAATCAGTTTAAATAAAATGATTAAGCAGGAAATGGTCTATGGTCTCAATGCTAAAGTGTGTAGTACAAATGACCTTGTATGTGAAACGTGTGCAAAAAGTAAAATTTGCGTTAAGAAGTTTCCGAAGTTTTCGGAAAGACGCTCAAAAGAATTGTTGGGCTTGATTCATACAGACATTTGTGGACCTATGCGTACAGCGTCACAAGGTGGTGCGCGCTATTTTGCAACTTTCATAGACGATAAATCACGTTATGTATCGGTATACATGTTAAAGAATAAGAGCGATATTTTCCAGAAATTCAAAGATTTCAAAATGCTAGCAGAAAATCAGACGGGTAAGCGTATAAAAGCCATACGAAGCGACAACGGCCGTGAGTACCTGAGCGATGTGTTTGAACAGTTCTTATCGAGTCATGGAATAAAAAGAGAACTCACTGTTCCCCACACTCCACAACAAAATGGTGTGGCGGAGCGCGCCAATAGAACCTTGGTGGAGACGGCGCGAAGCATGATAGTGCATGCTGGAGTTGGCGAATTTTTTTGGGGCGAGGCGATAATGACGGCTGCATACTTACGGAACAGAGCAGAAACTGCAACTTTGCCTGACAATACTCCATACGAAGTTTGGTATGGGAAAAAGCCGAGCGTATCTCATCTTAGAGTATTTGGTATGAAAGCTATTGTATTAGATAAAACTCATAAGAACAAGTTTTCAGCGAAAGGGAAACAGCATATTTTGGTAGGTTACTCCGAGACTGCCAAGGCTTATCGTCTTTACAACCCTGTCAAAAGGACCGTAGTAGTATCCCGAGATGTCGTGTTTTTGGAGCACAAGTTCATGAAAGAGTTGGAGCACGGTCGAGAATTATCATGTGAGTCAGATGTGGTAATCTTTCAGCCAGGTGAAAAACTTGATTGCGAGAATAATGATGAAATCCAAGAAAATTCTGTGGAGCAGCAAATTCCAATTGTTGATGAGCAAAGTGGTGACGAAGAAAATGCTGAGGAGGAGCAACCATATACCCGAAGAGGACCAGGGAGACCAAAGATTGTTCGCACTGGGCGTGCTGGTCGTCCACGAAGAGAGTACAATATGCTGAATGTACTAGATGCGAAAGACGTTATTGTTCCTACCTGTATAAATGAGGCATTTAAGTCAGAGCAGTCGGAAAACTGGAAATCAGCAATGCAGAAGGAGTATGACAACCTAGAAAACATTAAGACATGGAGTTTGGTTGATCTTCCTGCAAACAAAAAGGTTATCGGTTGTAAATGGGTTTTTACCACCAAACGAGATGAGAGTGGCAAAGTTCAGCGTTTCAAGGCAAGATTGGTCGCAAAAGAGTGTGGTCAACAATATGGAATTAACTACAAGGAAACTTTTTCCCCGGTTGCACGTTATTCCTCAATCAGACTGGTGATTGCGTTGGCGGTGGAACACGAGATGCACTTGCATCAGATGGATGTCTCCGCAGCATACCTCAATAGTGAGCTACAAGATGACGTTTACATGCGGCAACCTGAAGGTTTTGTCGATGCTGATCATCCCAAGCGTGTACTCAAGCTACATAAATCGTTGTACGGCTTGAAGCAGAGTGGGCGTGAGTGGAACCAAAAGCTGGATAGCATTCTTTTGAAGATTGGTTTCGTTCCGTGTGCAAGCGAACCGTGTATATACACGAGCAAAGTCAATGGGTATTTATCTATTATTGTTGTACATGTTGACGATTTTATACTTGCATGTACCAGAAAAGACGACGTGGCCTACATAAAGCATCTCGTATCAAACGAATTTGATGTGATCGACGGCGGTGAACTCCATCATTTTTTGGGGATGGAAATCGAGCGAGATGGCAAGACTGGCAATGTCTCCATAGGCCACAAGCAGTACATCCAAGGCTTGTTGCATGAATATGGTATGCAGGACTGTAAGCCGAATGCGACTCCTCTAGAGGTTGGGTTCCAGACGAAGTGCGATAGCGATGATTGCGGTCAAGTGGACAAGACACGCTATCAATCACTCATTGGTTCGTTATTGTATTTGGGGTTGACTATACGGCCAGATATAATACACTCTGTGGCTAAATTGGCGCAGAGAAATGCAGATCCGCACAAGGAACATGAGGTTGCAGCCAAGAGGATATTGAGATATCTAAGAGGTACCTCAGATGTGAGACTTCATTATAGCAAAACTGGTGTTCCTATTCACTGTTTTGTTGATGCGGACTGGGCTGGCGATTGCAACGATCGGAAGTCGTTCACCGGTTGGTCATTCCTTATTGCTGGAGCGGCGGTGTCATGGGAATCAAAGAAGCAAAATCTGGTTGCCGTCAGTAGCACGGAGGCCGAGTACGTGGCACTTTCTACAGCAGCCAAAGAAGCGATATACATCACAAAGCTGATCAACGAGATGGGATTCGGGCCGATGGCGAAGCTGCTAATTTATAGCGACAACCAGAGCGCACAATGTCTTGCTAAAGATGCTAAATTTCATTCACGTAGCAAGCATATTGAAATAAAATATCATTTTGTAAGGGAAATGTATAAAGAAAATGTAATAGATATCAAATACATTCCCACAGATAGTATGACCTCAGATATATTAACAAAGAACTTATGTAAGGTCAAACATGTAAAGTTTACAGAAATGTTGGGATTAAAATAATTTTTGTATTAGATAGACTTCGCGTTGAGAAGGAGTGTTAAAATACGTACATATATAAGCACCGCAGTATGTCTATCTCTTTCTTATTATTCTCGAATGATCCGATCTGTGTAACGGACATTCTTTCATTTCTGCTTTACATTGATTTTCTTGCTGCCTGCGCTGCAGCGAATATTCGTATGCATAAGTTTAGTCTCAAATAAACCTCTACTCGAATACTTTCCAAGTCTAAAGAGGAAAGAAAGAGCATTGTTATACTCTTTTTATGCCTTTTTATACCCACACAGAATCAGACGACCCCATAAAGTATATATATTCTTGATCAGCATGAGAAGCCATGTCCGTCCGTCGGTGCGTATGCGTTTTACTCAGCTTAAGAGCTATCGGAATGAATTTTGTTTTATTTTTTTGGTCTTTTTTTTACCCGGGTGAGATAAAGTATGAAAATCATCGGGATCGGACTACTATTATCATATAGTTCTAGAAGAAACATTTTTGCAGAAATTGGAGTATCCCCATGAAATTTGATAGTATTGGATATAAACCCGCAGATCCCAAAATTTGAATCTGATCGGATAAATAGAACACAAGTTACAGTCAATATAAATCGGCTCAAGCGTTGACAGCGGCGCTGCTTCTTGCCTAAAACGCCATCATCAAATCAGCAGAGCACATGGCTCTTTCACTTTCGTTTGCTGCTGTGTGCCGGTGATAGGGTTGCAAAACTATCGATGGTCCTTCCATCGATGTTTTTTGCCATCGATGGTTTTACCATCGATTGATTTACCATCGATAGTGTAAACAATCGATTGATTTACCATCGATAGTGTAAACAATCGATACTATCGATAGTACTATGGGAAATTGAAAATAAAATTTTCAGGGACGGTAAATAATAATTATTTTGTGTTTTTTAATTCAAATTACGTTAGGAGAGCTAACAGTAGACCAATGTACTCGTTTATGCATTAATTATGATGTTTCAGTATGATTTAAAAATCCATGATTTTTAATCAATTTATTAAAAATTAAGTTTTAAAATAAATTTCATATTGTGATAGTTTTTGCGACCTCTGTGTTGGTATATTTTGATGTCATCAGGCTTCAGGTCGATTGATTAAAATAAAAATAAAATATCAAAGAAGCTAACTTCGCATATGCCAAAGTTTTTATACCCTTGCAGTCCTTGGCAATAATATTTTTACATTTTAAAAAGTTCTTTCCCTCAATTCATCAATACACAAACAAAACATTCAAATTATTACTCTTTTTACTACAATTGTTTCTTCTTCTTCTTGCATCATTCCCTAAGCAAAGCACGGCACGCATACACATACAGTTTGTGTAGAGCTGCGTCTGTGTGTGTGTATGCATGTGCTCTGTTGATTTGATGATGACGTATTAGGCAGCAGGCAGATTTGAGCCGTTTTATATTGACTGTAACTTGTGTTCAAATAGAACACAAACCTGAAAATACCCTCAAACATATATTCAACAAGACAAAATTCAAGATAGAGATGACAAATAGAAGCAATGTAATATACAAAATTCCATGCAATGGACAAGGAAATAAGATATACATAGGGACGACAAAATCGAAATTAAAAACTAGGATTTCCCGACACAAATCTGACTATAAAATGAGACATTATATAGATACACCAAAAACAGCACTAATGACACACTGTGCAACTAGTGGCCGTGCACCGAATTTCGAAGAGACAACAATATTAGATGAAGAGCGACACTACAACAAAAGGTTTACCATGGAGATGCTACATATCATCAATAGTCCCAGCGCCACACGACTTAACTTTAAGACTGATACCGACAACTGCGCTCACATATACAGACATTTACTTGACAACTCTTCTTAACTCCACGTCGAACGGTGCTGACGTATTAAATAATGTATATTACAAGATTGTTAAATGTCACATAACTGTTAAATGTTCTTGTATTCTATTGTAGTAAAAAAAATAAACAAAAAACTGCGGTTTTTTATTTTTTATTTTAATCAATTGACCTGAAGTCTCAAAATATCATCATCAAAATAAATTTCATAATGATTACAGTCCCTGAAAATTTTTCCTTTAAACTTACAAAATATTTAACCTTATACCTAAAAACTCAACAAAATATTCAAAATATTTCTATCTCTTAGAGGTTAATAAGGCAACACCATGAGATTCACAAAAAATTTTCTACTCAAGAACCCATATGTTCTTGTTTAGCAGTGTCAACATTCTTTGGCTTAAGCAGTGTCCTTCTTATTCCAATTATTTCACCGGCTTTACTAAACGTTTTTTCGGATTTCGTCGAGCTGGCTGGAACACAAAGATACTTGTAGGCGCACTGTGCACTTTGCTTAAAGTTAAGTTTCCAATAAGTTAATATCCTGATCCGCATTGCGCTGCTCGAGGTATTGACGCATGGTTATAATGTCGTCAGATCTACCAGTTCGTTGTTTTTGATGAATTCGATTAGACAAAAATTGTAGAATATTTTCACGTTGCTTTGGCGGCTCCTCGATGGGTGGGTAATTTTCGTCAGCGTTTTTGAGACTGGCAACTTCGCCTTCTAAAGCTGCAGAAGCTTGTTGAGCGTTGGCAGCACTTCCGAAACCTTTTTAGAACCTTGGATCCAACATTGTGGCCAAGCGTGGAACTGTTCTGGTCTCATAATGTGACATCAAATGGCTTTAGGATTTCGCACAAGTCTTCGATGGAATATTGCTCGTTTCTTAAAGGTAATGGCGCTTTTGAACAATTTAGAAGGACGCAGCCAATAGGATCTCTTAATAACAAAATAAATCATATGTAACGCGCTATTCCAGCGGGTTGAAACTTATTGAATTAGGCTATGTGGTTTTTCTCTGCTTAGAGCCTCTTTTAGTTTGGCATATTCAATCGTGCTGACTTTAAAAAATGTTACAATTTGTTTTACAGTGGGTAGTTTTTTCACACTTTCGAGAGACAAGAGATCCCGAACAAGCTAATTAATTGAGTGCGCAAAGCAAGGCCAATGTTTTTTTGAAAGTATGTCTGTTACAATAGTTATTATTTTCTGAAAAATGTTTCGTGATTTGTTTCACTATTAAGTGGTCTAGTTGAGAGTCTAGCGGACTTTGAACTCTTGTCTTGCACAAAATGATATGTTACTGTAATGTAATTTATATTGCTTTGCGAGGTCCAGAGATCAGTGGTCGGAGAGCTGTAATCAATATCATTTAAAATTTTTCTTACTGCTTGAACCAGTTTATTATACATATTCTTTATATAAACATTTTGCAGACTAGTACGAATTGAAAGCTTATACGTGGGATCTAGTAACTTAACGAACTCTTTAAATCCAAAATTTTCCACAATTCTGTACCTCCGTTGCCACCATCTTGGCTAGAGATTTATCAAGCAACTTTTTTCGGATTGAAGTCGTATCATAAAATGCATTAGGCTTAACAAATTTGGAAATACTTTGCAAGTCTGTGCTGTCACCAAGTTGAATAGGATGACTACGCTTGAGATGGTATATTACGTTCGACGTGTTCCCGCTCGTTTTATATTCCTTGCCACCAAAAAAAGTCCATACCTCCGAAGTTGACCACTCTGCTCATTGGACACTGTGGCTTTAAGTTCAATAATGGAGTGAAGAGGAGCTTTTTATAAAAACAGAAAACGACATTAATATATAAACAGGAGTACAAAAATCAGAGAGCCGGGGCTTACTTCCACCGCGTAAAAGTTTGAATACACGTGCAAGTTTTTTGTTACTCTTTCCTTATCTATTGCCGTCAAAGGAAAAAATGTTTTATCTAAAAAGTCCAATGTTTGCGAAAGGAAATAACGAAGTTATTGATCAGGGTCGCTGTTCCGATTGTATGGGAGCTATATGATATAAAGGTCCCATCTGGCTGATTTCGAGTCATACAACCTGTGCACTGTATAGAAGCCTACATGCAAAATTTCAGCTTTGTGTCTCTTATGATTTAGGAAGAGATAGCGCTGATCCAGACGGACGAACTTGAAATCGTCTCGTCGTGCTGATCAAGAATATATATACTTTATATGGTCGGAGACGCTTCTTTCTATGCGTTGCACACTTCTGAACCAAATAAAAACCAGGTGGAGCAGGAATTAAAAAGATACTCGACTTAGTGGGACGAGCATCAAAATATTTTTCCTTTGTTGCAGAAAACAAGTTTTTTGTATACCGGCAAGCAGCGCGGCTTCCGAAAGAACTTTTTTAAATGCAAGAAATTAGATAACTAAACGACACTGTTTAAATGCTGCAAATTCACAAAACATTACAAAACCAGAGGACCGGGGCTTACTTCGACCGCGTCAAAGTTTGTATACCCTTGCAAGTTTTTTAGTAACTCTTTTATCTAAACTAACTGTTTAATCTAAAAGGGTAATGTTTGCGAAAGAACGGCCTTTAATCTTAGCCTAGGATATAACGAACTTTTTGATGAAAGTCACTGTTTTCCACCGATCGTTCGGTCCATATTCGGCACAGTCATTAACAGGTATATTTAACTATCAAATGTTTAATTTAAAAGCAATCGCATTAAAAGTAACGAAGTTATTGACAAAAGTCACTGTTTTCGACCAATCGTTCCTATGGTAGGTACATGATATAGTCACCCGATCTTGATCAAATTTGGCACAGTTGTTTATAAGTGCAATAAACACCAATATTAAATTTCATGACGATAGCTCAGAAAATAGCGAAGTTATTCAGAAATGTCACTGTTCGTGACTTTGACGTTTGTATGGGAGCAATATGATATAGTGGTCCAAACCGGCTGAATCCGAGATACGTGCAAAATTTCAGCTCTGTAGCTCTTACGGTCTAGGAGGAGTTTGCGTTGATCCAGACGGACGGACAGACGGACGGACATGGCTATTTAAACTCGTTTCGTCGTGCTGATCAAGAATATGTATACTTTATATGGTCGGAGATGCTTCTTTCTATGCGTTTCACACTTCTGACCAAAATTAATATACCCTTTTTGCAAAGGTATAAATATCAAAGAAGCTAACTTCGGCTATACCGAAGTTTATATACCCTTCAATTCCTTGGCAATAATATTTTTACAGTTTTAAATTTCTTTTCCTGAAACTCAATTTATCAATACACAAACAAACCATTATAACTCTTTTCACTATAAGTTTTTCTTTTTCTTCCATCATTCCCTAAGCAAAGTACGTTCGCTCAGCGAACCCGTCGATTTGATACAAGAAAATGAAAAAGAAAACAATCTCATAATTAATTTTGTTCATGTGCATTTTTCCAGCAAAGCGATATAGGCGTGCTCGCGTCGAAATGCTGCAACAGACTACTTATGTTTTTACGCTCTCAAGTAGACTTCGTGTTGACTTTTGCATGCACACAGATTGTAAAACGATCAAATGCCGAAGAAAAGTGCCAGCACGGGCTTTGGGTGCGTTCCCCTGATATAGACACACAACATACTGCAATATGAGCGCAAGTAGCTGCCACAAATGAAACGAAATCGAGAAAAAAATTAAAGAGAGCGAGCGCGGGAGCTAGAAATCACAATAACAAAAACAAGACAACAACAAACGAGCGTTGCTTGCGATTTACAAGGAAGAGATAAGATGATGAAAAAATGAAGTAAGTAAGTCGTCTCGCCGACTTAGGTATACCATACTCCAGTAAAGCAAATATTTCAAAATTATAATAACAAATGAATTTACGTTTTTACGTAAATTACGTTTACGTTTTACGAATTCTCATGCATTTTATAAGCATATCTTAGTATCTCCCTCACTCAAGCATACGAGCACCCTAGCGCCCCCACCAGCCAACGGCCAACTCCGGCCTTGTGGAAAAACTTTTATCCGCATAACTTGGCTATTTTTAATTCGATTTGGATCAATTTTGGATATTGGTATCAAATTTAAGTGTGCCAAAGTTGATTGGACAAGGTAGAAAATTACGCGAGATACTCGAGGGGCGGAAAGGGGCGTGGCTAAATCGTTACACATACAAAATGTGCGCATTTACTAAGCAAGTATACATACGAAATTTGGCGTCTCTAGCTATTATAGTCTTTAAGAAAATGGGTTTTGTTTGAATTGCGTGGGCAGAGGGGGCGTGGCTAAAATTTGAAATACACTTTACCACCGTATGTAATGCACGAGTCTACGTACCAAATTTGGTGACTCTAGCTTTTATAGTCTCTGAGATCTACGTGTTCATACGGACAGACAGACGGACAGACCGACGATCCGGCCGACAGACGGACGGTCATGTCTAGATCGACTCGGCTGTTGATCCCGATCAACAATATATGTATATACTTTATGGTGTCGGAGATGCTTCCCTCTGCCTGTTACCTACATTTTGGTGACTTTAATATACCATTTCATAATGAGTTTATGGTGGTAGAGAGAGGAAGAAAAGAAAAAAAACAACAAAGGTTATTAGGACAGTGATAAACAGAAGTTAAAGTTGATAAAATTATTAACACAAACACACAAAAACGCAACGAGAGGCGCAAGATTGATTTAATTTAATAATACTTATAATTTAAATTGCGATCGCGATGCCGATAAAAAAAAAATAAAACAGAGGGCCGGGGTTAACTTCGACCGCGTCGAAGTTTGTATACCCTTGCAACTGTTTGGGTAATTCTTTCCTTACCCATAGATATCAAAGTGTAAAAAAGTTTTATCCAAAAAGTCTAATGTTTGCGAAAGAACGGCCTTCAATCTTAGCATAGGATATAACGAACTTTTTGACAAAAGTCACTGTTTTCGACCGATCGTTCCTATGGGAGGTCTATGATATAGTCACCCGATCTTGACCAAATTTGGCACAGTCGTTTATAGCTACAATAAACTAACTTATATTAAATTTCACGACAATAGCTATAAAATTAATGAAGTTATTGAGAAAGTCACTGTTCGTGACTTTGCCGTTTGTATGGGAGGTATATGATATAGTGACCCGATCTTGATCAAATTTGGCACAATCATTAATAAGAACATAAAACTGAGAAATACCAACTTTTATGACAATAGCTATAAAATTAATGAAGTTATTGAGAAAGTCACTGTTTCGTGACTTTGACGTTTGTATGGGAGCTATATGATATAGTGGTCCGATCCGGCGGAATCCGAGATATACAACACCTGCAGTATATACAAGCCTACGTGCAAAATTTCAGCTCTGTAGCTCTTACGGTCTCGGAGGAGTTTGCGTTGATCCAGACGGACGGACGGACGGACGGACATGGCTATTTGAACTCGTCTCGTCGTGCTGATCAAGAATATATATACTTTATATAGTCTGAGATGCTTCGTTCTATGCGTTGCACACTTCTGACCAAAATTAATATACCCTTTTTGCAAGGGTATAAAAATCAGTTAAAGTCAGCTAAAACCCTCTTTTTAGATGGCGTAGATGTATGTATGTACATACAATCGTGGACAGAAGTATTTTGAGTTCACGTTGTCAAGTGTAAAATCGCTTTTTTTGGAAACTGAAAGGAGTAACGGAATTCTTTAAATTTTTAATAAAGAGATGGTATCAAAGCATATAAGAAACCAAAAGCTTGCAGTGGTAACGGTAAAAATGAAATTGCTGTATTTACATATTTAAGTTAAAGATTATGCTTATATGGCCGGACAAAAGTATTTTGACATTTCAATGTTGCTTAACAAAAATTGAGATAAAGTAAACTTTGGTGAAAAATTGGTGTATATTAATAAAAAGTAAATCCTCCTTTGGCATCAATGACCTATTGTAAGCGTACAGGAACTGATTTCACCAATTTTTGAAGCGTTTCCAAGGATATTTCCCGCCAAAGTCTTTAAACTTCAGCAATCGTCTGCTCACGCGTTCTGGATAAGTCAGCGCTGCGTTTTCTTTTAATGTAAGCCCACACATTCTCTATTATGTTTAAATCAGGGCTTTTAGGTGGCCAATCTAGTGTATTGACTTTGACATCGCTTAAAAATGTATGTACATATATGAAATATTTGAATAATGCTATTCGTCAGAAAATCGACTTAAAGGTTTTTATACTCGAACAGCTTCGCTGAAGGCCAATCAGCTAAAACGCTAAGTCTTTGTCTGTTTTATTACGATTTACTTTAAATTATCACACAACATTCTTCAAATGCTAATAATTTAAAAAAATATAAAAGAAGCTAACTTCGGCAATGCCGAAGTTTATATACCCTTGCAGTCCTTGGCAGTAATATTTTTACATTTTGAAATTTCTTTCCCTGCAACTCAATTCATCAATACACAAACAAAACATTATTACTCTTTTTACTTCAATTATTTCTTCTTCTTCCATCATTCCAAAAGCCATGCACGGCACGCATGGGAATACTCGAATTTCTGCAAAAATGTTTCTTCTAGAACTATATGATATAGTAGTCCGATCACGATGATTTTCATCCTTTATCTTACCTGGGTAATAAAAATCCCCAAAAAATTTCATTCCGATAGCTCTTAAGATGGCTGAGTAAAACGCATACGCACCGACGGACGGACCGGCGGACATGGCTATATCGATTCAGCTTCCCATGCTGATCAAGAATATATTTATGGCGTCGGACGAATCACTGCTTGTTGGAATATATCCTATTTTGCAGTTTATAAAGAAGTGACATATGGTCTTTATTTGATTCCTACCTCTGTAAAACTTTAAAATCATCGGACAATGAACAATGATTTTAGTTGGCTAGATAAACCAGTGTCGCTTAAGTCATATTTAGTTTTTTTACTTTAATTATGCAAATGTATTGTAATAGCGTATTTATTTTCTGAAAATATATGTACAATTAGAGATGGCAATAGATTTATTTTTTGTTGCGCAGCTAGTGCGTCTGATCAATTGTCTTGTTGTCGGAAGAAGAAGGAGGCCAACTCCAGTGTGGCCTTAGGCCGCATATCGATATTTTCACTGGGCAACTTAATACTAACAATCGATACTTAAAGATACTGACTTACTACTAACAATCGATATTTATAATACTGACTTACTACTAACAATCGATACTTAAAATACGGGCTTCGATATAAGTGTGAACATTTAACAGAATTCCAAAATAACTATCTTACAACTCGGCCGTCCTGACAAGGAATCGACCTCGATTCTAATTCTAAATCTCCCTCCTCAAAACTAACGGCCGGGAGGTGGTGCTTCGCATAGTACTCAGCATTATATTCTTGGGACTTGATAATGTTACGGAAGGCTAATCTCCGGACGTCTACCTCTGAGGCATCGACCTCCTCCGTCCTCTCACCCAATCGTTCGGTTAGTTCATCCACTATCACGCCTTGTTGTTCAACTCCGAATAGGAGTACGGAAGCGGCAAATTTTGTTGTGGAGTGGACGGAGATAACTCCGTCAATGCGAACTCTATGTTCGGTAGTTGTTCGACCCAATCCGCGTGGTCCAACATAGGGCCCAAAACCCGGTTAACACGCTCGACTTGGCCGTTGGCCCGGGGTGAGGCAGTGGCATTTTGCACATGAATTATATTATTGGACCTCAGAAATTCTCCAAATTCGGAGGAAGTAAAGCAGGTAGAAAACTAATGGGTCCCCAGGAACGTTCGTTTTGGAAACCAACAAACTGAATTCTTGGAGACAGACTTTTTATTTATTCTTTATTCATTTATTTATTTACGTCAACAGCAGACGACGAAAAACTTAAGCTAAAAGACAGATAACAATTAATTGCAGAAGGTAGCTTAGCTTTATACACAACTAAACATCCCCGACCCGGTGGAGGTGTTTTATTTGCACAAGGTGTCAGCTATGCCCCGATTCACAGCCAATGTGGTAAGGGATGAATTGCAGCCAAACCAAGTCCAGAATATATTCAGCGGTTTACCTGTAGATGATTAAAAAGTATAGCGCGAAGAGAAGTGACAGAGAGATGAGGAGAGATAAGGTGACAAAGGTTGTTAAAAGATTGGCAAAGGTGAATAGGAAAAAGTTTCTGGTCCGACGTGAAGGAACACAAAATATAGCGAATCTAGTAAATTAGTAGAAATGAGTTCGACGTTGACTAGTTTATGGAGAAAGATAATGCCAAATAAGAGCCTACGGTTGTAAAGTGAAGGAAGATTAATAAGAAGAAGTCTGTCGGAATAAGAAAGTAGGCAACGACTCGGGTTCCAATTAAGACCGCGTAACGCAAACTTAAGGAATTGCTTCTGTACCGATTCAATACTACGTTGGTGAACATCATATTGAGTGTTCCACACTGGCGAGCAAAATTCTAGAGTACGGCGAACTAACGAAATGTATAAAACCTTTGTTACGTAGGGTGTAACCTTCCTACTCGGTTTCTCGTTGCGCGCCATAATTTTTATATAATCGGTTCTCCTATCACAGCGACGATAAATCTATCGATAACCAAAAAGAAGGCGGTAGGTGAATTGCAGCAGATCGAGATCCTCTGGTTCCGTAGCTCTTGCGGGGTGGGGGGGTTGTTTGCTGAATCTCTACATTGAATTATAAAATTTTATTTTATTAGGATCTCTACTGAAACTAACTTTAAATGAAAATCAAATGTCTGGCAGAAAATACTTACGAATACGGTAAGTAATTCATGTTAATAAAAAAACGAAAGAAATGAAGGTGTATCCTTTGATTCACAAGCTAGCGGTTACTGAGGTCAAGATGTAGATGGACCTAGTCAGTTCTATACCCTCCCAACCATGAATCTTTATTGGCATTTGTAAAGATTCCCAAAAAAACTGATCGATATCAACTCATGTACCCATGTCACTAGGAAAATTAATTACAAAGCTGAAGCAATCATATTCAAATTCATTATAATTTCAGATAGGAGCATTTCTTGTTGTACACAATAAATTTTAAAGAAATATTTACAGACTAATTTTAAACAGCTGGTCTGGTATGACTCAACATTTTGAGATTCCGAACTTTCAGTCTTGCAAAACAATGGAACTCAAAGCAAATTAAACTATTGAATAATAGGGACTAAAACTAGTAGTATAAGAGAGAGCTTACTAGTTACACATTATTAATTATTGTAGAAGATTATAGAATAAAAAAAAATATAGAAGGAATATTAAACGAATCAAGTAACCTTTTTCTTGTAATTATTCATCATATTTCAAGTTCTCTTTTATTTTTTTTTTGTTTTTTTTTTTTTTAAATTTTTTAAAGTTATTTTAAATTTTCAAGTCGCACAAATTCACTCATTGCTTTTGATTGCTCTTCAAGTCAAACATTATTTACGGAAATCAATTTTTTTTTTTTTAATTTAATTTAATCAAATCATTTGGTTGATCACAAAACGCTGAAACAGAAATTACATCAACAAATCAGAGTATCCATTGACTACCGTCCTCCATAGTTCGCAAAAACTTGGTTAAAAGTCGCCGAATTGATACTGCTTAATACACTAGGCACTTACCCCATAGTTTATTCGCTGAAAGGCCTTCCATCGATGCACTGTGGGAAGGTGTTTATACGATGATTTCTCCTTCGCGCATTATTGTAGTGTATTCACATAGTCGCCTATCATTCATACTTAAAGTATAGCTCAACTTGTAACACTTTGTTGCAAGCATAAACAATCTTCAATTGCTTGTATATATGTATGTGCAGGCATGCACATACATACATACTGATTATGCATATGCGTAATATGAGCTAGGGCTAAGAGAGCGTGTGACCGCTGAGTCAGCACTTTGGCCGCCCAGACTGTGAGCGTCCAACTATGTGAGTACACTCGCTCCGCACAAAAAAAAAAAATATTAATTAAATAAAAAAAAAATATATAATACATACGAAAAAAAAAAAAAAACAACAGCTAATAATTGATGCGGTGAAATATCAGCAACAGCAGCAGCCAATTAAGGCCACAGTGTCGGAGAAGGAAAATATGCCCACATGAGTGACACTGGATTTGGAAATTCTGCACCTGTCGTGCAAAGGGACGCGCCAACACTCGAGGAAGCACTCGAGGCGTGTCCAGCCGATGGACCCCGTCCTCTTACCATAGAGCAATATAAGGCGAGGACTGCAAGGAAACAGGAAAAACCAAAACATAAACGAAGCGGCCGGAGGATAAAGCTACTACAACAGAGACGTTTAATGAAGGACATGTTGGAGGCCACCAAAGAAAAAGAAGACCGACAGCGCTACATAGAGCGCCTGCAACAAATAAATAACGAGCTTCGCCAAGGTGCGAAACAACGGCAAACGGGCTGCATAATTGCAGTAGCCCCAATTTGCCCTTAATTTTAATTATTTATAACAAATCTATGCGGGAAACCGCTGTTTACAAATTACTAACAAAAAAAAATAGGCTTGTACTAACACATGTGGTAGACATAGATTTAATCAAAATTGTAAAACTTATGTAAGTCTACCACATGCCCTTAACTCTTTTCCTTTTCTCTGGCTCACTGTATTACACAGTTGATGCACTAAAAAAAAAAAATCATCTCTGGCTCACTGTTTAAACAGTTGAGATTTCCAAAATTAAAAAAAAAATATTAATAAAAAAAAAAAAATTACTAAATATCAATACTTACATTTGCATAAAATTGAAAAAGAAATACAAAAAGAGAGCTTACAATTTTTTTTTTTTTTTTTCAAAGTTCAAATTCAAATTTTCAAATTTTCCCATGAAACTCTCATTAAATGTATGGAGTCGAACTCCATATCAAAGCTAGATAGTACAGAAGAAAGTATTAGAAAATTAGTTAGCATGTTGGACCATGAGTCCAAGGTAGCGGATTCAACCGCTAATGTTATAAATACTGTCGAAACATTTTCAATCGACTTAAAATTTATAACAATTTTATTAGTAATAATCGTCGTTTTGCTATTAGCAAACTCCCTGACGAAACTTTATAAATTGCACAATAGATGCATCAAAAAGAAATACCAGAGTAGGGCCATAGACTTAGACAAGATCTAAAAAATATGGAATGGAATAATTTAGTAAAAAATCTAAATAATTCCAGAGACAAATTTAACAGATCATATAATTGTATCAATAAAGATACAGTTATTAGAATAGAAACTCTAAAATTACACATAAATAACCTTATTCAACAATATAATAATATTGTTTTAAAAATTCAATTGGTCGACGACCAGCTTACTCCTGCTCATAAAACACAGTGCTACAATTTAATACAATCTTTAAATGAAAGGTTGACAAAAATAAGCGCGAGAAGAAGTCTGGAAATACAAATACCAGAAGAACCATTAGCTTTAGCCGAGTTCGATGCAAATCAACTAAGCGAGCTAAATGAGTCAAAGCCAACAGTCGACATCGAACAAGATAGTGACATTGAATCATTGTTCGAAGAAATAATCCCTACTAAAATGGCACTAATAGTTGTAGATTTTTTTGAAGCTGGCCTCAAGTCTAATATCAGACTATGACGGTAAGCCAGAAAATTTGCAAAGTTTCCTAGATTCTTTAAATCTAGTAAACACACTAAAAGGCGACCATGAGCAAACAGCCATAAGCCTGATCAAAACAAAATTAAAAGGCCACGCCAGAAATTTGATAACCACTGAACAGACAATAGGTGAGATCATTACTCACTTGTCTACAACAGTGAAGGGAGAGTCAGTAGAAGTGGTATCAGCTAAGCTTCTCAATCTCCAGCAAAGAAACAAAACTGCTACTCAATACACCCAAGAGGTGGAAAAGTTAGCAAAGGACCTTGAAGGTGCCTACATCAGCGATGGTGTGACCCCAACTCTTGCTACCAAGTATAGCACAGTAACAGCAGTAAAGGCAATGACGAAAAATTGCACAATAGAAAGGGTTAAGAACATCATGATGGGAGGTATTTTCACAAATATGGATGATGCTGTATCCAAATTTGTAAACACTTGTACTGAGATAACAGGACAAATCAATTCAGTCCTATATTATCGACGAGGTATAAGTTACAACAATAGAGGAGGCCGAGGTTATAATCGTGGCAGAAATTATAACTATAATAATAACAGCAACAACAATAACAACTTCCATAATAATAATAACCGTGGTGGAAGACGAGGCCAGAATAGAGGAAGAGGCCGAGGAAACTTCAACCGAGGCTATAATACCGGTAATGTCAGATTATTACAGAATACATCGGAAAACCAACAGAACCCTTTAGGCAACACAAAATAAATCCAAAAATTTACACTATCAACCTTAGTCTTAACATATTTGTTTGCTTCACAAATCACGAAACAAACACAAATTTAACATTTTTAGTAGATACAGGAGCAGATATATCACTCCTAAAAATAAATTCAGATAATTACAATATCAAAGACAATAAAATTATAGACATTGAAGGCATAGACCAAGGAATAATTCAATCCAAAGGAATCACAGCAATAGAAATTCAAACAGCCAAATACATAACTCCACATGAATTCCATTTAGTAGATCCCGATTTCGCAATACCATGCGATGGAATAATCGGCATTGACTTCATAAAAAAATTCAATTGCCAGTTAGACTTCAACCCAACCGAAGATTGGTTAATAATTAGACCAAACAACCTAAATTATCCGATTTATGTTCCGATTACATATAGTTCAGGCAATAATGCACTACTTTTACCAGCTAGATCCCAAGTGGTCCGAAAAATAGAAATAAACACAGAAGAAGAGTGCATATTGATACCAAATCAAGAAATTCACAATGGAATTTATGTCGCTAATACAATAGCAACGTCCAAACATGTTTACGTCCGCCTGTTGAATACAACTAATTCTGACCAATTGGTCAATGTAGGAAAACAAAAATATGAAACACTTTCAAATTACGAAATTGTCCGAACAAACCCAGACATCAGATGTGAAACAGTTTTGAATAGCTTAAAGAAAAATTTCCCCCTCAATTTAAAGAACAGTTAACAAAATTATGTACCAAATATAGCGATGTATTCGGACTAGAAACCGAATCGATATCAACAAACAATTTCTATACGCAAACATTAAGACTAGGGGATGATGAACCTATTTATATTAAGAACTACAGAAGTCCGCATAGCCAAATAGAAGAAATCCAAAAACAAGTAGGAAAATTAATAAATGATAAAATCGTAGAACCATCTGTATCCGAATACAATAGCCCACTCTTATTAGTCCCAAAGAAATCTAACTCAGAAGAAAAGAAATGGCGATTAGTAATTGACTATCGTCAAATAAACAAAAAATTATTGTCCGATAAATTTCCGCTTCCCAGAATGGATGACATTCTAGACCAATTGGGTCGAGCTAAATACTTCTCCTGCCTCGACCTAATGTCCGGTTTTCACCAAATTGAACTAGAAGAAAGTTCAAGAAACGTAACATCTTTTTCAACAAGCAATGGCTCATATCGCTTCACGCGATTGCCATTTGGACTTAAAATAGCACCGAACTCTTTCCAGAGAATGATGACAATAGCATTTTCAGGATTGGAACCTTCGCAGGCATTCCTGTATATGGATGACTTAATGGTGGTAGGATGTTCCGAAAAACATATGATTAAAAACTTAACTGATGTTTTTAACGTATGTAGGAGATACAACCTAAAGTTGCATCCAGAAAAATGCTCATTTTTTATGCATGAAGTGACATTCCTAGGTCACAAATGCACTGATAAAGGAGTCCTGCCCGATGACAAAAAATACGATGTCATAAAAAATTATCCGGTTCCGCATGATGCAGATAGCGCGAGGCGATTCGTAGCATTTTGTAATTACTACCGTCGTTTCATAGAAAACTTCGCCGACCATTCGCGACACATAACTAGATTATGCAAAAAGAATGTCCCTTTTGAATGGACGAGCGAATGCCAAAACGCATTTATGCATCTTAAAGAAAAGCTTATGCATCCAACACTACTTCAATATCCCGATTTTAGCAAAGAATTTGGTATAATAACTGATGCTAGTAAACAAGCTTGTGGAGCGGTTCTAACTTAGAACCATAGTGGACTTCAACTCCCAATAGCTTATGCATCACGTTCATTTACAAAAGGCGAAAGCAATAAAAGTACAACAGAACAAGAGTTAGCAGCAATTCATTTGGCAATAACACATCCTAGACCATATATTTATGAAAAACATTTTACAGTAAAAACAGATCACAGACCACTAACATATTTATTTTCAATGACAAATCCAAGTGTCAAATTAACACGCATGCGGCTGGAACTTGAAGAATATGATTTCACAGTAGAATACCTAAAGGGAAAAGATAATTTTGTTGCGGATGCACTTTCCCGCATAACAATAACCGATTTAAAAGACATTCAACATAAAGTCCTGAAAGTCACTACCAGGCGACAAAGTAGACAAGAGAAGAACTGTACAGTTAAAAACAATGAACTTTTGCCAAGGCAAAATCATTTAAATGTATCCAAGCCCAACGTGTACGAAGTCATTGCAAATGATGAAGTACGAAAAGTAGTGACCTTGCGCATCACAGAATCTAAATGTTTCTTTAAGCATGGAAATAAAGTGATCGCAAGAATTGAAGTTAGCGACATATATACTAATGGAATTCTCGACTTAGGTCAGCTCTTCCAAAGGCTTGAAAAAGAGGCCGGTATATTAAACATCCGCCAACTCAAAGTGGCACCGAGTGAAAAGGTCTTTGAATCAATTTCAATAGATACTTTCAAACAAATGGGCAATAAAATATTAAGATCATTACGAGTAGCGCTACTCCAGCCGGTGACCCATTTAAGAAATGAGAAAGAGATACAACAAGTACTGTCTACATACCATGATGATCCAATTCAAGGAGGTCATAGTGGCATTACAAGAACAATATCGAAAATCAAAAGACATTACTATTGGAAAAATATGACACGTCATATAAAAGAGTACGTACGTAAATGTCAAAAATGCCAGGTGTCTAAAACAACGACACATACAAAAACTCCTATGACTTTCACTGAAACACCAGCAAACGCTTTCGACATAGTGATAGTGGATACAATTGGTCCACTACCAAAATCGGAGCATGGTAACGAATATATAGTCACATTAATATGTGACCTAACAAAATATTTAGTAACCATACCGATCAAAAACGAAAGTGCAAACAATGTCGCAAAAGCAATTTTTGAAAACTTTATACTCAAGTACGGTCCAATGAAGACGTTCATTTCGGACATGGGAACAGAGTATAAAAACCAAGTAATAACTGATATATGCAAGTATATGAAGATCAAGAATCTCACCTCTACTGCATATCACCACCAGACTTTAGGGACAATTGAACGAAGTCATCGAACATTCAATGAATACATTCGTTCATATATCTCTGCAGATAAGTCTGATTGGGATGATTAGATTCAATATTTCACTTATTGTTTCAACACAACACCATCAGCAACGCACGAGTATTGTCCATATGAACTCGTATTTGGTAGATTGCCAAAACAGTTAATAAAATTGATAGAATAGACCCCCTTTACAATTTAAATGATTATGCTAAAGAAGTAAAATATAGGTTAGAAATAGCATATAAAAGAGCTAGAATTATGTTAGAAAAAGCCAAGGCTTATAGGAAAGATTTATATGATAAAACCAGTAAACATTTTGAATTAAGTGTAGGAGATAAAGTATTAATAAGAAATGAAGCAGGGCATAAATTACACCCAGTATATTTAGGACCATATATAGTAGAAAATATCAAAGAAGCTAACTTCGGCAATGCCGAAGTTTATATACCCTTGCAGTCCTTGGCAATAATTTTTTTACATTTTGAAATTTCTTTCCTTGCAACTCAATTCATCAACACACAAACAAAACATTCAAATTATTTCTCTTTTTACTACAAATTTTTAAGCAAGGCACAACACGCATACACATACATACATACGTGTAGCGCTACGTCTGTGTGTGCGTATGCATGTGCTCTGTTTGATTTGCTGATGACGTAGAACCGATTTGAATTGACTGTAACTTGTGTTCTATTTATCCGATCAAACTCAAATTTTGGGATCTGAGATTTTATATCAAATTATATTATATTGGTAAATTTCATGGCGATACTCCAATTTTTGCAAAAAATTTTGTTCTAGAGCCATATGATATAGTAGTCCGATCCTGACAATTTTCATACTCTATTATCTCCCGGCTAAAAGTAACTCAAATATGAAATTTCATTCCGATAGCTCTTAAGATGCCAGCGTGAAGTTGATTTGCACAGACGGACGGACGGACGGACGGACGGACAGACGGACATGGCTATATCGACTCAGCTTCTCATGCTGATCAAGAATATATATACTTTATGTGGTCGGAAACGTCTCCTTCTGTGCGTTACAAACATCTGACCAATTTTATAATACCCTCTGCAAGGGTATAAAAATAGGAGATAATCAAAACATTTTTATAAAAGATAGCAAGAATAAGAGACAAAAAGTACATAAGGATAGATTAAAAATTTACATTAAATGAAACGTTTCATGAGAAAATAATAAAAAAAAAAAAATAATTAGGTCTGATCAACCTTTTCAAAAAAAAAAAGAAAGATTTTTTTTTAATTTTATATAAATTTTTTTTTAAATTTTATGCAAACAAAAAAAAAACAAAACAAAAAAAAAAACATACAAAGAAAAAAAGACAAAAAAAAAAAAAAAACACTTTTTATCCAAAAATTAATTCTCAAAAGAAAATTTTTTTTCTCTAAATGACTACATATGTATATTACGTCATTTCTTAAAAAAGGGAGGTGTAGTGTATTTACATAGTCGCCTATCATTCAAACTTAAAGTATAGCTCAACTTGTAACACTTTGTTGCAAGCATAAACAATCTTCAATTGCTTGTATATACTGATTATGCATATGCGTAATATGAGCTAGGGCTAAGAGAGCGTGTGACCGCTGAGTCAGCACTTTGGCCGCCCAGACTGTGAGCGTCCAACTATGTGAGTACACTCGCTCCGCACACCCCCCCACACCATCCATTTGTAGCTGCCGTCCAACGGCAGCATAAGAACAGATATAGGCTAAGAACTCTTTAACGAAATAAAGGAAAATTATTATCAAAACTCACAGCTAAGGGCACAGACGTGCCGCTGTTTTTATTTAACATTATAATTAATACACAAACTTGGAACCCGGCCATTACATTATGACCACCATTAAACTCCGTTCACTCACTTTGCTTTTACATTTACTCTATTTTACGTTACTCTCGACTCGAATTATTTAATATAACCTTAACGAGATTTTAATTGATTCAATATTTGACTTATTTACATTCTCCTTCTTTTTTTTTTTGGTTTAACTGGATTAGGACTTGAAATTTAAAAATAAGATCAGAATGAAAATATCGGGACTTAAAGATTTCGTTCAAAACGAGGTTAATTTCAAAAAAATTTGTAGGAGCTTTCGAGGTGGTCACATGGAATGCGCTAAATCGGGCAACAGCAAGCGGTATCCAGAATTTGGCCAAAAGACAAACTTGTCTGGGTCAGCAACGGCAGAAGGTTAGGTAGGCCACTGCCCTTAAAACCTTGCCGTACAAAAAATCCGGTTCACCAAAGGTTAGGACACCTTTCGGGAAATGAGACACTTTGGCCGCACTGTAAGCCTTAGCTTAGAAACGCTGTGGCACTGCCGGTGTTTAGTTGGCGGTGTCTTTTCAATGTCCGAATGCCAATTCCAGAAGGCAACGACAACCGAAAATTCGGATGCACGTGCTCCGGCATTAGAAATGGGTATTTGGAAACTCGCCGGTTTTCCAGAAAATAATCCTCCCAAATGAAAGCTATCAGGAATATTGGCCAGAAAAAGTAAGGTTTCCAATCTAGGGTATAGAGTAAGATGCAGATGGCGGCGGGTTAAAAATTCTAATTAACCTACATACCTGCTATGATTTATAACCAAAGATTTGGCTACAGCTTTTTTTTTTTATTCCACACTTTTCTCCTCAGAATTAAAATTGAAAATGAAGCCTAGCAAAAAAATGAAGCGCGTTGCCACCTCAAGAAAAACGATAGATCATTTATCGCTATCACCATATTATGCGTTTATCGTTCGATCGATACCAATATTTTTATTTATTGATTGATCGCTATTGGCAAAGTGCCGCGTAAAGACGTTAAGTTTAAAAATTTGAAAGTTTAAACTAGCGCACGCTACACCACCCGATAATATGCAACGTTAGGCAGCATATTAGTGGGAATTAGTTCCGTATATCCTTAGCGTGAAATGTTCCTACTTCTCTACCTTGCATATTTTCTAACAAATAAAAGCAGTTTCCGAGCTTCTTTTTGATTCGACATTTTATGAACTTAGGGGCTAATTTAGCATTGAAGTTCTGAGAGAATTTGCTTAACGCGAAGTTTCTGCGAAAAACTTCTTGGCCTTCTTTAAAAGAGACAGACTTACTGCGAAGATTATACTGTGCTACATTTCGATCATATGCTTTCTTAATGTTTTCTCCTATATCCTGTCGCAAAAGGTTTAACTGGTCAGTCTGATTGAGCGGTGTTATAGGCTCCTGTAACAACTTTAATTCCTTTAAAAGTTTATAATCTGAACCATGAGTAACCATGTCCAGTCCGAACAAAGCTTTAAAGGCTGAGCAACCTAAAGATTGATGCAACGATTATCGCAATGCGCAAGATATACTCGTTAAATGTTGATCCCAAAGCGTTTGATCCTGATTTTTTAAATACGAACGGATCGCAGCTAACAGAGAACGATTAACACGCTCAGCTGCGTTGCTTTGCGGAGAATATAAAGCGGTATACTGATGTTTTACGCCTAGTTCAGTAAGAAAAGAATTGAACGAATTTGCCTTAAATTGAACACCATTATCACTAACGATGGTTTCCGGTACTCCAAAACAATGAAATATCTGTTTTAGCAAAAATTCTTGTATATCCTCCGTGCGAAACTTTTTCAGAGGTTGTAACCAATGATACTTACTGAAATGGTCAAGAACAATTAATAAGCCGACAAATCCATTTTTGCTACGAGGGTAAGGACCAAGTAAATCGATATACAGACGTTGAAAAGGTCTACAAGTTGCTATATGCTGTCCCATAGGTGGTCCATTGGCATGTTCGGTTCGAATATACAAATGTTTATTTACAATTTTGATATCTGGGAATTTGTCTGGATTTTCAGTGATTTTCTTCTTCAGATACATATAACTATCGTCCAAAAATGCTTCAGAGTCCAGATCTATAATCGGACCCATTTCTATCGCCTCTATCGAAAGGTTGGGCAATCTTGATAACGCGTCAGGAATCAAGTGTTCTTTTCCTTTCCTATGCGACATATTAAACTTAAATTGTTGTAAGCGAAAAATCCATCGAGCTAATCTCCCAGAAACATTTTGTTGACGCATTAGCCACAATAAACTAGAGTGATCAGTAACTACTTCAAATTCTTGCAATTCCAAATAACACCTAAATTTTTCTATAGCCAGTATAACGGCTAAACATTCGCGCTCAGTAACACTATAATTGCGTTGGGCACGACTTAACTTTTTAGACACGAAAGCAATAGGCTTCTCTTCCTCTGCGTCTGATAATTGGACAAGTACAGCGCCAATACCATAATCGCTGGCATCACAATGTAAGAAAAATTTCTTATTAAAGTCCGGGTTTTGTAGAATAGGGGCAGAAGTTAATAGATCCTTCAACTTATTCATAGAAGCTTGAGCTTCCGGAGTCCAAACAAAATTTCTTTTTGTTGACAACAGTTCCGTTATAGGATAAGTGAGATCGGCAAAATTTGGTATAAAACGACGGTACCAACCGCAAACTCCAAGAAATCCTCTAGTTTGTTTCAAATTCCTAGGTGGTGGCCAATTTTTAATACATTCAATCTTTGACGGATCGGTGCAGATACCTTTACTGTCTATTACATATCCTAAATAACTAATGCTTGCGACACAAAACTGACTTTTCTCTATGTTAATGGACAGATTAGCTTTCCGAAATTGCTCCGCAATTCTTGCTAACACTGAAAGATGGGATGAGAAATCTTCTGAAATTATACACAGATCATCTAAATAGCAAAAAACACAATGGCGAAGGTCAGCAGGGACTACTTCATCCATTAGACGACTCATAGTAGATGTGGCATTACAAAGGCCGAAAGGCATAACTTTGAATTGATATAACGGTCTTCCTGGTACTGTAAATGCAGGAAGAGGTTTAGATGCTTCGGTTAATTCTATTTGCCAATAGGCATCCTTTAAATCGATTTTGGAAATAATATTTGCCTTGGGTAATCTTGAAAAAATACTGTCAATGCTGGGCAAAGGATAAGCATCCTTAATTGTGACTGCATTTAACTTGCGAGCGTCTAAGCACAGTCGCACTTTATTGGGCTTTATTACTGGTCGAATAGGAGAGCTCCAGGCGCTAACAGCTGGTTCGATAACTCCTAGTTGAATCATACAATCAATTTCCGTGTATACTAATTTTTCAACAGCGGGACTAATAGCGTAAAAACGTTGTTTTACCGGTTTGGCTTTGCCAATCTCGATATGATGTTTTATTAAGGACGTACGTCCGAGATGATGACTTGCATTGGGAAACATTTGCTTGACGGCTTCAAGCTGTCTAATTTAAGAATACGAAAGAGAATAAGAACTAGGGTCAGTCTCCAACTTTTTTTCAGAACCAATCTCGATCGAACTAATTATAGACGGGGCAAGTTCGAAAATTCTTCAAAAATCATGACCTAATATTAATCTTTTCTTCAACGTGGGAATTACAAATAATTTTAACATTCTTTCCAATCTACCGTACCGCACTATTACTTCCAACATACCAATCACATTTTGGCCGTTTCCGTCCGCTGTGTGCACTTGACCTTTAGTTTTTACAAATTGGGGAAAATGTGAAAAATCTGTTTGTGCTAAATCCGAGCCTATACAACTAATGCTGGCACCGGTATCCAATAAACCTAATTCTGTGAACGTAAGAAATGAGACTTCTGCGTAGCTCCTATTATCGTTGTCGTTTCTAACAATTGTTGCAACAAAAAGTTTCCTGGTTTGTCTTGCGTCATCATAATATTTCCTTAGTCTTAACGTGCGTTTAGCCAAGGGTTGGTCAGATCTGAAAATTCTGTCTTTAACAGTAAGGTAATGTTGTAAACGCTCAGGATATGACAAAAATCTTAGTGGGAGTTTTTGAGACTTTCGTACGTTTACTTTGTGATTCACAATGTTGATACTTTGTTGAACGTTTTCCGAGTTTGATGTAACTATTGCGGGAGCATCTGACGTTGTCTGGATGCACCCTTCGGTCGGTTTTCCGATAACCTTTTTATACAATCTTGACATTGAGGCTTGTAAACATTGGCCGTGCCGCAACCGTAACAAAAAATGGTGCGTTCCTCTAGACAGTTTTGCCATGTGTGACCGGCTTCGCGACAATTCCAACAAACGAATTTCCCTTGCACAGCGGCAACTTCATATTCCTCGTCTGGGTCTGGAACTATTTTATTATCTTCGGTTTCCCCTTCTTGAATTTCAAAAATTTGTCTGCGTCCATTCGCTTTGGCGTTAGAAATTACTTTTACTTGAGGGTTGAGCTCTTGTGTTAGTTTTTTTGCATCTGTACTAATCTACGAAGGTGACCTATTGATGCGATGGATTGATATAGTAACTTTTGTCGTATCTCTGGCAACAGGTTATTTTGTAAAATTTCCATCAGCTCCTCTTCCTCTAACTTTATACCGAACTTGTCAATCAAAGAAGCTACCTCATCGTAAAAACAAACAAAAAGATTCTCCAGCTTTTTGCTTTCTTGCACGAATCATTTCTTTGCTCATAAAATCTGATCGATAGTCTTTATATTGCTGACGAATAGCTGAACAAAACTCGCTCCATACTATTCGCGGGACTTGCTTATGATATCTCCAATACCACTCGCGGGCTTTTCCTCCAAATAATATTTGAATATGTTTACACACCCCAATAAAATCACTATCAAGAGTTTCCTCCGTTAGGGCTTTTACTCTATAAATAAATTCTTCTACTCCTAGACCTTCCGTAGATCCGTCAAAACGTAGATTCCATTTCTGCATTACATTTGCAATTTTTGCATTTTGAACAGTTGTAGGGCAGGGCGAACTTATCAAAGATCGGGTTTGGACCGTGTCTAATGGGACTTCTCGCTGGCCTAAATTCATAGGTAACGACGATACTACACGAGAAACTGTTTGTTCTATCATATTTTGTATGACCGTATAATCGATCTCTCGATTAGGACGAGTATTATTACCACGATTGGGTCTTGCTCTTCGCTGATTAGGCATGGTTCTAGGTAATTGCGGTTCTGGTTGATTACTACTGTGACTGGCATCTAAGCATGATGCTGGTGCTTCGCTAACTGATATAGCTGGTTCGTTGAGCTGTTCTGCTCTGTCTCTTGGGACTTGACTTAGCTGTTTTGTAAAATTACGAGTCCATGCTCGAGAAGTGCTGGGGGCCAATGACAAATGTTTTCCTTTCGCTTTTGGTGAACAGTTGCCTACTACGAGCTTTATACTAGACACATTTATCTCACTCTCACAAATTGGGCAATGCTTTTCCTTTTCTAGTAGAGCTTCCAAACAGGATTTATGAAAAATGTGTTTACAGGGAGTACAGAAACATGTTTGCGTGTTGTCCAAAACCAAGGAACAAATTTTGCATATGTCTTCTGCTGGAGTGTCCGTATTTTCGGGACTATGTTGAACTGGAGACATTTTTTTTTTTTTTTTTTTTTTAATTATTTTCCTAAAAGTGACATGACTGGGTACATGATTTGAAATCGTAACCAGCTAAATGAACCTAAAGAATATTGGTAACTTTATTATTTTTGTTTTGGGCTATTGCATCTACAAAATTGTTTCTTTTAGTCAGGCTTTGGCCTTTTGAATCTTCTGATCGGCAAGGCTATACTATCTGTATTACCAAGATCCAGACACCAGAACATTAAATCATCCAAGTCTTACTATAAAACAATATGTTTGTGTTCTCTTCGATTTCTTTAGACGTTCAGCTGTCGTAACATGATCTAAAATCCAATCAGTACTGATATCGAAACATCCAATATACAATAATCTAAATTGTTAAGAAAAGTTTGAACGACTTTACTAAACGAGTGCTAAATTATCGAGGACCTTAACTAAACGAGCAATTTGTGATACAGAGTATTGAAATTCTTGTTTGCATTCATTCTTGCTTTTAACTTTGCGGCTGAATATTCCTAACAGAAACATCGGCTTCGCCAAGCAGACTTAAACCGTGCAGGTTCATTTATCCGCGTAAGTTAAACCATAATATAGTCTATCAAAATCGACGAAATTGACTTTTCAATGTCCGAATGCCAATTCCAGAAGGCAACGACAACCGAAAATTCGGATGCACGTGCTCCGGCACCAGAAATGGGTATTTGGAAACTCGCCGGTTTTCCAGAAAATAATCCTCCCAAATGAAAGCTATCAGGAATATTGGCCAGAAAAAGTAAGGTTTCCAATCTAGGGTATAGAGTAAGATGCAGATGGCGGCGGGTTAAAAATTCTAATTAACCTACATACCTGCTATGATTTATAACCAAAGATTTGGCTACAGCTTTTTTTTTTTTTTATTCCACACTTCTCTCCTCAGAATTAAAATTGAAAATGAAGCCTAGCAAAAAAATGAAGCGCGTTGCCACCTCAAGAAAAACGATAGATCATTTATCGCTATTACCATATTATGCGTTTATCGTTCGATCGATACCAATATTTTTATTTATTGATTGATCGCTATTGGCAAAGTGGCGCGTAAAGACGTTAAGTTTAAAAATTTGAAAGTTTAAACTAGCGCACGCTACAAGGGATCATTAAATTCTTTGGCCCAACGTTTTATAAAGCCCAGAAGACTGTATGCTCTATTGACAATTGAACATATATGAAAATTAAATGAAAGTTTTGTGTCAAACATAACGCCTAAGTCTTTAAATGATGGTACACAATCTAACAAATCAGACCTAACAGAGTAATGAGCTAGGAACGGAGACAAACGACTGAATGTCATAAAAGACCACTTTGAGGCATTAAGGTGTTTTTTATTAACGTGGCACCAATCACAGAACGCATCGAGATCTGATTGTAAGTACTGTTGAAAAGAAGGATCATTATAGGAATAACAAATCTTGACGTCATCCGCAAACATGCTCACGCGTGAGGACAAAGGCAGGGTAAATAACAGTGAGCCCAGATGACTGCCTTGGGGGACACCTGAGGTAACTCGAACAGTTTTAGGTATTGAGGAACGAAAAGACACCTTTTGGGTTCTGCCAATAAGATACGACTTTACCCAAGACAATAGTTTCGGGGAAAAACCCATGATGTTAAGTTTCATGAGAAGCATAGAATGATGAAGCGTATCGAAAGCCTTACTAAAGTCAGTATAAATAACATCAGTTTGACACTTTTTACGGAAGCCATGGTGTACAAGGGTAGTCAATTCTAAAAGGTTGGTAAGCGACGAACGACCTTTCATGAAGCCATGCTGACAAGGAGAAATAGTGGATCTGGATAGGTGTTGAAGGGAAGACGTAATAATTTTCTCAAACAGCTTAGGTATTGCCGAAAGTTTGGCAATGCCACGGTAGTTAGAAATATCCGATTTGCTACCCTTTTAAAAAAGCGGAGTAATAAAAGACTCCTTCCAAATATGAGGAAAGCTACAAGTCTCACTCGATAAAAAGAATAACCGAGATAAAGGCTTAGATAGGGAAATCAAACACATTTTAAGGGTGCAACTTGTTAGTTGTTAGTTATATTATCATTCCGGGTACAAAGGAAGACATCATAGATGACAAGCTAGAGATAATACAGTCTTCAGTAATACTAGGAAAAAACATCCAATTTAAGCGTGGGATTGAGAAGGGGTAGGTTGTGTCATCCAAAACAGTGGTGGAATAAGTCGACTGAAAGAATTTAGCAAAAATATTTGCAATATCTGAATCATTATTAGCAGTCTGGTCATTAAGTGTCAAGGTGGAAGGTAGTAAACTAGAACGTCGTTTAGAATTAACAAAGTTGTAAAATCTTTTGGGGTTCTTATAGAATTCAACCTTATAGCGCACGATATTATTATTGTAGCATTGAGTATTTAAGATAATTGTAAATTTGCAAAATATTTTGTTTATTATGTCTTGTCAGTTCTTTCTGCTGATGAAAAATGCCAGAAGCCAACGATTATTGCAGCGGCATAAGTATTTTGCCATTGCGTGATTTGTTTGCTTATATGCGGACTTTGAAGTGTTTATAAAGAAATTTTTGAGAAATTCTCTTTTGATTTAATAAGTCCGTATTATCGGGTTTTTGATATTAAAAATGGTTAAAATATCTGAGTTAAGTCAACAAACAAGAATATAAATTGTGACAAAACATAACTTGGGTATTTCGGTTATAAATATCGCTAAGGATATCACGTCACCTCAGACTATTATCAGATAAATAAATATAAAAAATTAAATGAACTAACCAATGAGCGCAGAAGTGGACGCAAACGAAAGACACGTGCTGATGAAGATCGTCCGATCCTGCGCCAATTCAAACGAAACCCTTTCATAGCACCAAGGGATGTGGCTTTGTAGTGGAATAGGACTACGTAGGCGATAAATTTTAGCACATATATAAACATATATGTATAGCTAAACCAACAGCATTTATTATCACTAAAAACAAAGTTAGGCGTTTTAATTTTGCGGAGAAGTATTTTGATAAGCCTAAATCCTTCTGGCGTAATGTCCTGTAGACGGATGAGAGCACTTCTGAGTTACACTCATCGCATAAGAAAGTTTATGTACGCTTGGACAAAGAAGTTCGCAAAAAAAAGGCCCTTGTGTGTCAAAAAGTTCGTCATGGGGGTGGGAACGTGATGTTCTGGGGATCCGTCTTATACAATGGTGTGGGCGACTTGGTTCCTATTGACGGTTCTATAAACCAGGGTCAATATTTAAGAACCTTAAACGATTTTGCGTTCCCATCTGGCGACAGATTGATGGGCGAAGCATATATATTTTGCAGCAGGACTACGCTCCTTGCCACTATGCGAGAATGATAACAACATTTTTGAGAGAAGTTGGCGTGGAAACACTGAATTGGCCACCCCAAAGTCCAGATTTGAATATTATTGAAAGTGTTTGGTCGCTAATAAAGCGAAATGGAGCCGCCGATCTAACAAGGACAAGAATTGAAACGATCGGTGAGGTCACAAAGGGGTGGGAAAGGATTCCATTAAAACATCTCCAAACGTTGGAGGATTCCTTCCCGAACCGCCTCCAAATGATCAGAAATGTTAAAGGAGGGAATTTTTTCCATTAGTTGAAAATTTAAATTGCCTGTTTTTACTATAATATTAAATTTTGCCATTATTGAATTTCTTTGTTTTTAGTTAAATGAAAAAATAACCAGAGCGCCGGAGCTAACTTCGACCGCGCCGAAGTTTGTATACCCTTGCAAGTTGTTTGGTACTCTTTCCTTACTTATAACCGTCAAAGTGAAAAACGTTTAATCTAAAAAAAAAATAATTTTTGCGAATGAACGGCCCACAATCTTAACATAAAAAAAAAAACAAAGTTATTGATCAAAGTCTCTGTTTTCGACCGATCATTCCTATGGGAGCTATCTGATATAGTCAGCCAATCTTTATCAAATTCGGCACAGTCATTCAAACATATATTAAACTAACAAATGTTTATTTTGAATTGAATTGAATTTTAGCTCTGTAGCTCTTTCGGCCTAGGAGGAGTTTGCGTTGATCCAGACGGACGGCAGACGGACGGACGGATGGACGGACATGGCTATATGAACTCGTCTCATCGTGCTGATCAAGAATATATATACTTTAGATGGTCGGGGATGCTTCCTTCTATGCGTTGCACACTTCTGACCAAAATTAATATACCCTTTTTGCAAGGGTATCAAAATAAAAATCACTATTAAACTTAATAAAAATTTTAATTCATAATTTTCTACATTGCACTGTAACCATAAAAAAATAAAATTAAAAGTTTATTGCTTATGAAATAAGGAATATATAGAAAATAAACTAAGGCAACGCTATGTCAAAATATGCGACCAGTGTAAGTTAACAAGCTTCTTTTTTCTCGGAGACTGAGTTTCCGAAAATCTAAATTCATGGGGACAGACTTCAGAGTATGCGGGGACCGTCGTCTGCCGCATTTATATTCTTTTTTCCTTTTATACTGCGTTTAGTGTAAGAAAAATTTTTTAGAATAAGGAATTCAAATAAACAGAAAACATTAAGTAAATCACTTTCATCCAGCGGTTCTAGAGTAAGCTAGAGCTTACTATACGCGAAAAGCCAGATTTAACCACTAAGATCATTGATGCCGAGTCCAAACAGACACAGAAGCGGGATAAGCAAGTGAAAATATTGGTGCCCAATTCCACGGCCGGCATGATAATCGGCAAGGGTGGTGCCTTTATTAAACAGATCAAGGAAGAGAGGGGCTCCTATGTGCAGATCTCGCAAAAGCCCAAGGATGTCTCGCTGCAGGAGCGTTGCATCACAATCTTTGGCGACAAGGAGAACAATAAAAATGCCTGCAAAATGACTCTGTCAAAGATTGTGTAAGGTCCACAATCGGACAATCAATCAATCCAACCGGTTCACCCTATGCCACCAATCAGAATGCCATCAATTCGAGCACAGCCTCGTTTAATGCTTCGCTTAAATCTACACTGTGTACATCGATTGGCGGCGCTGGCTCCGCTACCAGTGACCTAGTCAATGGTACTGGCATCATCTTTTCGCTCCTGTTGGCTCTAGCAACGCTCTCATTAAATATAAGTTAAGAAGAAGCGTCTTTTTTTCTCGGAGACGGAGTTTCCGAAAATCTAAACTTATGGGGACAGACTTCAGAGTAGGCAAAAACCGGATGCAATGGTATTTATACACTTTTTTACTTTGCTCTCAGTCTTAAAAAACAGTAGAATTATCATTGAGATAATATAAATAGAAGAACATTATATAATGCTCCCAGGAAATATAAGTAACCAAAGGCTATCGCGTGATAAATGTTGCCTTAGAGACTGAAGTCAAGATTACGTGCCGTTTCGACAAAACGTTTGGGAAAGGGTAGTTTACAATTAACACTGTTTTGTATTGTAGAGTTAGTTTATTATTGGCCATATCTTCTATCGATTTCAACCGATTAAATTAAAAGAGAAGTTTTTGTTCGCTCTTTAACTTTTATTACCGGTGTGGTACACGTCTTTACTTTTCAATTGTCGCACAAGAACTGATTTATTGAGTTTTTCTTATTGCTAGCTTATTCTAGATGGTTACATGTATGTGTGTGGATCTTATAAATGTAGATAACTGAGATAACTTGGTAGTGTGAGGATCCACTGTGGGACTTATGGTAATGTGACTAGATGATGCCTACAACTCGGCCATCCTGACCAGAGAGCTCCCGATCTCTTAGCTATTTGAATTACTTAGCCATGGCCGTATGTTTCCTATGGCCCATACTCCTTTATAAGGAAGTCTGGTTTGCTGAAAACCCTCAACATCCTCCAAAACATATCTGTCATTTCGCAGCACTTTTGTCACTCTATACGGACCTTTGAATTTGGGAATAAGTTTTTTAGACACTCCTATATGTGAGTCGAAATTCCTAACCATCACCAAATCGTCTGCCTTATACTTAGCTGGATCTTTTCTTTTAGAGTCTACTCTTAACTTGTTATATGTTTGTACTTTTTCTATACTCCTACCCGCCTCCTGTCTTGTTTTATCCAAGTTTCTATCTATACTCATTTTATTTAATTCATCTAAACTTATTTTTAATGCGTCTATAACCTTTCCTTTTTGTGCAACTCCGAACAAAACTTTACTTGGATGCTGACTAATTGACCTTTGTAGCGTGTTGTTAGGTGCATATTCAACTATTTCTAAGATTGTGTCCCAATACAATCCTTTGTCCGGCTCAGTCAGTTTAGCGATCATGGGACCCAAACTTCTATTTACCCTTTCTACTTGCCCGTTGGCCTGCGGAGATCCTGTAGCGATTTTTATGTGTTTGACTTCATTTTCGGCTAAAAAATCTTCAAATTCTTTTGATGTGAAGCAAGTTCCTCGATCAGAAATAACGCATTTGGGCCTACTATACGCTCTAAAATAGTCTTTCAATGCTAATACTGCCTCCTTTGACTTTGTGGTTTTCGCTGGGTACAGACGAACGAACTTTGTGAAAGCATCGATTACTACTAATATGTGCTTGTTAGATCTGCTCTTATCTATTGGACCATAGTGATCTATGTGTATGACATCAAAAGGGACTGTTTGCTTAGGAATGTTAGGAAGAAAGCCTTCCTCTTTTCCATTTTTATCTGAATAAGATATACATTTTAAACAATTTTGTACGTGCTGTTTGCATTTTTCTTTAACGCTAGGGAACCAATAACTTTTCGAAATAATATCTACCATTTTGTCTACTCCAATATGGGCTAACTGATCGTGATAACTATACATGACATGACTTTCCATTTCTTTCTGGACGTAAAATAAAAGAGATTCCTTATCTTTCTTTCTGTACACTATGCCATTGCGCATTTCATAATCTTTGTGTTCTGTATTCTGTAGTTTCATTAGAATTTCTTTAATTTTCTCATCTCTACTTTGACAAATAATTAGGTTCTCTTCGAATGAATTGGAATCAATGGTGAGTATGTGTGTGTTTCTGCTAAGCGCATCAACGTGCTGCATGCGCTTTCCGGCTCGGTGCTCTAAGGTATAGTCATAGTCTTGAAGAAGAAGAGCCCATCGAGCTATTCTGGGAGAAAGTTCTTTCTTATTAAGTGCTAACGTAAGTGCACTACAGTCCGTGACTATCTTGAACTCTAATCCTTGAAGATATATTCTAAAACGTTTCAACGAATACACTACGGCTAGTGTCTCAAGTTCGAAACTATGGTACTTAGCTTCTACATCTGTTGTACGCCTAGAAAAATAGAACACTGGGTGCATCTTATTATCTTTCTTCTTTTGCAAAAGCATTGAACCAAAACCAAGGGCACTAGCGTCGCAGTGTAACTCTGTTGGGTCGGTCGGGTTGTACAAAGCAAGTATAGGGGCTTCTAGCAAATTTCTTTTTAATTTTTCAAAACATTCTAATTCTTTACCACCGAACTCAAATTTTCTATCTTTTCTCACCAGATCGTACAATGGTTTTGCTATTGTTGAAAAATCTTTAACAAATCGTCGGAAATAAGAGCACAACCCTAGGAAACTCTGTACCTCATGTGTTTTAGTCGGTACTGGAAAATCGCTAACTGCCTGTAGTCCTTTTGGATCTGGCTTGATGCCGTCTCCTGTTATCACGTATCCCAAATATTTAATTTTTTCCTGAAGAAATTCGCACTTGTCAATTCTTAATTCAAGTTTGTTGGCAACTAAACGTTTGAAAACTTCTGTTAATATTTCTAAATGACTTTTACTATCCTTTGTTGCTATCAATATGTCGTCCATGTAAATTAAAACCTTGTCTTCTCGAACTAAATCAGCAAAAATTTTGTTAACATATCTTTGAAAAACTGCGGGTGCGTTTCGTAGTCCAAATGGCATTCGAAGCCATTCGTATTGACCCATCGGTGTTGTAAACGCCGTATACTTGATAGAGTCTTCATGCATAAAGACGTGAAAGAAGCCATTTTTTAAGTCTAACTTGGTGAACACACTCTTTTCCGAAAGTTTGTCTATAAGGTCATCTATTAAAGGTGTGGGGTAATTGTCTTTGAGCATGTTCTTGTTAAGGGTTCGGTAATCTACACACATTCTAAGTTCTCCGGATTTCTTTTTAACAAGTACTATTGGTGATGCGTACTCTGACTCGCTTACTCGTATAATTCCGTTTTGAATATACTCATCTAGCATGCTTTGGACTTGTGCTTTCTCTGCAAATGACAAACGTCTCGGGGGATAATTAAAGGGTTTCGTGTTCTCAAAATTTAGTTTCATTTCCCATTTAACTGACGGATGCTCTGGTCTTTTGACTTTGACATAAAACTGACTAAAAATATCGATGAGTTCCTTTCTTAAACTAACGTTACAATTATCGTTGATTTTTAGCGAACTACCCTCATTGTGTTCGGGATACTCGATTGACAATATTTCAAACGCTGACTGTTCATTCTTCTCAGACTCTAAATTTTCGACCGATCTTTTTGTATTTTCTTGACATTCCTGCTTCGCGCTATTATCCTTAATCTTTTCATTATCTTTACGATCATTATTTACTATTTTTACATTTGTATAATTTCTATCGTTTCTTTCTATAATTTCTTTCTTTTCACTTATTTTCCGCGAGTTTTGCTTTAGCATTATTATTTTTTCTAACTCTATCATTTTGCATGCCATCATTCTCAGAAATTCTATTCGTTTCAGTGCTATCCTTTTCATTAATTTGATTATTTTTTATACTAGCGCTTTTAGCAAGTCGGTCATTCTTACAACTATTATTTTCATTATTTTTACATCTATCATTTTCATTAGGACGATAATTTTTACAGCTATCATTTTCGTTTTGACGATCATTTTTACATCTATCATTTTCATTTGACGATAATTTTTACAGCTATCATTTTCGTTTTGACGATCATTTTTACATCTATCATTTTCATAAGTTCGATCGTTTTTGCTTACAAATTCGAAATTACCATTTCTTAAAAAATCTCTGCCTAACACAACGTTAAATGCCATCGATCCGTTTGTCACAACTAGTAATTCAAAATAAATTCTTTCTTTATTTATAACAACAAAACATGAAATTTTTCCCAGTACATTTAAAGGACTGTTATTTAACCCAAAGTAGGTGGTATTGTCTTCATTGACTTCAAAGTTGACGTAATTCAATATTTGTTCAATGCATGAAAATTTGATAAAACTAATTGGACTCCCAGAATCGATCAGGCATTCTAGAAATAAACATTTTTTAGTCTTAGAATTAAAATTTATGTGAAACAATCTTACAAATTCGTTTTTACGCTCCTTTTTTCTCTCGCTGCATTTCGATACCAAATGGTCCAGGCTGCCACATGCGTAGCAAGCTCCATATTCGCGCTTCGGTTTGTTGCAATCGGCCGCAAAATGTCCGATTGAGTTACAGTTGAAGCACCTTCCGACCTTAGAAGAACCGTCCTTGGCAACCACCCTCGATTTTTCTATAACCTGCGTACGCTTACGCAAGGTAACTTTATTGAAAGCCTGCAATAGATGTTGAGTCGTGACGAAGCATTGCATGTGGGCCTGCTGTTTCAGTTGATCATCGGGAATTCCCTCGATGATATTGTCGATTAATTCCTCCTCATCCATTTGGATTTCTGCTGCCAGAAGGATCTTCTCTTTGAAATATGTGCGAAAAGTTTTCGGTGGTCTTCCAATTCCGGTCCTGGAATTTGCGACGCAACATTATTTTGCTTTCCTTAATTTGAAAAGCATTTGCCATTTGATTTAACAGCTGAGTCACCGGCATAGTCAATAATGTTTCGTTGGAGTATAGCCAGACCTGAGCACGGTCTTTCAATTTTGACATAATTAGTGTGCGAACGACTTCGTCATTGAGATCGTACATCTTGGCCACGGCATTCAGCTGAGCGATCCAAATATTAACTTTTGCTTCCACTGCGCCGTCGAATATTGGTAGCATTTCCTTTACCATGACGAATTGGGAGTTGCCATTTGAAAATAAGTTTGCATTGTTGATGTTTCCAACTTCAGATATGGCAACATTGTTTTGCTCACTGCTGGGCTGTCTAGTGCCGACAACGCTGTTGTGACCAGTGTTGGTTACAAGGTTTGGCGATTTAGAGACGGTCACATTATTTCGCATCGAATTGGATTTCTTAAGAAGCATGTTTTCTATTTGAATGAGTTCCAATTGGCGACGCAAGAGTTCCAACTCTGTAACCGATTCACGCGCGCTTTTTTGTGACGCTCCTATCTCTCCGTCTCGCTCGTTCGGTTGCTCACCAATAAGTTCAGATTCGCGCGCGAAAGGCGCGTCGTCGCTATCTCGCTCACGCTCATTACAGACTGCAGAGGCGCCAATGTCGTGATTGAGTTCAAACTGCGCGTCATTACTGTCCTGCTCACTCTCGTTGCTGAGCTCTATGCCACCAACGGCGCCTTCGATTTCATCTGGAACTTGCTGGTCGGCTTCTTCAACATCTAGGTATGGTTCGTCCACGCCATCCGGAGGTGGGCATGATCCTCGGGCTTCGGGTCGCACCAGGTTGAGTCGTGCGGCCAATGCCGCTTTAGGTCCACTTTTTTCGGAGACCTAGGTTCTCCAGCCACTTTCGCAACTGGGTTGCGCTGTACTTATTTGATTCAATTGTCTCCATTTAAATGTTTTTTTTTAAACGAAACAAAAAAAGTTCTTGATTTATTTCAGACACTTTGTAGGCTGTATGATTTTGCAATGAAAAAATTTTTTTTTTTTTCACTGTTATCCCACTTCTGAAATTGTGGTACACGTCTTTACTTTTCAATTGTCGCACAAGAACTGATTTATTGAGTTTTTCTTATTGCTAGCTTATTCTAGATGGTTACATGTATGTGTGTGGATCTTATAAATGTAGATAACTGAGATAACTTGGTAGTGTGAGGATCCACTGTGGGACTTATGGTAATGTGACTAGATCAAGGATGGGCACATAGTGGCTCTTTTTTCTGGCTCTTTACTGGCAGAGGCTGGGCAGAGAAAAAGGCCTTTTTTGGTTTCACCCACAAAAAAAACCCCTCGAACTTGTGGACAGAGGGACGGACAAGTCCCGAATTTTGCGGAGAGGGGGAAAAAGGTCGCGATCGCGAGCTCGCAGCTTGTTGGCAGAGGGACGGACAAGTACCGAATTTTGCGGAGAGGGGGGAAAAAGGTCGCGATCGCGAGCTTGCAGCTTGTAGGCAGAGGGACGGACAAGTACCGAATTTTGCGGAGAGGGGGAAAAAGGGTCGCGATCTCAAGAACTCGACAAAAACAACCCTTATTTTCTTACCCGTCCCTCACTCCCTCTGTCTACAAGCTGCGACCTCGCGATCGCGACCCTTTTTCCCCCACCCCGCAAAATTCGGGACTTGTCCGTCCCTCTGTCAGCAAATTCCACGACGACACACAAATTTTTGTGTGCGTCGAGACCAAAAATGACCTTTTTCTCTGCCCAGCCTCTGCTGCTGATGCTCTGGCTCCCAAGTTAAATTTTCGTGCCCACCCTTGGACTAGATGATGCCTACACCGGGTAATTCGTTAAAAAAAAAAATTATATTTAAGGCAAGTAAAATATGAAGGGAAAAGTGATGCCGAAAATAGTTGGAGTTGCTGTTGCCCTCATCTCGAGAGCCAAAAAGCAACTGGTAAAGCGTCGCATAATTCCGCACTAGGGTCGCATAATTGTAGGGGTTGTCAAAGGTGTTCTTTGAACTGGAAAAAGGGTGTAAGCTTTCAAAAATGGTAAAATAATAAATTAAAAGAACTTTCCAAGTCTAAAAGAGGAAAGAAAGAACATTTTTACTCTTTTTATACCTTTTTATACCCATACAGAAGCAGACGACCCCATAAAGTATATATATTCTTGATCAGCATGAGAAGCCATGTCCGTCCGTCGGTGCGTATGCGTTTTACTCAGCTTAAGAGCTATCGGAATGAATTTTGTTTTATTTTTTTTGGTCTTTTTTTTTTACCCGGGTGAGATAAAGTATGAAAATCATCGGGATCGGACTACTATTATCATATAGTTCTAGAAGAAACATTTTTGCAGAAATTGGAGTATCCCCATGAAATTTGATAGTATTGGATATAAACCCTCAGATCCCAAAATTTGAATCTGATTGTATAAATAGAACACAAGTTACAGTCAATATAAATCGGCTCAAGCGTTGACGGCGGCGCTGCTTCTTGCCTAAAACGTCATCATGAAATCAGCAGAGCACATGGCTCTTTCACTTTCGTTTGCTGCTGTGTGCCGGTGATAGGGTTACAAAACTATCGATGGTCCTTCCATCGATGTTTTTTGCCATCGATGGTCCTTCCATCGATGTTTTTTGCCATCGATGGTTTTACCATCGATTGATTTACCATCGATAGTGTAAACAATCGATACTATCCATAGTACTATGGGAAATTGAAAATAAAATTTTCAGGGACGGTAAATAATAATTATTTTGTGTTTTTTAATTCAAATTACGTTAGGAGAGCTAACAGTAGACCAATGTACTCGTTTATGCATTAATTATGATGTTTCAGTATGATTTAAAAATCCATGATTTTTAATCAATTTATTAAAAATTAAGTTTTAAAATAAATTTCATAATGTGATAGTTTTTGCGACCTCTGTGTTGGTATATTTTGATGTCATCAGGCTTCAGGTCGATTGATTAAAATAAAAATAAAATATCAAAGAAGCTAACTTCGCATATGCCAAAGTTTTTATACCCTTGCAGTCCTTGGCAATAATATTTTTACATTTTAAAAAGTTCTTTCCCTCAATTCATCAATACACAAACAAAACATTCAAATTATTACTCTTTTTACTACAATTGTTTCTTCTTCTTCTTGCATCATTCCCTAAGCAAAGCACGGCACGCATACACATACAGTTTGTGTAGAGCTGCGTCTGTGTGTGTGTATGCATGTGCTCTGTTGATTTGATGATGACGTATTAGGCAGCAGGCAGATTTGAGCCGTTTTATATTGACTGTAACTTGTGTTCAAATAGAACACAAACCTGAAAATACCCTCAAACATATATTCAACAAGACAAAATTCAAGATAGAGATGACAAATAGAAGCAATGTAATATACAAAATTCCATGCAATGGACAAGGAAATATACCGTGCAATAAGATATACATAGGGACGACAAAATCGAAATTAAAAACTAGGATTTCCCGACACAAATCTGACTATAAAATGAGACATTATATAGATACACCAAAAACAGCACTAATGACACACTGTGCAACTAGTGGCCGTGCACCGAATTTCGAAGAGACAACAATATTAGATGAAGAGCGACACTACAACAAAAGGTTTACCATGGAGATGCTACATATTAGAGATGGGCGTCGGGATTGGGATTTTCGGGAATCCCCGGGACCCAAAAACTTTATGGGAATTGGGCGGGATGGGAAAGATTTTCAAAAAACCGGGACAGTACGGGATAAGAGGTCGATCCCGAAATTCCCGCAGGTCCCGGAAAAACTATCGGGAGCCAAAAAATACTCGGCACCCAAAAATAAAATGTTCGATAAAACTTTCAGTATTTATCGATATTACTCACTGACTGCATTTTATTAGTAACACGAAATATTACTCGTACAATATTTCGTGTTTTCCATGTGATTTTACTGTAACGAAACCTGGTCACTCTTTTTATATAATGCTAAAGAAATGGCCACGCAAAAAGAAATTGTAAAGTTAATTGCCCAAAAATCGGACAAAATAACAATATTTAACAATACTACCAAAGCTGATATATGGAAGAATTTCCAAATTATTAAGCACGACAAAGAAATTGTCGATTTTGTGCAGTACAAAGCTTGTAAAGCCATCGTGCCATACAAACCGAAAAATGGCACTTCTGGACTTCACAGACATAAATGCGCCCAAAATAACAGCGACGCTGTGCAACCAAGTCTGGAAACATTTCTACAAAGAAAGGTTCCGTCCAGCGTTATGGAAAAACTGGCTCGGCATCAGCTGTTACTTTTTACAAATGATCTAAGACCGTTTTCCACAACAGAAGGTAAATATATTTATGATATACAGTGAAAGCTCTCCCGCAGACAGAAATACTAAAACCGTAGCTAGCCGTCCATGTAGCTTTTCCTTTATATGACATTGATTTATGTTTACATGTTAGTATAAAATATCAAAGAAGCTAACTTCGGCATTGCCGAAGTTTATATACCCTTGCAGTCCTTGGCAATAATTTTTTTACATTTTGAAATTTCTTTCCTTGCAACTCAATTCATCAACACACAAACAAAACATTCAAATTATTTCTCTTTTTACTACAAATTTTTAAGCAAGGCACAACACGCATACACATACATACATACGTGTAGCGCTACGTCTGTGTGTGCGTATGCATGTGCTCTGTTTGATTTGCTGATGACGTAGAACCGATTTGAATTGACTGTAACTTGTGTTCTATTTATCCGATCAAACTCAAATTTTGGGATCTGAGATTTTATATCAAATTCTATTATATTGGTAAATTTCATGGCGATACTCCAATTTTTGCAAAAAATTTTGTTCTAGAGCATATATGATATAGTAGTCCGATCCTGACAATTTTCATACTCTATTATCTCCCGGCTAAAAGTAGCTCAAATATGAAATTTCATTCCGATAGCTCTTAAGATGCCAGCGTGAAGTTGATTTGCACAGACGGACGGACGGACGGACGGACGGACGGACGGACGGACGGACGGACGGACGGACGGACGGACGGACGGACGGACAGACGGACATGGCTATATCGACTCAGCGTCTCATGCTGATCAAGAATATATATACTTTATGTGGTCGGAAACGTTTCCTTCTGTGCGTTACAAACATCTGACCAATTTTATAATACCCTCTGCAAGGGTATAAAAATGTATATCTTTATTAGGTGAAGGATTTTTGACACTGGCTCAAACTTTTATTGACATTGGAGCTGACTACGGCAGGCAGAACATTTCTCAACTACTGAAAAGTAGAAAAACCATAACTAACGTTGTGTTGCCGGAAGCATACACCAAGCTTAAAGACGATCTGAAAAAAAAACTGGTCCAACAGACATGTGGACGGACCAACACACACAGCGCAGTTTTCTCACACTGACAGCACATTACATATGTCAGGAGTTTAAGCTAAATGTAAAGGTCCTCGCAAATCGCGAATTTCTACTTGGCAAAAGGATAGTGCTAACATATTGAGCTGTGTGTTAGAAATAGCAAGAGAATATGATTTGGAACCAAATTTTCAAAATAGCTATAGCAATGGTGGACAATGGTGCCAATGTCAAGGCAGCATTTAAACATTATGAGCGCATTGCATGTGCATGCCATAATTTAAATTTAGTTATGACTGACCTTTTCGATAAAGGTAATGTTATTGAATTGGATGTTTTATTAGATGCTTCAAAGTCCCTAGTTGGCCATTTTAAGCATTCGGAGCTAAACAGCCTACTATCGAAATCACGTAAACAACATGTTAAAACTAGGTGGAATTCCATATATATCATGTTTAATAGCATTCTAGAATCATTTTCAGAAATTCAGTCAATTCTAGTTTCAAGTAATGATGTCAAAAGAATAATAAATATTGACTTCCACTTTTTAAGGGATATTGTACAATTTTTGTCATTGTTTAAGGATTGTTCGGAGTGTTGGAGTGCCGACAAGGAACCAACAATGCATATTCATAGGCACTGTGGTTTAAAAAATTAAGTAATCATTGTGATTGATGTGTTTGATACTGAAACAATGAAAGAAATTAAAGCAAATGTAAATTATCTTTACACAACGTGGCCCTTTTTTAAATCCACATTTTAAAGATTTAAGCTTTTTGACATCTGAGGAGAAGAATTAAGTATACGTGACAGTCAAATCAATAATTGAACTGATAACAACCCCATCAGCAAAAAAAGTGGTTGATCAAGACAATTTCATAGTACCAGATAGGTTTTCGGAGTTTTGTGCAATGCCACCCGAAAAGGAAGATGATATTGACGAAGAAATTAGTAATTATATTAAGAATGTTAAACTTAAGAAAGATGTGGATATATTATCTTTTTGGAAGCAGTGCAATGAATTGCCATTATTGCAAATACTGGCTAGGCAAACTTTAGATGTTCCGACATCCTCTGCAACTAGCGAAAGAGTTTTTTCTACTTCAAGTAGAATTTTTGGAAGACAGAAGAACTCGGCTTATTGGAGACAATTTTGAAAAAATATTGTTTTTAAATAAAAATATGGATATATAAAGTAAGAGTTTATTGGAAAAACAAATATATAAATAAAGTAATAAGCATATATGAAAAAAAAATTTCGGGAAAATGTCGGGACCCGCGGTCGGGACTGAAAATTTTTCGGGATAACCGGGATGGGAAAAGCAAAATTTGATTTCGGGACGGGATGGGACGGGAAGCATTTTCTTTCCCGATCCCATCTCTACTACATATCATCAATAGTCCCAGCGCCACACGACTTAACTTTAAGACTGATACCGACAACTGCGCTCACATATGTATGTATACAGCAGGGGTAGGCACAAAGAGAGCCAGCTCAAACCGTCAATGTATGCGTGCGCTTGCTTGTGTGCGTAAGCTGCTTTACACTGCGCAAATCGTATGTGAAGAAACGAATAAAAAATGAAGTAAGTAAGTCGTCTCGCCGACTTAGGTATACCATACACCAGTAAAACAAATATTTCAAATTTATTAAACCAATGCATTGTCACATGCTTTTTATTACAAGCATATCTTAGAATCTCCCTCACTCAAGTATACGAGCACCCTAGCGCCCCCACCAGCCAACGACCAACTACGGCCTTATGGAAAAACGTTTATATGCATAACTTCGTTGTTTTTTGTCCGATTTTGATCAAATTTGGTGTTTTGCTGGGTATTAGTATCAAATTCAAGTGTGCCAAATTTAATTACAAAAGGTAGAAAATTACGTGAGATAATCGAGTTTTTCCAAATTACGGGGGCGGAAAGGGGCGTGGCAAAGTCGTTGCATATACAATATATGCGCATTTATTAAACAAATACACATACCAAATTTGGTGCCTCTAGCTATTATAGTCTTTAAGAAAATCAAATTTGTTTAAATTTCGTGGGCGGAGGGGGGCGTGGCAAATTTTTTTTGCAACAAATTTGTGCGCGCTTACTAAAGGATTAATCATACTAAATTTGATGTTTTTAGCTATTATAGTCTTTAAGAAAATCAAATTTGTTTAAATTTCGTGGGCGGAGGGGGGCGTGGCAAAAATTTGAAATAAACTTGACCACCGTAGGTAATACACGAGTCTACGTACCAAATTTGGTGACTCTAGCTCTTATAGTCTCTGAGATCTACGTGTTCATACGGACAGACGGACGGACGGACGGACGGACGGACGGACATGTCTATATCGACTCGGCTGTTGATACTGATCAAGAATATATATACTTTATGGGGTCGGAAAAGCTTCCTTCTGCCTGTTATATACATTTTGGCGATTTTAATATACCATTTCACCCTATGGGTGTATGGTATAATTAAAACAAAGTACAGTTATGGGCCTTGGATTCCTTTCACCTAAATGTCATAAAAATGAATGCATATTTTGTATCGGCTATTACACATATTTTTATACCATACACCCATAGGGTGAAATGGTATATTAAAGTCGCCAAAATGTATGTAACAGGCAGAAGGAAGCTTCTCCGACCCCATAAAGTATATATATTCTTGATCAGTATCAACAGCCGAGTCGATCTAGCCATGTCCGTCTGTCCGTCCGTCTGTCCGTCCGTCCGTCTGTCCGTATGAACACCTAGGTCTCGGAGACTATAAAAGCTAGAGCCACCAAATTTGGAATGTAGGCTCGTGTAGTATGTAGAGTGATCAAGTTTGTTTCAAATTTTTGCCACGCCCCTTTCCGCCCACGCAATTCAAAAAAAACGTTTATCTCAAAAACTATTGCAGCTAGAGACACCACATTTGGTATCTATATTTGCTTAGTAAATGCGTACAATTTGTATGTATAAAGATTTTGCCACGCCCCTTTCCGCCCCCGTAATTTGGGAAAACTCGATTATCTCACGTAATTTTCTACCTTTTGTAATCAATTTTGGCACACTTGAATTTGATACTAATACCCAGCAAAACACCAAATTTGATCAAAATTGGACAAAAAACAACGAAGTTATGATGCATATAAACGTTTTTCCATAAGGCCGGAGTGGGCCGTTGGCGGGGGGGGGCGTGGGGGGCCCTTTTTTTTTGAGGGGGGAGATTATAAGATATGCTTGCAATAAAAAGCATGTGAAAATGCATTGGTTTAATAAATTTGAAATATTTGTTTTACTGGTGTATGGTATACCTAAGTCGGCGAGACGACTTACATACTTCATTCTGTACTGCTTTCGTCAAAAGTCTGTGCGACACTAGCTGTTTTTTTACGCTCTCAACTTGTACTTCGTGCTCACATCGGCATGCACACAGACGGCACACGAGCAATTGCCGAGCAAAAGTGCCCGCACGGGCTATGGGCGCCTACCTCTGATCTAAATAATGGAAATAAATTCTAGAGGTTCTTTTATCTATTTTCTTATTAGTTTAAGTTTTTAGAAGCATATCTCAGTATCTCGTTCATGCAAGCTTACGAGCACCCTAGCGCCCCCCACCAACCAACGGCCAACTGGTAAAATGTTTATATGCATAACTTGGCTATTTTTAGTTCGATATTGATGAAATTTGGCATTTTGCTGGGTATTAGTATCAAATTCAAGAGTACCAAAAGGTAAAAAATTACGTGAGATAATCGCGTTTTTCTAAATTACGGGGGCGTGGCAATTTCTTTGCATATACAACATATGCGCATTGATTAAGCAAATATACATACCAAATTTAATGTCTCTAGCTATTATGGTCTTTAAGAAAATCAAATTTGTTTAAATTTCGTTGGCGGAGGGGGGCGTGGCAAAAATTTAAAATAAACTTGACCACCGTAGGTAATACAATAGTCTACGTACCAAATTTGGTGACTCTAGCCCTTATAGTCTCTGAGATCTACGTGTTCATACGGACAGACGGACAGGCAGACGGACGGACGGATGGACAGACGGACGGATATGTCTATATCGACTTGGGTGTGGATCCTGATCAAGAATATATATACTTTATGGGGTCGGAAAAGCTTCCTTCTACCTGTTACATACATTTTGGCGACTTTAATATACCATTTCACCCTATGGGTGTATGGTATAATACTGCAAATGAAAGGACTGAAGAAGAACAAGAAATTGCACGTGAACAGCGCCGCGATAGTATGGCTCGACTTCGTGCTTCTGAATCATGAGAGCAAAGTGAAGCAGCCCGTGAAACAGCTCGGTTGGCAATGCAGAATCGTCGAGCGAACAACAGAAGGCAACAAATAGATAATTTGCGACGCAGAACAAGATATTTAGCTGATTTTAATCAAGCAGCGTTTCGATACGATTGCAGCAATAATTACAGCTTGCATCCTAGCGTTTGCATTGGGCAAATGGACGTTGTTTGCGAGTATTGTGGTGCATTAAAGTTTTCCGGATAAACGGAAACGGAGAAACTGCCTTAATGGTAAAGTGAAATTGCCAGTGTTGACTACGCCACATGAGCTATTGTATTCATTGCTTTGTGGCGGAACACAAGAATCACGCCACTTTCTTGCAAATACTTGAGCGGATTAATATCATTTCCAAATAATTTCTGTAATTTTGTCTCATTAAAAGACGAACTTATCAACAATGTATTTCCAAATATTTGTATTATTTTCTAACTACAAAAACAATGAATGGTTGAGTGAGCGAGCAATTTTAGCGGCTAAGAATAAAGATTTAGATGACCTGAACTATATATGTAATTCAAAATAAGATCATTGGAACAATGCATTCATTCAAATCTATTGACTGCGTCACAACGCCTAAAGGTTGGCTGATCCCAACCGATATGCCGTTTGAAAAGACTTCAATTTCCGATACGTATTGCATTTGCCATGACCATGAACAAATCACAAGGCCAATCCTTAAAAGTTTGTGGTTTAAATCTAGAACATTCATGTTTTTCCCATGGTCAATTATACGTGGCATGTTCACGGGTCGGAAGACCATCTGCGTTGTTTGTTTTTGCGCCTGATAATAAAACAAAAAATGTCGTGTATCACAAGGTACTTAAGTGAAGAGCAACCTATGTACTAAATACAGAAATAATAATGAATGATTAATGTAGTTATTTAATTTTTTTTGTATTTTTTCAAAACAAAAAAAAAAAAAAACACAATCTGCTTATTTATTGTCATTATTAAGGCGGAACAAAGTTCGCCGGGTCAGTTCTAGTATTACTATAAGACATTTTTGTACTTCAGTTTTAAGTATTGATCCAACGAATAAAGTCCCCGATTTTAACTCAAATAAAACAATATCTTTCTTTCCTTTTGGAAATTTAATTATCGTTTGATCCAACTAGTTTAACTCAAATAAAACAATATCTTTCTTTTCCTTTTGGAAAGACAGATATTTAATTGGCGCAGTCGGTATTATCGGTAAAAGTAAACTTGTTATTCTATCCGTGTGACACATAGAATTATTATCCGTGTATTACATAGAATTAGTGAATAATCACTATAAAACTCCGATCCGACATCAAGAACTTACGGCGACCGCTCAAAAGCCAACAACAGTGAAAAATATTTACGCCAACTATGCGCGGAAATAAATTCCAATTGTGGAACAAAAACGCCAACTTTGTACGTACAAAACAAAACAAAACACAATCTTCGTTAAGGCAGGTGGCAAACTATGATGGAGCACCCGAGAATCTGACGTCATTCATAAGGAAGATAGATTTCATCATGCTCTTATATCCAACCCATGACATAAGGCAACATATTTAGCACATATTGTTCAGCTCACTGGAAAGGCACAACGGCTCTCGCAAATTGGACAAGCCAACACCTGGCCGGAGCTTACAAGGGGAACTTCAGGTATGCGAATCACCGATTTGGATGAATTTTGAATATGTTATAGAATACCCCGTCATTTGAAGCTGTGTGAAATATTTCGGTGCACTATTCTATATTTTCCTTATAAATTGCGTTTAAAGCTATAGCTTCGGTGACTTATACGTAAAACGCCGAGTGGACTTCAAGCAGCTCGGCGGTGTAATAGGTAGAGGTTCTGACGAAATTTGACGAAACCCTGGTTTAATCCCCGCCTAAAACTGGTTAGTTTTGGACTTTCATTTTTTTGTAGCCTTTTTAATAATTATTTTTTTTTTTAAATACCAATATATGTTTTGTGATGATATGTCATTGGAAACATTTTTTTTGTACATACACTGGTCGGCTTATATATTTTGACATTATTTACATTTCACTATTACACTACTAAAGTAAATAATGTCAAAATATATATGCAGTCCAGTGTACGTTAAAGCTTTTACGCTTGAGGTAATAAGCACGACATTATGAACTATATTTTTTTGGGCAGGTTAAAAGGTAATGCAAAACTCCTCAACGATAATAGAAGAAAATCTAACAATTTCATCAAGAGAAGACCACTTGTCCACTTGTCATCCCTGATATTGAAGGGAATGCTCAAGTATGCATGTTCGCTTCAAAGTTGATGATGAGATGAGAAAAGAGAGTAGTTTTCCAAAATTTTTATTTGGTTTGCTTCTTTTAAATTGATTTAAAGTTGGTATATTTTTGAACAAAAGCATAATTTTAGCATGGTTTCATGGTTTTGAAAAAATGTATGTATTTCAAGTTTTTATGATGTATATCATCAATGAATTGAAAACGCAGACTCCGTGTGAGGAACTTGTTCGACGCCTCTACAACACCCACTATACAGGAAACCTTCGTAAGTTTGTAACTGAATTAGAAGATAAATCTTATATTATTGCAAACAAGCTTAGTCTTGAAAACGATGCAAATAACACCATTCTTTATACAAATGCCTTAAATAATACTAACTAAAAAAAAAGTAATAAACAAAAAATTACCCGATAGATTATTTATGACGTTAGCTAGACATGATATAACCACAGTTAGCAAGCTAAACCAAGTAGCTCAAAGAGAAGGGTTATACGAGGATAGTATAACAGAAATCAGAAAATCGAATCAAAGCCAAAATTAAAACCAAAAAGGTGGAAAACCCTTTGTACCCAATAGAACAACTCCATTTCAAACAAAACAATTCGATACAACACAAAACCAAAAACTTTTCCAAGAATTTCAACAAAAATTAAATATTGACAGGGCTCAAAATCCAATGAATTATCAACAGCAAAATAATTATCAAAAAAGTAAGGTAGCAATCCAGCCTACAAAAAGGCCAAGAGAAAGTAATAGTGGAATCAGCAAAATGGACACATCCGAAAATTTTCATTAGAATGCCTCGGATCAATCGGAAGAAGAGATAGAGACAAGTCCTTCATCAGAATCATAATGAACAATAAACCTTTGAGATGTGTAGTCGACTCAGGGTCTTCAATAAATATAATGTCCGAAAATTTTTTTAATTTCAAAACCTATTTAGGAGATACCAAAATTCACACGATTGAAGGAGCAGTAGAACCAAAAGAAATAAATTTCCTTGCACCTAGTAAACTTTGTCAAACAGAACAAAGATTCTATATCCATATATCCATAAATTTTCAAATAAATACACATGTTGATAGGCAGAACTTTCCTAAAAGCATGCAAAGCCCAAATAAATTATGAAGAAGAATATGCAAAGCTAGGAAACTATACATTTTATTTCAGAGATATGGAAGAAATAGAAGAAGAAGATAACATAGAATGTTTAGACCCACCTACAGAGAGGGATCCAGACACAAATTTTGGTATTGATTATTGGTATTAAATAATAGAAAGTAATCAGTATAGACTCGACCATTTAAATAACGAGGAAACAAAAAAACTAAAAAAAATTTTATAAAATTCAGTGATATTCAGTACCGCGAGGGTGAAAATTTGACTATCACGAGTACAATAAAGCACTCTATTCATACAAAACATGAGGACCCAATTTATAAACGTCCATACAAATATCCCCAAACATTTGATATAGAAATCAACAAACAGATAAAAGAAATGATTGAACAGGGTATCATTCGAAAATCGAACTCACCCTACTGTTCACCCATTTGGATCGTTCCAAGAAAAGGAGCTGCTTCCAACAAACAAAAATTCAGATTAGTCATTGACTATCGAAATTTAAATGAAGTCACAATAAATGACAAATTCCCAATTCCAGTCATGGATGAAATTCTCGACAAACTGGGAAAATGCCAATACTTCACCACCATTGACTTAGCTAAGGGATTTCATTAAATTCAAATGGATCCTGATCTATTGCAAAAACAGCTTTCTCAACTAAACATGGCCATTACGAATACACACGTATGCCATTTGGTCTTAAAAATGCCCCGGCAACATTCCAAAGATGCATGAATAATCTTTTGGAAGACCTTATTTATAAGGATTGCCTTGTTTATCTGGATGACATTATAGTGTACTCCACTTCATTGGAGGAACACATACTATAACTCAGAAAGGTATTTAACAAACTAAGAGAAGCTAATCTTAAACTCCAACTCGACAAATGCGAATTTATGAAAAAGGAAACAGAATTCCTTGGTCATATAATAACAACAGAAAGTATAAAACCTAACCCAAACAAAGTCAAAGCAATTCAAAATTTTCCGATGCCTAAAACCCCAAAAAGAAATAAAATCATTCTTAGGATTATGCGGATTCTTTCGAAAATTTATACCAAACTTTGCACATATTGCAAAACCTTTAACTCTTGGATTAAAGAAAGGAGCTAAAATTAACATAAACGACCCAAATTATATTTCATCCTTTGAAAAATTAAAATATCTTCTTATGAACGACCCCATACTTGCATACCCCGATTTTAAAAAACCATTTTTCCTAACCACAGATGCTAGCAATATAGCTTTAGGCGCGTTCATTTCACATGATTATAGACCTACTTCTTATGCTAGTAACGAAGATTAACTTAATTATTCATAGAAAAGGAACTACTTTCTATCGTATGGGCAAATATTTTAGGCCATATCTCTTCGGTAGACATTTTAAAATCCTAAGTGATCATAAACCCTTTGTCTGGTTGAACAATATCAAAGAACCTAACATGAAAATACAGAGATGGAGGATAAAATTGAACGTAATCGATTACAAACTAAAATATTTACCAAGAAAAGAGAATCACGTAGCAGATGCCCTTTCCAGAATTAAAACAGATGAAAATTTTTTAATTACTTCAACAGCCAAATAGAATTCATTAGAGGTTTAGAAGACAAAGCAGAAACATCAACCTATTTTTATAAATCAAACATAAAAATAACATACAAAGAAATGTCCAATGCCTACGCAAGGGATATAAGTTAAAAGATATCTTTGCGGTAAGAAAACTGTACTATATTTTCATAACGAACAAGATTATCCCATATTTCAACAAGCCTTTATTGAAATAATGCGATCGAACGCAAATACAACAACCTCGAAATCAAGCATTAAGTTAGAGGACCTTCAAACGTTCGCACAATTCAAAGAAATAATTCTAAAACAACATAAAGAATTAATACATCCCGGAATCAAAAAAACGATTCATTTATTTAAAGAAAAATATTATGTTCCCGATTTTCAAAATCCAATTCAAAACATTATTATTGAATGCTCAGTATGCAATATTGCAAAGACAGAAAATAAAAATACAAAGCTAGCTTTTTGAAATAACACCAGCAACTTTCAATATCAGAGAAAAATACGTCATGGACTTTTACATGATCGAGAATTTACAATTCCTTTCATGCATTGACATTTACTCCAAATTTGCAACACTTGTAGAAGTAAAATCTAGAGATTGGTTAGAAGCCAAGAGAGCAATTATGAAAGTATTCACTGAAATGGGCAAACCAATTGAAATAAAATCAGACAAAGATTCAGCATTTCTGTGTATAGCACTAAAAAATTGGCTACAAGAGAAAACGTAAAGTTAGAAATTACAACAAGTAAAAATGGCATTTCAGACGTAGAAAGATTCCATAAAACAGTTAACGAAAAACTCAGAATTATAAATAGCGAAAATGACATCGAAGATAAATTACTTAAATTTGAAAAAATTCTCTACATTTACAACCATAAGACGAGACATAAAACAACTAACCGAACACCAGCGGACATTTTTATCTATGTAGGATCACCCGACTATAATACCCAAGAAAATAAAATACATAAAATAAACAATTTAAATAAAAACAGACACGACTTCGAAATCGATACTAGATTTAAACAAGCATCATTAGTAAAGTCTAAAACAACAAATCCATTCAAAAAGACAGGAGAAATCAATCAGTTAGGTGAGAAACATTTTAAAGAAACAAATAGAAGACAAAAGGTCACACACTACAAATCAAAATTCAAAAAGAAAAAGAAAGTTAATAAAAGCAAATACGACAATTGATTACTTACAGGTCAACAACTCAAGATGACTTTTTTTGTGCATCGTGCTATTCTTAACTTTAAAATCAACATGCAGTCAATCCATTGACATAAACCCAGTAAAAGCACCGAACGGTTACTTAATATTTAAGACAGGAACCATGGACTTACCGACAAACTTTGAATATCATTATTTAAAAGTGAATTTAACACTAATAGACATTACATATAACAATTTAATGCAACAAGTACAGGAATTTAAAGACATAATCCATATTCAATACTTAACAGAAAAAGTAAGTAGGGAAATTAATGGAATACAAATTGTAAAACGTAATAAACGAGGACTAATTAACGGAATTGGTTCAATATACAAATATCTTTTTGGTACTCTTGATCAAGACGATAAAGACGAATTAGAAGAAAAAATAAATAATCTTGAAAGTAATAGCGTACAAGCAAATGAACTAAATTACTTAATAGACACTATAAATAAAGGTTTAGAAGTAATAAACAACCTCAAGAAAGAAAAGGAAAAATCAGTAAAAGTAGAAGTTCTAATCTTTAATTTTGAGCATTTCACAGAATACATTGAAGACATAGAAATGGGCATGCAGCTCACTAGACTAGGAATTTTCAACCCAAAACTTTTAAAACATAATCGCTTAAGTCATGTTAATTCGGAAAAACTATTGAATACAAAGACATCCACCTGGCTTAACCCAAATTCAAACGAGATATTTATCATTTCAAACATTCCTCAAGATATAATAAAAACCCCTATCTTTGAGATACTTCCTTATCCAGATGAAAATAAAAATATTTTGACAGAAAATTCATACGATAAATACTATTTTAACAAAAACACTTTGTTTAATAAAAATACAAAACAAATAGAAACTAATGAATGTATAATAGGCATTATAAATCAAATCCCAACAACTTGCAAATACACTAAAACATATAAAAATTATCAAACTAATTACATTGAACCAAACATAATTGTAACATGGAATTTACCAAAAACAAAACTTAAAAAAAATTGTGTAAACAACGACTTAATAATAGAAGGCAATAACATAATAAAAATTTACGATTGTGCCTTAACATTAAATGAAATATCAATAACAAATTCATTGCTTGACTACAGCCAAAGCATTTATGTATGTAACAAACAATATCACCAGGCTAGAACCTATTTCCTTTATCCAAACAAAAGAAATAATTAACGAACACAAAAAATATTATACTGTATTTCAAACTATTACATTAACCACATTTGTACTTACTATAATAAGTTTGATTACATACTTAATCTATAAGTTTAAGGCAATGCCACAAAAATTAATAATTAAACATTTTCGATCAAATAAGAATCGTATTCCCACAGAAAAAATCGAAACCCCATTTGTTGATAAAATTGAATCCTAAAGTATAAACAAAATTGATACTTCAATCTTTGCAACTGAGAAAAATCTCTCACTATACCCCAATGTATCCGCCTGAGGACAGGCTATTTTCTTTAGGATGGGGGAGTCATATATCCAACAGCAATCCCCAATAACTTATAAATTTTTCGCCCACTAAAATTTATAACTTTAAGGTAAACATCCGTTTTATTCACAAACAATTGGACACTTGCAATAACAATTGTCCCCCTCAAAAACTTCCAGCGTGAGAAAATTCCTCTAAGCGTGAGAACGCTTAGTATGCGAAATCAATAAGCCAATCAAATATCAGATCAAGACATCATCCGATAAAAAGCTCCCACTAGTAGCATAAAAAGCTTTCAACATAATTGTAAACATTAGAAGCTATGCTAAGATTAAAGGCCGTTCCTTCGCAAACATTAGCCTTTTTAGATAAAACGTTTTTACACTTTGATATCTATGGGTAAGGAAAGAATTACCAAAACAGTTGCAAGGGTATACAAACTTCGATGCGGTCGAAGTTAACCCCGGCGCTCTGGTTTTTATTTTTTTATTCTCGCATTTTGCTAACATTAAAAATTTTCCATTCGATTCTTAATCATAATATGAGAATTTATTATACTCAATGGCAGCAGAAAAGACACAAGACCGATCTAATTTACGATTTATAATATAACCATTTAATCAAATTGAATTTCTTTTACATATGTTAACAAAATTAAACTAACTTAATTTTTTTAATTTTTCAAAAATATTTATATGATTACGAAAGGATTTCGAAAATAGCAACTATAGTCCCGAGATGTTGAGTTTATTAGATATTAATGTAAGTATTGATAATTGTTTTGAAAAAAAATCAGCGAATTCAAAATTAACCTAAAAAATTTATTAAATTTTATGTTTTGCCGGCTCGAGGTCAAAAAGTTGGGCGAATAAAAACAAAAATGAAACACATAGTTTGTCCTTATTTTCGTTCCGATATATTTCGACCACTCATCGGTGGTCGTCTTCAGGGCAACTATAAATAACATTAAATTGTGATTTACATAATATTAATTTAACAACAAGAAAACACCTACTTAGTTTTACACGTCCGCACACTGTGACGTGGAGCTACACACTGATTTGTCCCTAATAAATGCCTGTATAAATGCGCGCAGTTCTCTGTATCTACCTTATAATTAAGTCTTATATTTGTCGGGGTATTTATTATGTGCAGCATCTCCAAAGTGTAACGTTTGTTGTAATGTTGTTCTTGGTCTATTATGTTTACTTCGTCAAAATTTGGGGAATGTCCACTGGCGGCACAGTGGGCCATAAATGCCGTTTTTGGTGCATTGGAGTGTTGACGAAGTTTATAGTCAGATCTATGTTGCGATAGTCTTGTTTTTAGCCTCGATTTTGTTGTCCCTATATATATTTTATCACAGTTTTCTTCATTAGTCCCATTGCACGGTATTTTATATACTACGTTGCTTTTGTCCATTGTATCAATCCTACTTTTTGTTCTGTTAAAAATACTCCGTAGTGTGTTATTGGGTTTATGTGCTATCTGTATTTGTTCAATGTCATAGCAATCTGAGCTTGCTAATCTTTCCGATAGTTGTGGGACATATGTGACGGACATAAAGCGTTTTGTCGGAACATCTTTATTGGTTTTCTCGTTGCGAGATTTTAGTAAAGTCCTTATGGTGTGGTTTGGAAAGTCATTATCCTTTAAAATTCGTCGTATTTCTTCTTTCGTTTCTTCATGAAAAATTGGGTCCGATATATTGAGCATCCGTTGTATACAACCTCTTGCTGTATTTTTTTTTTTTATTTTTTTATTTATTTTTTTATTTTTATTCGCCAACACTCCAATGCACCTAAAACGGCACTTATGGCCCACTGTGCCGCCAGTGGACATTCCCCAAATTTTGACGAAGTAAACATAATAGACCAAGAACAACATTACAACAAACGTTACACTTTGGAGATGCTGCACATAATAAATACCCCGACAAATATAAGACTTAATTATAAGGTAGATACAGACAACTGCGCGCATTTATACAGGCATTTATTAGGGACAAATCAGTGTGTAGCTCCACGTCACAGTGTGCGGACGTGTAAAACTAAGTAGGTGTTTTCTTGTTGTTAAATTAATATTATGTAAATCACAATTTAATGTTATTTATAGTTGCCCTGAAGACGACCACCGATGAGTGGTCGAAATATATCGGAACGAAAATAAGGACAAACTATGTGTTTCATTTTTTGTTTTTATTCGCCCAACTTTTTGACCTCGAGCCGGCAAAACATTCAACTCTAAACAACAAAAAGGTCGCAAAAAATCAACATATATTAAATTTTATTATTTACTTTTTGTAATTATATTAAAGAATTAAATTAAAACATAAAATATCAAAGAAGCTAACTTCGGCAATGCCGAAGTTTATATACCCCTGCAGTCTTTCGCAATAATTTTTTTACATTTTGAAATTTCTTTCCCTGCAACTGAATTCATCAATTCACAAACAAAACATTCAAATTATTTCTCTTTTTATAATAAATTTTCTTTCTTCTTGCATCATTCCCTAAGCAAAGCACAACACGCATACACATACAGTTCTTGTAGCGCTGCGTCTGTGTGTGTGTATGCATGTGCTCTGTTTGAGCAGCAAGCAGCGCTGCTGTATAAAAATGTTGCATAGTCGTTTAAAACAATGAAAAATTTCGTTTGTGATTGAAAAAACGTTTTTCGCTCCATTTTTAAAGCAAAAGCATGCTTAGAAATATTTTCTGACTTTGATCTTGAGTATTACAGCACAACGAACACATAGCACTCTGGACAAACATTCATTTACATGAAGCTTAAGGTATTCTTTGTCATAAGCTTTTTAAATTTTTAAAATCGCTTTATCGGTTTAGAAGCTATGATTTTTGCAATGTAAAATGCCAAAATGCCCCACTGTGCGTCGATCTGACGCTCACGAAATTCGCTCAGCAGCTGCTTGGCGACTCAAATGCTCTCTCATAAGATTTTATATTTAACTTCGCTCAGTTGCTCATTGCGCAATGCGTGACTGAAGCCTTTATGAAGTCGAATTGACTTCGTTAAAACTCATGATATCAAAGACTTTGCATACTGGGAACGCGTCATATTTAGCGACGAAAGTAAATTCAACATATTTGGATCTGATGGTGAGGGAAAAGAATTGCGTAAGCCTTGTGAAACTAAAACTAAAAACATTATACCAACGGTTAAACACGGAAGAGGATCTCTGATAGTTTGGGGGTGCATGTCGGTTCGAGGCGTTGGCAATTTGATTTTATCGATGGATACCTGAATCCAGATATGTGTTTGAATATTGTGAAAGAAAATCTGCTCTTCAGTGCAGATAAAATGGACATTCGAAAAGAGGACTTCATTTTCCAGCAAGACAACGACCCAAAGAATACTGTCTGGAAGGTAATAATGTGGTTGTTGTACAATGTAAAACAACAAAATACGCCGCCACAGCGTTCAGATGTCAATCCGATCGAAAATTTATGGGTCCACCTGAAGCTCAAAGTCCAGTAACACAAAAACAAACCAAAGGGAGTTTTGCTAGAAGAATGGTCAAAAATTTCGGAGGAGAGATGCCGCAAGCTGGTGAAACCGATACCCCGACGTTTGAAGGCCATTATAGATAATAAGGGGTTGCATACTGAATATTATAATTAGTTTTAGTATCTAGGTTTAAGAGAAAGACTTGAGACGAATACTTTTGTGGAATTTAATTTTGTGAATTTTTATACCATACACCCATATGGTGAAATGGTATGTTAAAGTCGCTAAAATGTATGTAACAGGCAGAAGGACCCCATAAGGTATATATATTTTTGATCAGTATAAACAGTCGAGTCGATCTAGACGTGTCCGTCCGTTTGAACACGCAGATCTCGAAGACTATGAAAACTACAGCCACTAAATTTGGTATATAGCCTCGTGTAGTATGTAATGTGATCGAATTTATTTCCGACGCCCCTTTCCGCCCACGCAATTTAAAACAAAAACGCGATTATCTCCCGTAATTTTCTACCTTGTGCAGTCAAATTTGGCACACTTAATTTTATACTAACATCCACCAAAATACCAAATCTGATCAATATCGGATGCATATAAGCGTTTTTCCATAAGGCCGGAGTTGGCGGTTGGCTGGTGGGGGGCGCTAGGGTGCTCGTATGCTTGAGTGAGCGAGATACTAAGATATGCTTGTAAAAGCATGTGAAAAAGCATTTGTTTAATAAATTTGACATATTTGCTTTACTGGTTATGGTATACCAAAGTCGGCGAAACGACTTACTTACTTCATTTAAAATAAAATTAAGTTAAATTGAGTTAGATAAATATTTTATTTACCCTATCCTTTAAAATAAAACGATTGATTTTGTTACTGAACATCCAGCAAAAACGAGCATAAATATATACAAATATTAAAACCAAACAAAAAACCACTAACTCAGACGGATGAAATTGTTTAACTGTGAAAGCTCGCAAAGCTGCTGTCCTACAAATATGTACATAATATAAAATATATTATATATTTTACTAAATGTAAATGATATATGTATGTGGGAATTGTCTAACAATGCTATTTAGCCAGCTCTAGTTGAATCAGCTGACCCAACAAAGCCAGACAATCTGGCAAGCCGGCCAGACACGGGTAGTGTGAAAAAAGACGAGATGTGAGACGACACACAAGAATTAAGAAGATGGAAGGCTTAAGACGAAAAGCGGAAAGAGTAAGACGAATCTAAGACGACGAAAAGAGTTAACAAAAACAAAGAGACATTAAATACTAATTACTTAAAATCTAGTATTATCTAAAAATTAATACTTATCTTAATGTTAAATAAAATAACTATTAAACTATAACCAGGACTGTGTTTATTCATCAATCAATGGGAGCTCAACCTAAAAAGAAGTAAAAGTGTAAAAGAGTTAAAAGTGTAAGATAAGTAGCCCAGACATGAAAGAAAAAGTGAAAAAGTGATAGCACACATATTTTGTGAACTCAATATAAACCAGAGAGCCGGGGCTAACTTTGACCGCATCAAAGTTTGTATACCCTTGCAACTTTTTTTGGTAACTCTTTCCTTACCTATAGCCATCAAAGTGGAAAAACGTTTTATCACGACAATAGCTTAGAAAATAACGAAGTTATTGAGAAAACTCACAGTTCGTGACTTTGCCGTTTGTATGGGAGCTGTACGATATAGTGGTCCGATCCGGCTGAATCCGAGATATACAACGCCTGCAGTATATACAAGCGTACGTGCAAAATTTCAGCTCTGTAGCTCTTACGGTCTCGGAGGAGTTCGCGTTGATCCGGACGGACGGACGGACGGACGGACGGACGGACATGGCTATTTTAACTCGTCTCGTCGTGCTGATCAGGAATATATATACTTTATATGGTCTGAGATGCTTCGTTCTATGCGTTGCACACTTCTGACCAAAATTAATATACCCTTTTTACAAGGGTATAAAAATTAGTCCAAATCGCTTAACAAAAAGACAAAAAAAAACCGAAAATAATTACAATTTTTATACCCTTGCAGAGGGTATTATAAAATTGGTCAGATGTTTGTAACGCACAGTATGAGAAGCTGAGTCGATATAGACATGTCCGTCCGTCCGTCCGTCTGTGCAAATCAACTTCACGCTGGCGTCTTAAGAGCTATCGGAATGAAATTTGATACTTGAGCTACTTTTAGCCCGGAGATGATAAAGTATGAAAATTGTCAGGATCGGACTACTATATCATATAGCTCTAGAAGAAACATTTTTGCAAAAATTGGAGTATCCCCATGAAATTTAGCAAAACGATAGTATTGGATATAAGATGTCAGATCCCAAAATTTGAATCTAATCGGATAAATATAACACAAGTTACAGTCAATATAAATCGGCTCAAATCGGCCTGCTGCCTACTACGTCATCATCAAATCAACAGAGCACATGCATACACACACACAGACGCAGCGCTACACAAACTGTATGTGTATGCGTGCCGTGCTTTGCTTAGGGAATGATGCAAAAAGAAGAAACAATTGTAGTAAAATGAGTAATAATTTGAATGTTTTGTTTGTGTATTGACGAACCACTTTACACACTACACGAGCCTACATACCACTCTATTTTTATATTCCGAGATCTAGGTGTTCATACGGACAGACGGACGGACGGACAGACGGACATGGCTAGATCGACTCCTCTGTTGATGCTGATCAAGAATGGGGTCGGAAAAGCTTCCTTCTGCCTGTTACATAGGTGACTTTAATATACCATTTCACCCTATGTGTGTGTGGTATATAAACAAATATTCTGGAAAGTTTTCGGGGTGGTCCGTTAACAAACAATCCAGCGAACTGCCCTCGCACTAAGTCTTAGAACAATCTGTGCAGCTGCAACGTCGATGTGACGAATTCCATATAAATGTAAATATAAATATGTTTTTATTTTTATTTATGTACTTAGTTCTGTTTTATTTCCTTCAACATATTCAGTTTTGTATAACCCTTTCAACAATAAAGATATAACTCCGGCACTTGGCCGTAACACAATTTATAATCGCTAATTTATTGCTCATCCACAAGGACAGTGATTCAGATACTTAATCGTATCCCATCCGTATCAACCTAAATCATCTCATAAGTTGGATTCTCTCAACGGGAAACCTCAACATCTTAATTTGTATAGATGAATCTCTTCGGCAGCAACCAGAATGTATTCTCGATGAAACACAGAATTAAGCTCAAAATCCAGGTTTTAGATGGGTTAGCAGCAGACAGGATATTATTATTTAATACTCGCCTTGAAACCCTTGCCGTAAACAAAAATTCGGTCTACCGGGAGTTAGGAGCAATCTTCTTGGACAGTGCTACACTTTTAGCCCCACAAGAAGACAACGCTGCGATTTGGCGCGCTGCTGGTGTTTGCCAGTGTGGGATGAATAAAGGATGCCAAATTCCAGGTGCCAAAACCTGGTTTGAACCTGGCCTGGTTCAGCTGCGCACCAGAAGGAAGTTTTTAAAACTTGCCGGCTTACAAAAAACTTACCTTCATAAACGAAAGTTACCAGTGATATTGGCGGAGGCGTAAAAATTTACTTAACCTACATACAGTGTGCCACTATAGTCACCGTACTCTTGTTATATTTCCACAAATCACCCTGTAACTTGTCAAAATTTTTGTTGAATGTAAAAAACTTTCAACTAGACTAACAAACCAATATATTTTCTTTTAAAATATGAAAAATATGTGTTTTTTGTGAGTCAAAAATATTGTTCCTCGACTCATCTGAAAAAATAACTTTCCGCCAGAAGTCTATTGGTTTTTATACACACGCTTTAGCAAGCCATAAACGCTGCAGTGCATTCCGCACGATCTCGGATGATGCGGCGCTCGTCATTGCAGGAATGATGCCGATCGACGAACAGGCAGCGATCATCCACGGCAAAGTAAACCATTACCTGACTCCACTGCTGAGTGGCCACGGCTGCTTCAGGATGTATTTGAAGAGATTCGGCCACGAAACTTCGGACGAATGCACCTGGTGCGGCAGCGGAATATCCGAAGACGTCGATCTGTTCTGTTGCATTGCCCCAGGTTTGAAGCGGCAAGATTTTCCCTAACCGCACGAGTGTATTGTACTGTATTTTATGATTAGCGACGCCATAATTTATTGTTCTTAGATATGTACCCCATATACCCGTTATGGATAAACAAAATATAAGTTTAGAATCAAAATCGGATGCAGAACGAGGTTGCAAAAGCTTTAAATTATCTTGATTTGTCGCAGCTCTAGACAATTCCAAAGTGTCTGATGGAATGGCATTACATATACTACAGCCGCTGAAGCATTAGGACATCGAGCAGAGGAACTTGTCATCAATCGTTCAACTATTTACGGGATCCATCATGCAAACCATATAAAACAATCTACAGAAATTTCTGCTGAATTTAAGAAAAAAGTAATAGAGTGACTTACAAATTTATTCGGTCATTTTAAACCAATCATAACTTACAGATGGATAAAACTATGCCCTGGGATTACATTTTGATGAAAAGTTCATCACAGATTTAGTGGGTTATAGTAAGGTTGGACGCATAGCAGTTCTAGTGAGTTACAATGGTACTTCAAAGTTACTAGATGCACCAAAAGTGGAGACTTTAAATGAAATGTAGTTGACCAAGTCAATGGTTTGTCCTACGACACCACGGCTGTAAAAACAGGTACCAGGTGCCGCCACCATATGTAAAAAATCATATTGCGAAGCGTACTTGAACTAAAGCTATGCTAGACATCTGCAGAAGAAGTTCCTATTTTTGAAAGGTTTTCAAAATCATGGCCAAATTTAAAGAAGAATAAATTCGAAAGTGACTTTGCAGATGAAACAATTCGTGTCCAAATTTGTGAAGCAGAACGAAGGGACTTCACGATATTTTGCCTTGGTGAATGACAGAAATGTCAGATCCGAGATCATAAAGAATTGCTTCAGCTGGCTTTAATCTTTCTTGGTGTAAAGTAATATACTTTTCGTTCTCCTGGACCAACTAGCCATGCCCGCTGGATGTCAAAAGCCATATATTCCTTTAAGATATTTTTATTTAGACATCAATTTCGGCTCTCAAAAAAGGAAGAAAATGGTTTGCGTGCTGTTTGCATTTTTTTAATCAAAATGTGCATTAAAGCATGGTTTAAGTGTACAAACGCTATTGAAGCTCCTTTCCATGATCTGAACCATATAAAAAATGGTTAAAAATGTCCAAATACTGACGTGGGAACCTCGGCTATACTATTAAAAAAAAAAAACAAACAATCTTTTATGGTACCTTGCCGAAGATTTACTAGCTCTGGGGTTTTTTGTTTCCAATGTCTCGGTCGATAAAAAAATTAGAATGGAAAGGAACCAAATGTTCAACTTAAAAATAATAGACATTACTCTAATTTTGTGGACTTTCTAAAATACTCTTTGTCTGACTTCGTGTCATCAAAAACAACGAATTTTTTTTTGAAAAATCTAAGCTACCACAAACATTTCTTAAACTGGATCTATCGAATTGGAAGCAAACATTTGAATTTGAGGAAGGTTTGACATACTGCCGGGATCTTCTTGTGGTAAATGATATGGCCGAAAGAGGAGTCAAATTTATGCAGGACCAAATTGATTTCTCTTGATGGCAAGTTGTACCTGTTTTTATACCCTTGCAAAAAGGGTATATTAATTTTGGTCAGAAGTGTGCAACGCATAGAACGAAGCATCTCAGACCATATAAAGTATATATATTCTTGATCAGCACGACGAGACGAGTTCAAAAAGCCATGTCCGTCCGTCCGTCCGTCCGTCCGTCCGGATCAACGCGAACTCCTCCGAGACCGTAAGAGCTACAGAGCTGAAATTTTGCACGTACGCTTGTATATACTGCAGGCGTTGTATATCTCGGATTCAGCCGGATCGGACCACTATATCATATAGCTCCCATACAAACGTCAAAGTCACGAAACAGTGACTTTCTCAATAACTTCATTAATTTTATAGCTATTGTCATAAAAGTTGGTATTTGTCAGTTTTATGTTCTTATTAATGATTGTGCCAAATTTGATCAAGATCGGGTGACTATATCATATAGCTCCCATACAAACGGCAAAGTCACGAACAGTGACTTTCTCAATAACTTCATTAATTTTATAGCTATTGTCATAAAAGTTGGTATTTATTAGTTTTATGTTCTTATTAATGATTGTGCCAAATTCGATCAAGATCGGGTGACTATATCATATAGCTCCCATACAAACGGCAAAGTCACGAACAGTGACTTTCTCAATAACTTCATTAATTTTATAGCTATTGTCATAAAAGTTGGTATTTGTCAGTTTTGTGTTCTTGTTAATAATTGTGCCAAATTTGATCAAGATCGGCTGACTACATCATATAGCTCCCATACAAACGGCAAAGTCACGAACAGTGACTTTCTCAATAACTTCATTAATTTTCTAGCTATTGTCATAAAAGTAGGTATTTGTCAGTTTTATGTTCTTATTAATGATTGTGCCAAATTTGATCAAGATCGGGTGACTATATCATATAGCTCCCATAGAAACGATAAGTGGAAAACAGTGACTTTCATCAAAAAGTTCTTTATATCCTATGCTAAGATTGAAGGCCGTTCTTTCGCAAACATTAGTCTTTTTGGATAAAACGTTTTTACACTTTGATGGCTAAGGAAAGAATTACCAAAACAGTTGCAAGGGTATACAAACTTCGACGCGGTCGAAGTTAACCCCGGCTCTCTGGTTGTTTTTATTTCGAATTTGTTGTTTATCTCGTTCATCATTAAAGTGTTGAATCATTTCGCTGATTGTGATTTCAGACCTTAAAAGCTCAAAAGAAGTTGTTTTTATACTTCTACTAAAAGTTGAACTGATGACTTGCTGGGCATTATTGGCAAATTTGTACCATTTTGTCGCTTGAGAGTTTATAAAGGACTGTCGTGACGAGATGATCTTTTATTCATTCGCTTTGTCAAACTCATCCGCTGTAAGCATATGGTATGGCTACTCCTTTTCTGGTTAGATCTCTAAATATAGCATTAACATGCCGTTGAAAGACGCAGGGAAAGTTCAAAAGACCAAATGGGACTCGAAGAAACTGGAATTGTCCATTATCTGTTACGAAAGAAGCATACTTGCGACTCTCTTCTTCAATGCCAACGTGAAAAAAACATTTTTTAAGTCTATAAAACTGAAAATACGTGCATTTTGAAGCCTGTCTAACTGAACTTCTATCACGGGGAAGTGATCTCATATGATTACTCTATTAGTTGATCTGTATCTTGTTTTTCACAAGAACTACTAGGCTAATACTAGCCTCTGATATTTCAATTACGCCATCCTTCAGCAATTGATCGGTTTGATTATCAATGATGCCTCTCTCTGCATATGAGAATCGTCAAGGTCGTGAGTATATCGTTTATCATCATTTAGAACTAGTCGCATTTGAATATTGGTTGACTTTTCGCTTCTGTATCATATTTTGAACTGCTTCTTGGGCAATCTTTGGCAATATGTATGTCCGAAATTATGACACTGAAAACATTTTCTGCCCGTGTTTCTATTATCTCAATTAACTGATGAATGGCTTTTGGCACCGCAATTAAAACATTTAAGTTCTTTGTTTACAATTTATCATTATATAAATTGGCCGACTCAGTAAACTCATATCCCTCGAACTCGCGCAGCCGTTTTCTATTGTTTCTATCGCATTTTTCAAAAATAAACTTGTGCAACAAAACAATATTCTGTCTCTTTTCCAGCCCAAGAATCTCACTAATACACTGAAAGTCATTTTGCTGTGCAATTTTTGCAATTTCCAAGAAATTGTGAAATAGTTTTTTTCTTTTATACCGATTCGACTTTTACTCAACTTTTAGCATTCTTCATGTTGATGTTAGAACTTAGTGGTTCTTGTAAAAGTTATACAGACAACGTGCTCACATTTTTGTGTTGCCTTTGAAATAATCTTTTTTTGGAGATTGACCTCGAGCCGGCTAAATTGCAAGGTTTAGGTCATTTTTTAAGTAATACGAACAGGGCCAAAAGGCCACGTAGTATTCCGCCTTGGCCACGTAGTAATGATAATCTGGCCTCAACCAATTTTCGAAAATGCGTGAACAACACCTACCAAAATGGCAATAAATACATACATATGTACATATGTATATAACATATTATCATCAACGCTCTCGAGGAAGACGGACGTGTTTTTTTCAAGCTCCCGCGTTTTTAACTGATTTACATTTATTTTATTTTGTTTTATCGGCATCGCGATCGAAATATTAATTAATTAGTAAATCTAACTTGCACTGTATCACTCGTTGCGTTTTTGTGTGTTTGTGTTAACAATTTTTAACAACTTTAATTTCTGCTTATAACCTTTGTTGTTTTTTTTTCTTTTTTTTTCTCTTTCTTTTCTTCCTCTCTCTCCCACCTTAATCTCATTTTTCCTGCCTTGCAAATCACAAGCAACGCTCTGTTGTTGTTGTCTTGCAATTTCATAGTGTTCTTGTTGCAGTGTTTTGTTATTGTGATTTGTAACTCCCGCGCTCGCGCTCTTTGACTTTTTTTTTTCTCTCGTTTTCGTTTCACTCGTCGCCGTTATTTGCGCTCATATTGCAGTCTGTTGTGTGTCTGTAATTTAGAGTCTATATTCTCTTAGTCAGTGCTCTTTTCTTTTAACTCTTGTGCACCCTCAAAATCTTTATTTCTTATTATTTCTGGACCTCAGAGTGAGTTATATATTTTAATACCAAACATTTCTCATTTTTCATTTTTATTTGTTTGATTACCAATTTTTTCTTATTACCTCATAATGACTGTCTGTTCGATTAAAAATTTTTTGCATCCCGCCCCACCCTTGAATAGTTTTATTTACTGTTGGTTGTGTAAAACTACAGTACATTTTAAGTGTGCCGGCTTTACATGCAGGGTGAAGGATCTTTTAGATCAAAAAAATGGTTTCAAATGGGGATGTGAGTCATGCCGGATCGTGGAAGATGAAATGGAACTTTTCATGCGGCAAACAAAGGATAACCTGATGAGTCTGTCTGCCAGTTTTCTTAAACTCTCGCAAGAGTTTAAAGCTGTTGAGTCCCAGTTTAGTAGTTTAACGCTACTGACTGAGTCTCGAAAGCGTAAGAAGGCGGGAGAACAGACTCCCGATTTGTCCTTGCGTTTGCCGGTCTCCACATCTATATCGGTTCCGACCCCTTCTCAACCAATGCAAACTCCAACTCCACAGACGATGTCTGTAGTGTCCGTTTTGTCTGGGCAAGAATCTACACCCATGGATATTGCCGACAGGGATCCTAATGTTAGTAATGCCGGAGTGCCACTTGTTGCAACCGATGCTACAATTAATGCGGTAGCTGATGCAATACCTGGAATGCCGAAACCATTGGTGGGAGTGCCTCCTAAAAAACATATTTTTGTTTCGAGACTTCTCCCTGATGCTACATCGGATGATGTCATGGCCCACATTCGGGCGAAACTGAATGTCTCTAATATATCCATAGAAAAGTTTAAATTTTCATATTCTAGAGAAATTTCATCTTTTAAAATCAGTGTTCCAATTGAATTCTTTGACTGTATCTGCAGTTCTAGCTTCTGGCCGAAAAGCTTAATTGTGAAGGAGTTTACATCCAGAAAAAGGAAGACACGGGGTCAAACAAGGATTCCTTCACCATCTATTCCTCTTTCCTCTTCATCTATTCCCACTCCTTTCTTATCTATTCCTTCTTCTACTCTATCAAAAAAACTAACAACTTCCTTCTCTGTCGGCTATCAGAATGTCAGAGGCCTTAATACTAAACTTACTAAACTCTTTGTAGATAGTCTGTCATTTGATTTTGACCTAATTGTCTTTACTGAGACTTGGTTAAAACCTGACGTTTTTGACGCCACAGTTTTACCCTCTAATTTCAACATTTTTAGACGTGATCGTACTGATCGTAGGGGTGTGGAGTTCTTATTGCTGTAGATTCCGCCCTATCATCGGGTCTGATAACAATACCTGTCTCAAGTAGTATCGAATTTATATGCGTTAAGGTATCTTTTACTCGTTTTTCCATTTTTGTTACCTGTTCTTACATTCCGCCCCAATCGGAATGGCCAACCTACTTACTACACTTAGAATCTATTAAATTTATACTTGAACTACTTTCTGACAGAGACTCATTAATTGTCCTTGGGGACTTTAACCTGCCCACTATAACTTGGTCGACACTTAATGGTAGCAAAACGTTGCACACCCTCTGGGTGTCACGATTTTATTGATGGTCTGCTTGAGCTTTCGTTGGTCCAGCTGAATTCGATTCCTAATACGTCTGGCAGATTTCTGGATCTGATTTTTACTTCTGATCCCAGTTTTTGTGAAGTATCTAGAACTAGTCCAATGGTGTTACCAGAGGATAGTTTTCATTCAACTTTAGAGTTATCTATTGAGTTTCCCAGCCGCGAGCCCATGTCCGAGTGTGATCCTACGGTACGCACCCGATGTTTTCGGAAGACTGACTTTGTCGCACTAAACAATGCCTTTCTTAATACCGATTGGACTAATTTATACACTTGTACGGATATGAACTCCGCCATTTCTTTATTTTATACCACTGTTGACTCAATCTTTAATGACTGTGTACCCCTAGTGTCTCCTGTGGTGACGCAAAAATCACCATGGCTGTCAAAACTGAAGAATCTTAAGTCTAGGTATTACAAAAAGTATAAAGTCACGGGTCTATCATCGGATCTTTCTCGTTACTTGGTTGCTAAATCGAATTTTATTGTTTCTAATTCTAATTGCTATAATAATTACTTACAACGTTGCAAGTTGCAATTCTCTGAAAATCCTAAAGAGTTCTATAGTTTCGTTAACTCAAAGCGACATTCTATCTCCCTTCCATCATTTGCAGTTTTTAATAATGTTTCGGCCTCTTCTGATCAATCTATTTCTAATTTATTTGCTAATTTCTTCTTGACTACGTACACATTCACTAAGTACAACTCTAGTCAGATATATCCATATCCTATAACGAAATCCAACTGCATTCTTAATCCTATTATAACGGAAAGTTCGGTAGCTAAGGAACTAATGACGATTAAGCCGGTATACTCACCGGGTCCAGACGGTATTCCCGCTTGTGTCCTGAGGTTCTGTGCGGAGTCATTGTGCTCGCCTTTACTTAAGCTTTTTGAGTTGTCCGTTACACTGTCCGAGTTTCCAACTATATGGAAGGATTCGTTTATTTTACCTCTTCACAAATGTGGCAATAAATCCGACGTCACTAATTACAGAGGAATTTCTAAATTGTCAGCGATACCTAAACTGTTTGAGAAAATTATGACGTCTCAAATACAGCATTTATGTAAAAATCGCTAATCGCATCGTAGACTCTCTCTCATGTCATACCTTGCAAGCTGACCTGAATGCTTTTCAGGGGTGGTGTAGGGCTAACTTGTTATCGTTAAACTGTTCTAAGTGCAAAATTATGTCTTTTTACAGAGGTTCTCCCCAATTAACGAGTTACTTTTTTAAATAATTTCCCGTTAGAAAGAATTAATAATACTTCTTTGGTTGTAAAAGATTTGGGGATCTTAATAGACCACAAACTTAGTTTTAATCAGCATATATCGACTACTGTTAGTAGGGCTAAAAGTGTTCTTGGCTTTATAAAAGCGCTGGTCGAAGGAGTTCAAGGATCCATATACTACCAAAATACTTTATACTTCTTAAGTCCGTCCCATATTGGAGTATGGATCTTGTGTTTGGTCTCCTCAATATGAGCTTTATCAAAACAAATTAGAATCTGTACAAAAACAGTTTTTACTCTTTGCCTTTCGTGATTTGCGCTGGGATCCAACTGTACAACTTCCATCTTATTCTAGTCGACTTCAGTTAATTAACCTTTCTTCTTTAGCTAATCGTAGAACTATGCTTGGTGTAACTTTTCTTTACAAACTTTTGAATGGTGAGATTGACTCTTCCGAGCTGTTGAGCCAAATTAACATTTCTGTTCCATCTAGAAGGACCCGCAATTTCACACCGCTTTTACTTCCCACTTGCACAACTAACTTTTCTCTGCATGAACCTTTTCGTATACTATGTAGTGACTACAACAGACTTTGTCACGTTATCGGTTCCGAAACATCGCCTCCCGGTATAAAAACTGCGATCTTGTCCTTCCTCGCTCGTAACTAGTTGTAATCATCTTTATTTTAACCTATCCTGTTTTCTTTTTATATGTAACTTATTATCTTATTACATTTAATATATTCTATTTCTTTAGTTTAATTTTATGTTTATATATGTAATACGCCTATGCCCTTAGGTCGGAGTGTGTAGAGGTTGTAACATTAACTTTACTTAGGGTCATTCGTAACAGGCCCGGGCCTGGTGTCATATGGGCCACTTGTTCGTACTGAGCGTTGTACGACTACGTCTATTATTGCGAATAAATGACAGTTCATCAAATATACTGTCGATGAGGATTTATATGCACAAAACATACTCACGACTTCCGTTTGATATATAAATTCTATAAATTCTACAACTCCAGGATTTTTCTCAGCATATAATTAAGAGTTTGTAATAAGTTAAATATGAAGAATAACTATTTCTGGGAATACTTTTTTATTGCAAAGGTTTTGGTATGAGTGAGTCGTCGATCACAATTTGTCTATTGAATAGATATGATTATAAAATCACAAACCACCATCTTTACGAAAAAACTTCCGAACGAAATCCATGTAGAAGTACAAGGTGAGATCAGGTAACGCCTCTCTTTCTTGCTAAGGAACTCTGCTACGGCTGTCCTCGGATCATATAAAGCTGTCCCTACTCCATTCAGTGCCACAAACATTCTCGAATTCATGGTCTCATTTGAAGTTGACAGTTGGTGGTTTGATTTAATTTGATTATAATGAGAAATCACTTTCTCAACAATCATGGAGTGAGGTGAAACGACTAGTAAAGAGCACAACAGTTTCTGTGATACATACACAATGCATTTTTTTTCAATGAGCCAGATTCGTAAAAACTCACCGACAATTTCATTCCCTTTTAATTGAAGAGAATTGTCCCCATCAACGTTATACGCTTTTATAGCGTTTTTGGAGTCGTCCTAAACACATACATAGCTTTATCGATGAATTACAGTTGTTGAAAAAATGTATCTGTGAAATATGTACTTACTCTCTTCACGTCATTATTTCGATTATTTTGATCTTGATTCGTTGAGGTCTTTAAATCAACTTTTTTGAACCACTTATCAAGAGTCGACATCTCAGTTTTTCATTTCTTTGGAAGTAGCAAGTAATTGAATGACGAAATTTTAACAAACTAGAGTAGACAAATAAGTAAACGTCAGTAAACAGAATTGACATAACGAAACATGTAAACAGCTGACAGCAAATCGAAATCGACGTTACGATTCCTTTGCATTAAACGTATAAAATGCTACACTAACACTACGTGTAGAATAAGTGCTTCAAATTTGCTCCAAACCTATTTTCCTCGTTCACATGTATAAATGTCGTAAAATCTCCTATTAAGACGAATCGGAAGACTTTCTCTTTTCGTAACTTTTATACCATTCACCCATATGGTGAAATGGTATATTAAAGTCGCCAAAATGTATGTAACAGGCAGAAGAAAGCTTTTCCGACCGCATAAAGTATATATATTCTTGATCAGTTTCAACAGCCGAGTCGATCTAGCCATGCCCGTCTGTCCGTCCGTCTGTCCGTCCGTCTGTCCGTCCGTCTGTCCGTCCGTCTGTCCGTCCGAATTTGGTGTCTCTAGGTAGAATAGTTTTTGAGATAAACGTTTTTTTTGAATTGCGGGGTGGAAAGGGACGTGGCAAAAATTTAAAATAAACTTGATCACTCTACATACTACACAGGCCTACTTTTGGTGGCTCTATCTCTTATAGTCTCCGAGATCTAGGCGTTCATACGGACGGACAGACGGACAGACGGACGGACGGACAGACGAACATGGCTATATCGACTCGGCTGTTGATACTGATCAAGAATATATAAGTTAAGACCAGACATGCTTCACTATCACAATCACACTCACTCCACACCCATAGAGAACATCCAAGAGTCATCATAATGAGCACTGACGTAATGAGCATCGGCACGATCATTGAAGGCACCACCAAGAATGTCACCCGATAATCTTGCAACACACGACCGCCTTCACACAATTGCCAGACTAAACATTCCTAGGGGAATGGTGTCAAGTTCGGTGCACCAGATGGCAAGTCGCCCAATTCCCTGAATCAATTTGGTAACAAGCATCATGTTCGGTACACCAGCCGTCACGTCGCCCAAATCAATTTCATGATAAACAGATCCCACGCTCGCGTTGGACCATTGGAGTCAGCAAGCGTCGCTGTCACCATCGACGCCCAAAATCAGAGGCTTCATTCAAACATAATCGACCTACACAATTCAGTCTTTAATCCTAGTACAAACTTGTCACTTCGTTAGAACTCCGCGATCTTAGTTCAGTCTAGTAGTCACAAAGTCTTCTAGTAAAAAAGATAGATTTCCAAATGTGCACTCAATATAAAATAAACTCAAATAAAACTTTATTTTTTTATGCGACTAACTAAGATTGTGTTTAATTGCCGCCCGAGCAGGGACCCCGCGTTTAAAAGTTGATCAAGTGAAGTAAAACGGCAATTGTGATAAGTGTTAATCAAAATAAACGCAAATAAATACGCCTTTAAAACGATAACCGAAATATACGCAAACAAATATACGCCAACAAAACTTCGCTGAGGTCAGACGGGGTTATAACAAAAATATCAAAGAAGCTAACTTCGGCAATGCCGAAGTTTTATATACCCTGCAGTCCTTGGCAATAATTTTTTACATTTTGAAATTTCTTTCCTTGCAACTCAATTCATCAACACACAAACAAAACATTCAAATTATTTCTCTTTTTACTACAAATTTTTAAGCAAGGCACAACACGCATACACATACATACATACGTGTAGCGCTACGTCTGTGTGTGCGTATGCATGTGCTCTGTTTGATTTGCTGATGACGTAGAACCGATTTGAATTGACTGTAACTTGTGTTCTATTTATCCGATCAAACTCAAATTTTGGGATCTGAGATTTTATATCAAATTCTATTAAATTTCATGGCGATACTCCAATTTTTGCAAAAAATTTTGTTCTAGAGCTATATGATATAGTAGTCCGATCCTGACAATTTTCATACTCTATTATCTCCCGGCTAAAAGTAACTCAAATATGAAATTTCATTCCGATAGCTCTTAAGATGCCAGCGTGAAGTTGATTTGCACAGACGGACGGACGGACGGACGGACAGACGGACATGGCTATATCGACTCAGCTTCTCATGCTGATCAAGAATATATATACTTTATGTGGTCGGAAACGTCTCCTTCTGTGCGTTACAAACATCTGACCAATTTTATAATACCCTCTGCAAGGGTATAAAAACTGATCGCTGCATTCCTCTAGTATCCGTTCGGAGGAAAGTTGGTACAACAAGTGTCTGGATTCGGAGCGTTAGTACCCCAACGTGGTAAAAGCGAGCACCCCGACCAATCGACCAATAAAAGCACCGAAATGAAAATAATACTAATGTAAGTTAAGTTAAAAATAAAACAAACAAGAAACAAATCATTAATTATTTAAGCAAGATCAAAGAAGAAAGGAAAGAAATACCACTTAAGAGGAAAATCCTAAAAAAAAAAAAAAGAAACGAATTAGCATCATAAGAAACGAAAAACGAACCAACTAACATTTATAATAATTATCTTTACTAACAAAATTTTCAAACCGAAAGCCATTTCCATTCAAAATTTGTTTTCTCCCTAAAACGGTATCGCGTCGTGATCGAATTTACTTGTCTTTCGAATAATTATTCGACGGTATTGCACTACGCGTTTGTTTATTGAGTGAATTAAATCCTTTGTGAAATCGAAAATGCCTGAAAACGACAGTTGGGTAAAAGCCGCGGTCCTTCAGCCAGGAGGTCACCCTACAACAGAGTCACAGAATGCGTCAACCTCAGCCTCCGCGAACAGAAGTGTAGAGGCTATATCCATACAAGGGTTAGATGCAGCCATTGATAGTCTGTTAGCAGCTAGAATGGCGACTTATATTGAGCAGCTAAAACTGGCCCAGCCATCAACCCCAGAATACACTCACTTAACTCTAAATTTACAGGACAATTGGAATGAGGTAGATAAAGTTCCAGACCTAGTGAAAGGACTCAAAGAATTAATGGGGAAATCCAGCAGAGTTTACAACTTGGTTTTCTTCAACCTCGCGTGTAATGGATGCCTTTGCTCCTTTGCAAGGAACGCCAAAATACTTTGCGATTTTACTAACGGTCAGAGACAAAATCACAGGACATGCGAACATAGCACTAAAGGTGAATGATACCGCGTTGCACTGGGAGGCAATCTCGAAATGCCTTCTGGAGGAATATTCAGACAGACGAGATTTGGGTACACTAGAATATCAGTTGTTCTCCATGAGTCAGAGAACCATCCAGATGTCCTCTAATCATCAGCCAAATGAAAAATATGGGACACGGTCATGAGGGCATGGCAGTTTTGTCAAAACAGATAAGGGACAGAGCCCTAGATACTTTTATTAGGGGCCTGAACGGTGATCTATCAGATAGAATAAGTCTAGCGCAACCAATTAGCGTGAAACACGCGTTGCAAATGATAGAAGACTTAACCAATAAGCATACTAAAAACTCGATCGGTTTAGGTTATCAGCACCCTCGTCCAAATCCAGCACACAAGACAGTACAATACACCAGAATTAATGCCCCCCCACAGTGGTCATACCCTCCAGTACTCCCCCCTAAACCACAAAATAACATGAACTGGTACAACCCCAGACAGACTCAAAATGCTTTCATACCCCAAAAAAATTTTCCATAGAACCATAGTATTCCCCAAAATATCCCTTTCCGAAACAGTAACCAAACTTTCTTTAATGCACCACCTAGACCTCTCGCCCCAAAGCCTCAACCCAAGCCTACACCAATGGATGTAGACGGCTCCATAATGACCAAGAACGTGAATTACATGAATAGGCCAAATATAAAACCTACACAACCAGTTTTTTAAAGAGAGTAAATCCGTTTAATACGAATCTCCCAAACAAAACCCAAAGACAGTTCCACATCGGAGCCGAGGTACAAGACGGGCAATACAGTGCCCCACCACCAGAAGACCTTCAAGTCAATATAACCGAAGCTCAGTTGCCCGAATACCAAGAACAGGAAGACTATTTTCAAACAGTCCCATACTCACAATTTTCGGAATATGAACAACAGCACAAGTACTCCACCACTCAAGGTGGTATGTCCGAATTAAGTCCGCAAGATAGAGAGACACCACAACCTACAGTACAGGATCCTTACCCACAAATCGAGGACACGGTTAATTTTTTAGGATGAAGTGTTCCTCTTTGCCGTACTTTGTAGTCCGGGACAAAGACGGAACAGTGTACAATTTTTTAATAGACACCGGTTCAAACAAAAACTATATCCAACCTGAAATAGCCAAGAACATAAAGCCAAATGAGCGTAAATTCTACGCGAATACTGTAAGTGGACGCATCCTAATTACGGAGCATATCCACTTGGGTCTCTTCAATGAACCCAACAAACCTATAATTTTTTTTCTACTCCCAAATTTAAAATCGTTTCATGGAATCCTAGGCAATGACACACTAAAAGAATTAAATGCCATTATAGATGTAGGAAAAGATTTGTTACATGTCAACAACTCTCATGTTGTTAAAGTGAGACAGATGCGAGCTCAGCAGGTCCACACGATCAACTCAGATCAATTATCGGGTCATCAAAAGTTAAAGCTAGAAGCACTTCAAGAGGAATACAAATCGCTATTTGCAAGTCCGGAGATGAGGTTGACTTATGCTACCACTGTCCAAGGTGAAATTCGAACATCGTCAGACACTCCAGTCTACTCAAAACACTACCCGTATCCAGCCTCCTTGAAGGAAGTAGTCGAAGAGCAAATTCAAGAACTATTAGAAGATGGTATAATACGACCCTCACGGTCGCCCTATGGCTCTCCTGTATGGATCGTCCCAAAAAAAAAGCGACAGTTCGGGAAAAAAGAAATATAGGATGGATCACTACAGAAAATTAAATTCAGTCACCATCTCGGATAAATACCCTATCCCAGAAATTGGAGAAATGATTGCTCAATTGGGCAACAACAAATACTTCTCCGTCCTTGTCTTAAAGAGCGGATTTCATCAGAACCCTTTAAAGGAATCCGACATCGAAAAATCAAATCAAAAATTGAGGCTGTACCTTAAACGGAAGTCAAAAGTGATCATTTATACAGACTTCCCTTCGGTTTAAAAAAATCGCTATAGTCCAAAAGAGCAATATCGACGACATTTTAAGAGAACATATAGGGAAAATGTGCTATGTCTATATCGACGACATCATAATATTCAGCAAAACTGAGTTGGAACAATTTCGCCATTTAGCCATAGGTATTCTCGTGTAAAAACGTCTTAGCAAAAGTCAAACATGAAAGTTCAAGTCTTGTACAAGTATAACGAATTTTTAAAAAAGTCAGCGTTTTCGACCGATTTCCTAGGATATAGTAATATCAATTGCGAAGGTGTTAAGACCAACCCAGAAAAAGTACAGGCTATAAATAAATTCCCAGCTATAAAACCTGAAGCAACTAAGAGTCCTTTCTTGGCTTTAGCTAGTTATTATAGGCGGTTCATTAAGGATTTCGTCACCCAAGCTTGATCAAATTTGGCAGCAAGTAATAACGAAAAAGAATGTCACCAACAAAATCGAAATTTTTTGGCAAGGAAGAGTTAGACTCTTTTGAAAAAGTTAAGAAAGGCACTAGTTTCACGGGACTTTGATTGCTAGCATATCCCGATTTTAATAAAGAATTTCGTCTGACCACGGATGACTCCGAAATATAGCGATAGGTGCCTGCACTATATACAAAATGGCAGATCAATCACTTTTACGGTCTCGGAGGAGTTCGCGTTATTTAAGACGGACGGACGAAAGTACGCGACGGAATGACAGGGGAAATGAACTGGCCATAGTACGGGCCTGATCAAAAATTGAGTATATACTTTATATGGGAAGTCAAAAGTGATCATTTATACGACCATCAACCGCTTACTTATGCGCTTACCCAAAAAACAATATACCCTTTTACGAAGGCTAAAAAATGGAAGAGTTACCTAGAAGAATACAACTACGAGTTGAAGTATAAACCGGGTAGCTCAAACGTAGTAGCAGACGCACTTTCGAGAAATCCTACCGGCATAAATGCCAGTAGTACGTCAGCAGCTACGATGCATAGTGACGAAAGTTCAGGGCACGAACTGATACCGACAATGGACATCCCTATCAACGTATTTAAGAACCAGTTAATACTCCTCACAGGCGAAAACGAAGACACGACATTCGAGTTACCATTTGCCACTTATCACAGACAGTAGTTCGAGGAACTATTAGAAAATGATCTTGTAGAAATCGTAAAAGCAAAATTAGATCCTAGGATAGTGAATGGTATTTTCACTTCAGAAAGCATCATGGGAAAAATTCAGCTGATATTTCCAGAACATTTTAGGAATTATAAAGCTCGGTTTACGCAGATCCAAACTACGGATGTCCACGAGAATAGCGAGCAGCAGGAAATTATAACTAAAGAACATACTAGAGCCCATAGAAACGCAATAGAAAACAAAAAGCAAATTTTATCTAAAGTTTTTTTCCCAGGAAGGAGAAAAAAAATAGAAGCAGTAGTAAAAACATGCCAAACATGCAAACTTTCTAAATACCAAAGGCACCCCCCAAATCAAGAGATTCAATCAACACCCATACCAAGTTATCCAGGAGAAATAATCCACATAGACCTTTACTCGACTCAAAACAAAACCATTTTAACGGCAATAGACAAATTTTCAAAATACACACAAATAAAGTTAGTGAATTCAAAAGCAGCAGAACATTTAAAGGTACTACTACGCGAGTTATTGGTAGCCTTTGGCGCGACTAAAACACTAGTAATGGACAACGAAAAATCGTTAAATTCCGCTTCGATAAAATTCCTTTTGAACGATCAACTGGGTATAAACGTACACACAACCCCACCGTATACTTCGTCTAGCAATGGTCAGGTAGAAAGATTTCATTTCACATTCACGGAATTAATGAGATGCCTAAAGATTCAGCATCCGGAATTAGAATTTGAAGACCTAATATTCAGAGCAGTAGACGAATACAATAAGACGATCCACAGTACAATTAACAAAAAACCGATAGAAGCTTTTTTTGCGTTAGACTTGGCACACTCTCCGGAAAAACTAGCGTTAGAAAGAGGAATAACTTCAAAGAAAATTTCAGACAAACAAATTGCAGATTTACAATATCATAACAAAAACAAAGAACCCATAAAAATTTATGACCCAGGAGAAACAATTTATGTCAAAATCAATAAGAGGTTGGGTTCTTGTAAATTAACACCAAGATATAAAAAGGAAAAAGTAGCTGAAGATTTAAATACAAAAGTTAAAACAACGTCAGGCAGGATAGTACATAAGAACCAGTTGAAATACTGACCAATATCCATCCTTGACAGGTTAATATTGATACCAGTCTGTTGGGGACATACGACTATCCTGGATTACTCAAAATCAAGGGTAGTAATGCTGGAAACTGGAATGGCAGCGAGGCACAATGGCACGTTTAAAATTATACACATTGTAGAAGTAGAAAAATATCAACAGGTATTGTCGGTGTTGAAAGAGGTTGTACGAAACTCAACCAAAGCAAATCCGTATTACCCTTTTCTTTTTTACGAAACAACCCGAATCGAAAACGAAATCAAAAGATTAAAGCCTATAAAATTCAAAGCAAAACGCTCTCTTGATATACTTGGAACAGCGTGGAATGGCTGGGGTACCCCAGATCACCAGGACCATAAGATTGTGATCGATAAGATTAACGAACAGCTAAAGAATAATAATGAGCAAGTAATAATTAATAAACTGGTAGAAGATAAGATAAATGACCTAATTAAAATAACGAACACTTTATTGCATAGAAGTAAACCAGAAACAGACGAAAAACTGAAAGAAATAGAAATAACAAAATTTAAACTGAGCCTTTTAAGAGAAGAAATTACAAATGTCATTTACGCAATAGATTGGGCCAAAACCAATACAATAAATTCTTTGATTTTATCACCAGCAGAAATAAACATTATTGAATTTGAAAGTTTTTCGATGGCAGAGCTCTCCTTTATATCGTTAGCATACCTAAAGTAATTAAAGAACAATGCAAAAAAATCATGGCACTACCTATAAAATATGAGAAAACAATTGAAAAAAATAGATTATAATCACATTTTAAAATGCAATAAACATATTTCGGTCTAGCTAATAAGGATAAATGTAAAAATCAGAACAACAAAATATTATGTAAACTGGAAGATTTGACTGACTTAAAAAATAGCAAATGCATAGGAGCGTATTGTCAAACTACAAACCAACTTGCACTAACATCAACATGTAAAATCACACTCGGAGGTGGCTCCCGGCACGATCTTGCTAAACCAATTCAAGGGTATCATCAACGTCGATGGAGAAAACCTTACTTTGGACGGAACTTTTATAGTCCAATCGCAAAATTCAACAATCAACATAGATGACTCGTGGTACATCATGAAGACTAAGCGTGAAGTAGAAGTCCAACCCCCATTACTTCAACTATTATTGGACAAACAGCACCAAGGCGAAACCCTATCTCTGGAGATGATCAAAGAACTGCACTTGAACAACACGAACAGCCTGGAAAGAATTCAGACTAACAATGTCATAATTTCATCATCCTATTGGATCGTCATAGCAATTTTAGCGATCGCAGCAATTACATACTGGGCGATCAAGAGGCAATGCAACCACAGGCCAGAAGAGAGCAATCCACCAATGGTAATGCCGATTACACCCGTACAATATGTGGTAGCGACCGAGGGCGTCCGCACTTAAGAGGGAGGAGTTAAGACCAGACATGCTTCACTATCACACTCACACTCACTCCACACCCATAGAGAACATCCAAGAGTCATCATAATGAGCACTGACGTAATGAGCATCGGCACGATCATTGAAGGCACCACCAAGAATGTCACCCGATAACCTTGCAACACACGACCGCCTTCACACAATTGCCAGACTAAACATTCCTAGGGGGAATGGTGTCAAGTTCGGTGCACCAGATGGCAAGTCGCCCAATTCCCTGAATCAATTTGGCAACAAGCATCATGTTCGGTACACCAGCCGTCACGTCGCCCAAATCAATTTCATGATAAAATCAGAGGCTTCATTCAAACATAATCGACCTACACAATTCAGTCTTTAATCCTAGTACAAACTTGTCACTTCGTTAGAACTCCGCGATCTTAGTTCAGTCTAGTAGTCACAAAGTCTTCCAGTAAAAAAGATAGATTTCCAAATGTGCACTCAATATATAAAAAAACTCAAATAAAACTTTATTTTTTATGCGCGACTAACTAAGATTGTGTTTAATTTATATACTTTATGGGGTCGGAAAAGCTTCCTTTTGCCTGTTACATACATTTTGGCGACTTTAATATACCATTCCACCCTATGGGTGTATGGTATAAAAATTTAAAAAATTAAATTCCACAAAAGTATTCGTCTCAAGTCTTTCTCTTAAACCTAGATACTAAAACTAATTATAATATTCAGTATGCAACCCCTTATTATCTATAATGGCCTTCAAACGTCGGGGCATCGGTTCCACCAGCTTGCTGCATCTCTCCTCCGAAATTTTTGACCATTCTTCTAGCAAAACTCCCTTTGGTTTGTTTTTGTGTTACTGGACTTTGAGCTTCAGGTGGACCCATAAATTTTCGATCAGATTGACATCTGAACGCTGTGGCGGCGTATTTTGTTGTTTTACATTGTACAACAACCACATTATTACCTTCCAGACAGTATTCTTTGGGTCGTTGTCTTGCTGGAAAATGAAGTCCTCTTTTCGAATGTCCATTTTATCTGCACTGAAGAGCAGATTTTCTTTCACAATATTCAAACACATATCTGGATTCAGGTATCCATCGATAAAATCAAATTGCCAACGCCTCGAACTGACATGCACCCCCAAACTATCAGAGATCCTCCTCCGTGTTTAACCGTTGGTATAATGTTTTTTAGTTTTAGTTTCACAAGGCTTACGCAATTCTTTTCCCTTACCATCAGATCCAAATATGTTGAATTTACTTTCGTCGCTAAATATGACGCGTTCCCAGTATGCAAAGTCTTTGATTTCATGAGTTTTAACGAAGTCAATTCGACTTCATTAAGGCTTCAGTCACGCATTTCGCAATGAGCAACTGAGCGAAGTTAAATATAAAATCTTATGAGAGAGCATTGGCGCACAGTGGGGCATTTTGGCATTTTACATTGCAAAAATCATAGCTTCCAAACCGATAAAGCGAAAATGAAGCGAAACCCGGTTTTTTCAATAACAAACGAAATTTTTCATTGTTTTTAACGACTATGCAACATTTTTTATGTTTTAATTTGATTTTTTAACATAATTACAAAAAGTAAATAATAAATTTAAATAAAACAATTATCAATATTTACATTAATATCTAATAAACTCAACATCTCGGGCCTATAGTTGCTGTTTCGAAATCCTTTCGTAATCATATAAATATTTTTCAAAAACTAAAAAAATACAGTTAGTTTAATTTTGTTAACATATGTAAAAGAAATTCATTTTGATTAAATGGTTATATTATAAATCGTAAATTAGATCGGTCTGTCTTTTCTGCTGCCATTGAGCATAATTAATTTTCATATTATGATTAAGAATCGAATGGAAAATTTTTAATGATAGCAAAATGCGAGAATAAAAAAATAAAAAAAAATTGGGTCAAGATTCGATTTTTTTTTACATTTTGTCCTAAATCTCGGAAACGGACGGATTTAGAGGCTAGATGTCTTCCCAACATTTCGTTGTCTTGCCCTTTCAATTCTAAGAATTCTAAAGAAAGTTTGTAAAAAAACGGAATATGATAACTTAAAAAACTAATGATGCAGTTCGATTCGCAGGACCGGAAATAGGGTGAAACCATCGAATTTTTCCATGTCTTTTTTTTCGACTATCACAGTGATTTTAGTGCATCGCTGAGCGACGATGCAGAATTGTTAGAACTTCTTTAGAATAGGCAATTTTTACAACTAATGAACTCGAGCGGTGTCGATCCTCAGCCACTTCAATCAACGCGATCGCTCATCGCTTAATGCGTGGGCGAAGCCTAACAGGGGAAAGTAAATCGTTGCTTCTGAGTATCCTGCGGACAGTTTCGTTAGAAACGTTGGAGATGATGAATGAGAATTCTTCCTATTCTCTTCCAGAATTTTCCGTTCCTCTCTACCTGCCAACATTTTTGGTCGGCTAGCACGTTGTAGGTTTACCAAAGAAGATTCTGTAGCAAAAAAGACAGAGGTCCGGGTCTGACTTCGACCGCGTCAAAGTTTGTGGAACAACGATTTATCTAAAAAGGCTAATGTTTGCGAAGGAACAAAGTTGTTGATCAAAGTCACTGTTTTAGACCAATCGGTCCTATGGGAGCTATATGATATAGTCACCCGATCTTGATCAAATTTGGCACAATTATTAATAAGAACACAAAGCTGACAAATACCAACTTTTCTGACAATAGCTATGAAATTAATGTAGTTATTGAGAAAACTCACAGTTCGTGACTTTGCCGTTTGTATGGGAGCTATATGATATAGTGGTCCGATCCGGCTGAATCCGAGATATACAACGCCTGCAGTATATACAAGCGTACGTGCAAAATTTCAGCTCTGTAGCTCTTACGGTCTCGGAGGAGTTCGCGTTGATCCGGACGGACGGACGGACGGACGGACGGACGGACATGGCTATTTTAACTCGTCTCGTCGTGCTGATCAAGAATATATATACTTTATATGGTCTGAGATGCTTCGTTCTATGCGTTGCCCACTTCTGACCAAAATTAATATACCCTTTTTGCAAGGGTATAAAAATGGTAAACAAAAAAAAATAAATCGGAACAAGTGGTACTAGTTGGTTAGTAGCTTTGTTTTAGTATAGGTGTAATACCCATTGTTTAGTTGTGTATCCTTAAGGCGCTTTGGCATATTTCCAATAATTTTTGGTAAATAGTCTGGGCTAATTTTGGCCCACTCCTCTTGAAGCCGTTCTTTTAAAATAGCCAACGAAGATATGGGAGTTTTGTGGACACGATAGTCCAACTCGCTGCACATATTTTCAATCGGATTGAGATCAGGACTTTGGGACGGCGTTTCCAGAACTTTTTGGGCAATTATATGTTGACAAAATGTAATCATATATAATAAATATATAATAAATGTACAAACTTCGAATGGCAAACCGGTTTTGTCTGGATTTGCAACGGGACATTCTAAAAATAGCATTGAACTCATGAACACCTGTTCGTTTTCGCGTTTAAATTCTGATATGTATTAATAATTAATCAACTAATTAAAACGTTATTTTGTAATTAATTTATTTGTTTTAATCTTTTTTAAGTGTTTTGTGAATGTCTTTTTTATGTGTAGTTGGATTTTTAGTTGTATGCCCACTAGAGCTGGAAAAAACATCGATGGTACTATCGATACATCGATGGTTTTGTATTTTTTTAAAACATCGATGTTTGGCCAGCACTATCGATGTTTTTTTTCTTTCTTTACAAGTGTTCGAGGGAAAAGCATGTAAGTTTTAATTTTTTGTTTTGTATTTTGCAGTTTAATTTATTTTGATTTATACTTTTTCAGAAATTAAAAGGAGCGACTACAATTGGTGTTGGTTGGGAGGTTTGCGAAAGGGATTATTAAAAATGGACAAGTATCTTCAAAGTAAGTTTTATTTGTAAAAAGCCACGAGCATCATGCATTTATATGTGTATGTACATACAAATGTATGAATTTATGTATGTATGTACGTTCTATACGATCACATATATGTACCAGCGTGGAGTTTTCAGTTTGGTAGCTCATAACTCTTGTCGGAGTTAACCTGCAATGATGATTACCATGATTATACCATTTTATTTTGTACCAACTATATATTACTACAATTAGTAAACATTTTTATGTAGTAAATGGATCATTTTTTCATTTCTAGTACCATCTTCAACTTCCAAGGAAAATGAAAATCCAGGAGAAAAACGCAAAAGAGAAGCAGTCTCTGCGGTGTGGAATTTTTCAAAAGGACCCGGGATACAAATATAGCCATTTGTAAGTTGTGTGGCAAAACTTATAAGTCAAGCGGCAATACAACAAACCTGATGGACCATTTAAATCGAATTCATCCGGAAGCTAAGGCCGATGGAACGCGTAAGTTAGACCCTGTTATGGATAAATATTTGGAAAAACGCTCGTATTCAAATAATTCGGGGGAAAAAAAATCTCGATAAAATAGTATTGCAAATGATTGCTTTGGATGTACAACCATTTAGTATTGTGAACGACTCTGGTTTCCGACGACTCTTGCATGAGCTGGATCCAAGATACGAACTTCCAAGTAATACGCATTTACGTACTGCTGTTTTAAACAGCGAATACAATGAGTTGAAACATAAATTACAAATAGTAATTGACAAAGTTGATTTTGTGGCTATAACTACAGATGCTTGGACATCTAGAGCAAATGAGGGTTATCTCTCCGTCACTTGTCACTACATTAATAGTCAATTTCAACTGAATTCGGCGGTATTGTCAACAGAAAAATTATTAACACCGACCAATCATAAGGCTGAAAACATTGCCGATTCTCTTCAAATTGTTTTTAATGAGTGGTCTATAATGCAGAAGATTGTGGCGATAGTGTCTGACAACGATGCCTCTATGAAAAAGGCTTGCGAAATTCTCAAAATAAGGAATGTCCCATGTTTTGCACACACAGTAAACTTGCTAGTTCAAGATCTTCTAAAGCAACCATTCCTAACGCAAATTCTCGCCAAATGTAAGCGTATCGTGTCATTTTTTAAAAGCAGCACTATAGCTTACGAAAAGTTTAAAATAGCCCAGGGCGTTGATAATCCGTATGGTTTAATTCAAGAGGTGCCAACAAGGTGGAGCAGTGCGTTTCAAATGCTCCAGCGCATTATAGTTACCAACGAATCCATCTCGAGCACGCTTCTAAACATTCCGAAGGCCCCGCAGCCACTATTTGCAAATGATATTAACATCATAAAAGAATTGGTTCAAATAATAAAGCCTTTTCATGATGCAATTGTGACCATTTCAGCTAACAAGCGTGTAACCATTTCAATTGTAAATCCACTTATCTGCGAGCTGCACAAGCGATTAAATGAAATACAATGTTTGCAACAACAGGAGGCTATGGCTGCTCTAAATTACGTTAAGGATCGCCTGCCTACACGCCTCTTCCAATATGAGACACGTACGATTACCAGGATTGCCACCATTATCGATCCTCGATTTAAAAAAGACGGCTTTTTGTCAGCCTTAAATGCAGAACAGGCTTCTAAAGCTGTAGAGGAAGAATTGTCCATCGAAATCTCAAAACTAAAGCAAACCCCTCAACCAACGCCACCAACAACAACGCCACTCAGGTTTTCTTTTATGAAGGACAAAATGCAATCCAAAGGGTCGACATCTAAAAGCAGTGCCATAATTGTTTTGCGACAGTACTTGGAGAATCCAATTGCATCAGAGGAATGCAATCCACTAGAATATTGGAAGGTATGAAAGTAAATTTTACTAATTGACAGTTAATATTATCTTATTTACAAAATTTCTTTAGGGTTGTTCATCGGATACAGAAGTCTTACAAAAATTGGCCAAAAAATTTCTATGCGTGCCTGCGTCGTCCTGCGAATCCGAACGGTTATTTAGCAAGGCTGGCCAATTGATTTCGGATAGACGATGCTCCCTAAAAGCAAGTGTTGTAAACAAGCTTTTGTTTTTAAACAAGAATATTCAAAATGATCTATAATTCTTTTTTTTTTTTTTTGTTTGTTTGTAGTGTAAGGAAATGAAAAGCTTTAAAACAATGTATTACCTTTAATTTCAATTAGTTATGAAAATGAATGAATTGTTATTTTATACTAAATCAAAGTATATAATTAAAATATAAACACAAATCTTAGTCGCTATGTTTTTATTTAATATTGCTTTAACTATTGTTGCTATTGCGCTTTATTCCAGCGTTGCATATGAACGAAGAGTTTAAAAACATTAAGATTAATTAATAATTTGGAAAATTTTGCGAAATAAATGAATAATTTTGAAAATACCGCGCAAACATCGAAACATCGATGTTTCATCGATGTTTGAAGCTGAAAACATCGAAAACATCGATGGTCGCAAACATCGATGTTTTTCCAGCTCTAATGCCCACAAAAAAAAAAAAAAATAACGGAGTAATATGTAATTGTAATCGTCTGAATTTTGCGGTAATAAATGCGGTTAGTTTAGCTGTGGAAAATTGCGGATGTCTGAACTAACGTAAAAAACCAACGACGTCTTACATTATTCAAGATCAGCTGTGCGCTGCAAAATATCTGTTTCACGAACTGTGCTATTGTTTTTCGTTCTGTCTTCGTTGTTTGTAGTTATGTTTGATTTTGCAACTTCATTTATTAACTATTTTAATTTCATTTATTTTGAATTTGAATTTGGCAGACAATTTTTGAAAGTGTGTTTTTGTACGCATGTTTATATTTGATCATTGGTGAGAAGAAAATGGAATCAATACTGAAAAAGTAAAGATAATAATTGAAATGGTAAACAAAGAAATTGAAAAAAAACGGCTACATTATCGACCTGGATGATCCGTCGAAACGAATTGCCTACATATGTAAAAGAATCGCTCTATTCAAGAGCGACCACTGTAGTAGGTAACTTTTGAAGGAGGTTGAATATGATCAGTTTTTTTTGTGTCTTTTATTGTATTTTGGAAAAAATTTCAGATTTTTATCTCACCGGATTCACTTCATACTCTGTCCGATACAAGATGGTCTGCTGGGATCGACGCCATAAAACCATTCGAAAAAATCTTCCTGGTTTGAAACATGCGTTGGAGGATTTAAAAAAGCTGAACTTGTTTGCTGAAACTCGCAGAGATGTGCAAGGAGTCATGAAATACATGAGCAAATTCGAATGTGTTTTGATGTCATCCATTTGGTTTAAAATTCTCCACGCCATTAATGAAAGAAACGTCGTTCTTCAAGCCTGGGGAGGAACTATAAACATTGAAGAAAATAATCTCGAGAGTCTCGTCGACGATTTGCAGCTCCTGTGTCATCAACGGAATATATTTTTATTGCGGGGGATGCAAAGTGGTTTGCAAATGAAATGGAAGACACTTCTTCAACATTGCCTGTTCCTCAGAAGAAGAAACGCGCTGACCATTTGAAGATGAAGACAGCACTGAAGAAGAAATCGAATTTAAACGAAATACTTTCTTCATGGAAATAGATTCAGTAATCTCCGGAATTCATAACCTATTCTCTGCAATGAGAGATATCGTTAAGATATCGTTTTTTCATTTTTATGGAGGTTTCAAGAGATGGAAGATAAAGAGATACAAAAGGCGGCAGACAACTTTGTGGAGAATTACGCTTCTAACGTAGCTCAAGAACTGTCAACTGAAATCATTCATTTAAAGCACATTTATGAAGCGAACTTCACTGCGTGTCTTCGTGCATTCTAGTTGCTAAATGACATCACAGCAAAAAACTTGCAAAATCTCTTCCCAAACATTTGTGTTGCTCTGCGAATATTTTGTACCTTGCCAGTTTCAGCAGCCACTCAGTTATCGATGTTTTCGCCTCTTCTAAAGCAAAAAAAGCTTGTCTTTCACACGAATAAGTATTGACTAACGGCGTTGCGAATCGTAGCCGGTGACTCGTCTGCGATTCTCGCAGAGATTGGCGCCTCAGGGCAAGCCATTAGAAATGCCAAGGTTGGCATGGAGCTGCTGGCTGCGATGCAGCTATCGTCTGCCATCAGCCGCTTGGAGGCGTTGGCGACATCGCTGACCCTCAGGAACGCACTGTTGGGGGCGGCAGAGGGCAGGCCTGCTGCACAGCCGCCCACCACCCTCGTTGTTACACCCGTGGCTATACACACTGCTGCATACCGCGCTGCCTTCCCCGCGGTCACCGCCAGAGTCGGTCACCACGAGTCGGGACCCGAACGTGTCCAGTAAGCAACAAAGCAGTAACACGAGATACGCGAACTCAGGAGCGGAGGCGCTGTCACACGTACGCCGTCGGTTAGCGAGATAAAGCGGGTGGTAGCGAATAAGAAGTTCGCAGAAGTTGGACTGCAGAAGGCGGCAAGACCTTCCCTCAAGGTGTTGGATGTGGACAGCAAGCACACTCCGGAGGTCTTCATGCAGCAGCTGTACGAGAATAACTTCAAGCAGATGACGGTAGAGTCCTTTAAGAAGGCAGTACACATGGTGTCAAAGCCATGGGTCGCGCAAGAAGGCAAGAGAGTGAACGTCTCCATCGAGGTAGACGACTCGTTTGCGTCCTTGCCTGAAGGCCGTGAGAGGTTCTACATTCGATGGTTCAGCTAAAAGTTCTGCTGCCACAGATGCGCAGGCTCCGACCACAAGGTGGCCCAGTGTGGAGCAAAAGAAGCGACATGCTGCCGATGTGGCCAGAAGGGCCACATGATCTGGAAGTGCGAGAATTTGGTGGACTGCCGGAATTGCCGCTTTAATGGAAAGACATCGGGGCATTTAATGCTCTCGTTGGTCTGTCCAATGTTCGCTGAAAAGAAGGCAAGGTTTGCGGCTAATCATTAACCATGTTTAGCTTGATCCAAGCCAATTGTGGTCGGGGTCGCGTTGCGTCCATCGATGTCGGTGAGCGTATGCGCGGTTTCGGCCACCCCTTTGCGTTGCTGCAGGTGCCCCACTCAGACTTGGATGGCCGAATAATTGGATTACCAGCCGGGATAAAAATTTCGGTAGTCGAATCTTCGAGGGACACCGAAGAAACTTTGCTGTCATCATCGACGACCCAGATGCCATTTGCCTGCTGATCGAGTCCCTAATCACCGAAACTGGAGTATGCGTGAGGATCACGGGTAAATTTGGCTCTATTTACCTGACCTCACTGTACTGCCATGCACATGCTAAGTTGACGGGATTTTTCCAGTACATGGATGCCATACTGCTATTGGCGAGCAGTGCTCCGGTCATCCTCTGCCTAGATGCGAACGCGGAATCTCCGATGTGGTTCAGTAAACGCTACGATAGCTTTCGTGGCCATCTGAACTACAGACGGGGTGAGCAGCTGGAGTCGTCAACAGATTCAGCGAGGTGTTCACGTTCGATAATCGCCGTGGACAACGCGATATTGACGTAACAATCGTTAGCGAAGCAGCGTCTACGTGGGCCGCGGGAGCACCTTCCGTTGGAGCACATCAGGATGTCGCCGTTGGACTCCTCGGTGTCTGCGCTACGCCTTGCCGTACAGTCTACGTGCGACAGGGTGCTAGGTCGTAGAACCTCGCGAGCCGCTGGAAAGGTGAAGTGGCGCTCCACTGAACTGGGTACAAAACGTCATGAAGTCAGGAGACGTAGGCGGAGGCTTCAGGATGCTAGGCGCAGAGGGAACGAATCTGTGCAGTTTCTGGCAAATCATCTGCGGACGGCGGTCCGCGAGTTCAAGAAGCTCATCCTGAAGACGAAGGAGGATCATTGGCGGAACTTCGTTGGAGACCACAGAGATGACCCATAGGGGCATGCGTACAGGATTTGCCGAGGACGAAAGCGGACCACAGAGTTAGGATGCCTTCGCGAGGATGGCAGGCCGGTTCTCGAAGTCTTCGAGATCGGAGTATGCGTAGTCCGGTTGAAGAGCAGGCGCTCTCCCGGATTGGACGGCATCACAGAAGGTATCTTCAAGGCAGTATGGCGTGCTATATCCGAGCACATAACAGCGTTGTTATCTCGCTGTGTGGCAGAGGGATATTTCCCCCTTGAGTGGAAATGCCCGAGAGTAGTGGCGCTCCTCAAGGGCTCTGACAAGGAAAAGAGTGATCCAGCTTCCTATCGGGGCATCTGCCTGCTGCCAGTGTTTGGCAAGGTGCTAGAGGGGATCATGGTGAATCTCATGAAAGAGGTGCTTCCGGATGGAAATAGATGGCATTTCGGCTTTCGACCTGGACGCTGTGTTGAGGATGCCTGGCACCACGTGGATTTCAAGGGTGCCTTCGACAATGTCGAGTGGAGTGCTGTGAGCGCCGCTTGATCGACGCGGGATGCCAAGAAGCCAGCTTGTGGAGAAGCTTCTTCAGTGGCAGAAAAGCGAGGATGACCAGCAGATTTGGAGATGTTGACGTGGAGGTCACCCGAGGATGTTAGCAGGGATCCATCAGTGGACCATTTTCTTGGAACACTATGATGGATGTGCTGCTCCAACGTTTGGAGTCCCTGTGTGTATTCAGTGCGTATGCAGACGATCTGTTGGTCCTCGTCGAGGAAAGGTCGAGAGCCGAGCTGGAATGTCGTGGAAAGGAGCTGATGTCCGTCGTGGGAGCTTGGGGAGCTGAAGTCGGAGTTTCGGTTTCGACCAGCAAGGCGGCAATGATGTTACTAAAAGGGAGATTGGCCGCTTCTAGGTCGCTCTCTGTAGCGTTTGCAGGAGCATTCCTACAATATGTAACTCAGTACCGATACCTGGGCATCAAAGTCGGCGATCGGCTTAATTTTCAGCCGCACATCGCAAGATTAAGCGGTGAGTTGGCTGGAGTCAGTGGTGCATTCAGTCGCGTTCTGAGGGTTGACTGGGGTCTCAGTCCCCGATCCAGACGCACTGTGTATGATGGACTCATGGTGCCTTGCGCGCTATTTGGTGCCATAGTGTGGTATTCCGCGGTTAAGAGTACGATGGTCGCCAGGAGGCACCTCTGCTCTTGCTAGAGAATCATGCTCTTAGGATGCCTGCCGGTATGCCGTACAGTGTCCACTGTGGCACTGCAGGTGCTTGTTGGAGCCCCCATTGGACTTGGTTGCCAAGTAGGTGTGAGGACATTATAGATAATAATAATGTCGCACACAACAATCAAGCATGAACACAATCTAAACGATACAATGGTATAGAGATAAGATACAGTCGACACACAAACCATCGGAGTCACGATCAAAGCATACGATATATGCTGGACCGGTCGAACTCAAGCGAAGCATACGATATACGATCAAACTCAAATATGGTCGAGCAACCGCTGACAAAATTTCGTCCAAGCGGGAAGATGCGTGGGAGGCGTAACACATGAAATCGGCTACGCGAGCGCAAATGAAACGAGGCTAGAGGGCATTGGCCTGATATTGAAACGCAAGAGCCAAAGTGAGAGAAACGATAAGAGAAGGCATGAACTGGGCTGGCGTGCGTGTGTTTTATGGAGCGATGCATGAGAGAGCACACATGACACACGCACACTATGCGTGTACAACCGCAAGAGAGGGTGACGGCGGCCAATGCAAATGTTCTCTGCCTGCGCATGCGAAACTCGAAAGCACGTTGATCAGGAGTAGGCACAAAGAGAGCCAGCTCAAACTGTCAAAGTATGCGTACGCTTGCTTGTTTGCTTAAGCTGCTTTACACTGCGCGAATCGTATGTGAAGAAACGAATAAAAAAATTAAACTGCAAGTGAAAAAGAATAATAGATTCTGCAATCCTTTCTACCTATTTAAATATCAAAAAAAAAAAAAAAAAATGCCGGTCTATTTTTTCTATAGGAAACAAGTGTAACGGCCGCTACCTGCAATAGGAAATATATGAGTATGCCAAGCTGAATTTTCCCACAACCCTTTTTTTCCGAATCGCCTTAAAAAACAAAGTACAGTCTTGAGTCTTGGGTTCCTTTTACCCAAATGTTATAAAAATGAATGCAAATAAGCATCGACTATTATATATATTTATCATACTATAGATATATGTGCATACATGTATATCTTACATTTATTATTATGCATGTTCGCTTATATTATAATATACTTTTTACCCTATAGGGACAATATATAAATAATGGCAAAATATTTATAAAGTTGCCATGTAAGAAAGTGAAGCATTAATTTTTCTGTGTGTAGCTGCGTAACAAAGCGACATAGTACTGCTTTCGTCAAAAGTCTGTGCGACACTAGCTGTTTTCTTACGCTCTCAACTTGTACTTCGTGCTCACATCGGCATGCACACAGACAGCCACACGAGCAATTGCCGAGCAAAAGTGCCCGCACGGGCTATGTGTGCCAGCGATGCCAAGTCAAAATTTGAGAAATACGTAGCCAGGCTCCAAAATCTTCGTATTTGTACGTAGCACAATTTTGCTGAAATACGTAGATCTACGTACTTTTTTTAAAGCTTAAAAACAATAAAAAAATTAATAAACAATTAAATTTTTAAATTAACTGTATTGTATCTCGTTGTTATTATTTTCATTTGTCATTTTAGAAAGCAAATTACAGTGTTTATATTATACATATTAATTTATGTACATGTTTTACAAAAATTTATACATGTTTTGATTAAAATATTTTAGGTGTTTGTCAGAAGGCTCTAAGTTTTCCTTTAATCCACTTTTGGTGTGAAGCAATCCTTTTAAAGTGTCCGTTTCTAATTTGTTTCTGTTATTTGTCTTAATTAAATTAATTTCAGAAAATAAACGCTCAACATTAGCACTGCTATGTGGCAAAACAAGCAAATTTTGGGTTAACTCCGTCAAGAAGGGAAACATGTGGGTTGAATTTCCGTTTTTTACGTTTGAAACATAACGCCAAAAGACGTTTGGCGGTACCGCTTCCTCCTCTTTGAATGGAAAATTAATGTTCCGGAGAAGTCGCAATTCGCGGTCTAGCTCCGTCATATCTTGTGAACACAATCCTGTAAATAATAAGAACTAATTAAAAATTCTGTTCATAAGACAATAAAAAACATACCTGGAAACATTTGCCCCAAATGTGCAATAGATGGTAGCTTTGCTTTCAAACTATTGTTTAGTATTGTCGCTGGATTTAAGATAGCGGACGTTGACGATACTATGCGCAGTACGTTCAAGTGGCCCCTACGACACCAGGACAAAGCCTGTTACGCGCGAGCCCAAGCAGATAACTGCCCACCTCCCACCCGACCGACCGAGGGGTGCAGCCGTATAACGCACGGCACGAATCGCGTGGACAAATACACAATAGAAAAAACAGACAAACAAATAACTAAAAAATACTATAGCTATCTATTAACTAAATGGGATAGGATAGAAGTTTTAATCATATTAATAGAAAGCTCTGAGCCAATTACAGGGAAAAGAAGGTTGTAATCAGAGCAGAGGACCCTAAAAGGTTCATGCAGGGCATAGTTAGAAGAACAACGACTAAGGGATAAAGGTATCAAAGGATGTCTACTCCGTCTACATGGTACCGACAGATTTACCTGAGCTAATAACTCAGGCGAGTCGATATCACCAATTAGGAGCTTGTGCATAAAAATAACACCAAGCATAATTCTACGGTTAGTTAGGGAAGGAAGGTTAATCAAGAGAAGTCTACTAGAATACGAAGGCAAATTGACATTGCGATCGAATCTTCGAGGGACACCGAAGAAACTTTGCTGTCATCATCGACGACCCAGATGCCATTTGCCTGCTGATCGAGTCCCTAATCACCGAAACTGGAGTATGCGTGAGGATCACGGGTAAATTTGGCTCTATTTACCTGACCTCACTGTACTGCCATGCACATGCTAAGTTGACGGGATTTTTCCAGTACATGGATGCCATACTGCTATTGGCGAGCAGTGCTCCGGTCATCCTCTGCCTAGATGCGAACGCGGAATCTCCGATGTGGTTCAGTAAACGCTACGATAGCTTTCGTGGCCATCTGAACTACAGACGGGGTGAGCAGCTGGAGTCGTCAACAGATTCAGCGAGGTGTTCACGTTCGATAATCGCCGTGGACAACGCGATATTGACGTAACAATCGTTAGCGAAGCAGCGTCTACGTGGGCCGCGGGAGCACCTTCCGTTGGAGCACATCAGGATGTCGCCGTTGGACTCCTCGGTGTCTGCGCTACGCCTTGCCGTACAGTCTACGTGCGACAGGGTGCTAGGTCGTAGAACCTCGCGAGCCGCTGGAAAGGTGAAGTGGCGCTCCACTGAACTGGGTACAAAACGTCATGAAGTCAGGAGACGTAGGCGGAGGCTTCAGGATGCTAGGCGCAGAGGGAACGAATCTGTGCAGTTTCTGGCAAATCATCTGCGGACGGCGGTCCGCGAGTTCAAGAAGCTCATCCTGAAGACGAAGGAGGATCATTGGCGGAACTTCGTTGGAGACCACAGAGATGACCCATAGGGGCATGCGTACAGGATTTGCCGAGGACGAAAGCGGACCACAGAGTTAGGATGCCTTCGCGAGGATGGCAGGCCGGTTCTCGAAGTCTTCGAGATCGGAGTATGCGTAGTCCGGTTGAAGAGCAGGCGCTCTCCCGGATTGGACGGCATCACAGAAGGTATCTTCAAGGCAGTATGGCGTGCTATATCCGAGCACATAACAGCGTTGTTATCTCGCTGTGTGGCAGAGGGATATTTCCCCCTTGAGTGGAAATGCCCGAGAGTAGTGGCGCTCCTCAAGGGCTCTGACAAGGAAAAGAGTGATCCAGCTTCCTATCGGGGCATCTGCCTGCTGCCAGTGTTTGGCAAGGTGCTAGAGGGGATCATGGTGAATCTCATGAAAGAGGTGCTTCCGGATGGAAATAGATGGCATTTCGGCTTTCGACCTGGACGCTGTGTTGAGGATGCCTGGCACCACGTGGATTTCAAGGGTGCCTTCGACAATGTCGAGTGGAGTGCTGTGAGCGCCGCTTGATCGACGCGGGATGCCAAGAAGCCAGCTTGTGGAGAAGCTTCTTCAGTGGCAGAAAAGCGAGGATGACCAGCAGATTTGGAGATGTTGACGTGGAGGTCACCCGAGGATGTTAGCAGGGATCCATCAGTGGACCATTTTCTTGGAACACTATGATGGATGTGCTGCTCCAACGTTTGGAGTCCCTGTGTGTATTCAGTGCGTATGCAGACGATCTGTTGGTCCTCGTCGAGGAAAGGTCGAGAGCCGAGCTGGAATGTCGTGGAAAGGAGCTGATGTCCGTCGTGGGAGCTTGGGGAGCTGAAGTCGGAGTTTCGGTTTCGACCAGCAAGGCGGCAATGATGTTACTAAAAGGGAGATTGGCCGCTTCTAGGTCGCTCTCTGTAGCGTTTGCAGGAGCATTCCTACAATATGTAACTCAGTACCGATACCTGGGCATCAAAGTCGGCGATCGGCTTAATTTTCAGCCGCACATCGCAAGATTAAGCGGTGAGTTGGCTGGAGTCAGTGGTGCATTCAGTCGCGTTCTGAGGGTTGACTGGGGTCTCAGTCCCCGATCCAGACGCACTGTGTATGATGGACTCATGGTGCCTTGCGCGCTATTTGGTGCCATAGTGTGGTATTCCGCGGTTAAGAGTACGATGGTCGCCAGGAGGCACCTCTGCTCTTGCTAGAGAATCATGCTCTTAGGATGCCTGCCGGTATGCCGTACAGTGTCCACTGTGGCACTGCAGGTGCTTGTTGGAGCCCCCCATTGGACTTGGTTGCCAAGTAGGTGTGAGGACATTATAGATAATAATAATGTCGCACACAACAATCAAGCATGAACACAATCTAAACGATACAATGGTATAGAGATAAGATACAGTCGACACACAAACCATCGGAGTCACGATCAAAGCATACGATATATGCTGGACCGGTCGAACTCAAGCGAAGCATACGATATACGATCAAACTCAAATATGGTCGAGCAACCGCTGACAAAATTTCGTCCAAGCGGGAAGATGCGTGGGAGGCGTAACACATGAAATCGGCTACGCGAGCGCAAATGAAACGAGGCTAGAGGGCATTGGCCTGATATTGAAACGCAAGAGCCAAAGTGAGAAAAACGATAAGAGAAGGCATGAACTGGGCTGGCGTGCGTGTGTTTTATGGAGCGATGCATGAGAGAGCACACATGACACACGCACACTATGCGTGTACAACCGCAAGAGAGGGTGACGGCGGCCAATGCAAATGTTCTCTGCCTGCGCATGCGAAACTCGAAAGCACGTTGATCAGGAGTAGGCACAAAGAGAGCCAGCTCAAACTGTCAAAGTATGCGTACGCTTGCTTGTTTGCTTAAGCTGCTTTACACTGCGCGAATCGTATGTGAAGAAACGAATAAAAAAATTAAACTGCAAGTGAAAAGAATAATAGATTCTGCAATCCTTTCTACCTATTTAAATATCAAAAAAAAAAAAAAAAATGCCGGTCTATTTTTTCTATAGGAAACAAGTGTAACGGCCGCTACCTGCAATAGGAAATATATGAGTATGCCAAGCTGAATTTTCCCACAACCCTTTTTTTCCGAATCGCCTTAAAAAAACAAAGTACAGTCTTGAGTCTTGGGTTCCTTTTACCCAAATGTTATAAGAATGAATGCAAATAAGCATCGACTATTATATATATTTATCATACTATAGATATATGTGCATACATGTATATCTTACATTTATTATTATGCATGTTCGCTTATATTATAATATACTTTTTACCCTATAGGGACAATATATAAATAATGGCAAAATATTTATAAAGTTGCCATGTAAGAAAGTGAAGCATTAATTTTTCTGTGTGTAGCTGCGTAACAAAGCGACATAGTACTGCTTTCGTCAAAAGTCTGTGCGACACTAGCTGTTTTCTTACGCTCTCAACTTGTACTTCGTGCTCACATCGGCATGCACACAGACAGCCACACGAGCAATTGCCGAGCAAAAGTGCCCGCACGGGCTATGTGTGCCAGCGATGCCAAGTCAAAATTTGAGAAATACGTAGCCAGGCTCCAAAATCTTCGTATTTGTACGTAGCACAATTTTGCTGAAATACGTAGATCTACGTACTTTTTTTAAAGCTTAAAAACAATAAAAAAAATTAATAAACAATTAAATTTTTAAATTAACTGTATTGTATCTCGTTGTTATTATTTTCATTTGTCATTTTAGAAAGCAAATTACAGTGTTTATATTATACATATTAATTTATGTACATGTTTTACAAAAATTTATACATGTTTTGATTAAAATATTTTAGGTGTTTGTCAGAAGGCTCTAAGTTTTCCTTTAATCCACTTTTGGTGTGAAGCAATCCTTTTAAAGTGTCCGTTTCTAATTTGTTTCTGTTATTTGTCTTAATTAAATTAATTTCAGAAAATAAACGCTCAACATTAGCACTGCTATGTGGCAAAACAAGCAAATTTTGGGTTAACTCCGTCAAGAAGGGAAACATGTGGGTTGAATTTCCGTTTTTTACGTTTGAAACATAACGCCAAAAGACGTTTGGCGGTACCGCTTCCTCCTCTTTGAATGGAAAATTAATGTTCCGGAGAAGTCGCAATTCGCGGTCTAGCTCCGTCATATCTTGTGAACACAATCCTGTAAATAATAAGAACTAATTAAAAATTCTGTTCATAAGACAATAAAAAACATACCTGGAAACATTTGCCCCAAATGTGCAATAGATGGTAGCTTTGCTTTCAAACTATTGTTTAGTATTGTCGCTGGATTTAAGATAGCGGACGTTGACGATACTATGCGCAGTACGTTCAAGTGGCCCCTACGACACCAGGACAAAGCCTGTTACGCGCGAGCCCAAGCAGATAACTGCCCACCTCCCACCCGACCGACCGAGGGGTGCAGCCGTATAACGCACGGCACGAATCGCGTGGACAAATACACAATAGAAAAAACAGACAAACAAATAACTAAAAAATACTATAGCTATCTATTAACTAAATGGGATAGGATAGAAGTTTTAATCATATTAATAGAAAGCTCTGAGCCAATTACAGGGAAAAGAAGGTTGTAATCAGAGCAGAGGACCCTAAAAGGTTCATGCAGGGCATAGTTAGAAGAACAACGACTAAGGGATAAAGGTATCAAAGGATGTCTACTCCGTCTACATGGTACCGACAGATTTACCTGAGCTAATAACTCAGGCGAGTCGATATCACCAATTAGGAGCTTGTGCATAAAAATAACACCAAGCATAATTCTACGGTTAGTTAGGGAAGGAAGGTTAATCAAGAGAAGTCTACTAGAATACGAAGGCAAATTGACATTGCGATCCCAGCTTAAGCCACGAAGAGCAAATAGCAAGAACTGCTTTTGAACGGATTCAAGTCTAATCTGGTGCGACTCATATTGAGGTGACCAAATGCAAGATCCATACTCTAAAATAGGACGGACAAGCGAAGTAAAAAGAACTTTAGTTGTATAGGGGTCATCAAATTCTTTTGACCATCTTTTAATGAAACCCAGGACACTCATGGCCTTTGCGACCGTGGTGGAAATATGGGTGTTAAAATTTAACTTATGGTCCATAAGTACGCCCAAATCATTCATATTATTTAGACGTTCTAAAGGACTATTGTTTAGAAAATAAGTGACCAGTTGAGGAGAGTTACGAAAAAAGTCATTACCTTACATTTGGTAGTGTTAAGATTTAGTAGATTAAACTGGCACCAGGATTGAAAGTTATTAAGATCAGCTTGTAGCCGACTAAATGAATCTGTATCTTTATAAGTAAGACAAAGCTTGACATCGTCAGCATACATAAGCACATGCGAATGAACAATGACTGATGGAAGATCGTTAATGAATAGTGTAAAAGCAGAGGGCCAAGATGACTACCTTGAGGTACACCAGAAGTCACAGGAATGGAATCGGAAAAAGAAGACTTAAAAAGTACCTTCTGTTTTCTATTTGTTAAATAATCTCGAACCCAAGAGAGGAAAAGGTGTGGAAACCCAATGTCGCTCAGCTTAGAAAGTAGTAGGGTATGATTAACGGAATCAAAGGCTTTGCTGAAGTCAGTGTATATAACATCAGTTTGTTTACTATTTTTGAACCCCTTAATAATTATTGATGTAAATTCTAAAAGGTTAGTGGTTGTAGATCTACGTTTCACAAACCCATGTTGGGATGGCGAAATAATAGAACTGCAAAAATGTTGCAATTGAGAAGTTATAATTTTCTCAAAAGCTTTCGGAATAGCGGACAATTTTGATATACCTCTATAGTTAGAGGCTTCGGACTTTTTGCCATTTTTATGCAGAGGTATGATATACGACTCCTTCCAAATAGATGGAAAAGAGGAAGATTCGACAGACAATAGAAACAATTTTAAAATGGGTTTGCATAATGCGTTTGCACAGAACCTGAGTACACATCCAGGAAGACCATCTGGCCCCGGAGAATAAACAGGTTTAACTGATTTAAGTTCGCTAAGAATAGAACTTTCATCAAACACTGGATTGAAAATGCAATTAGCCTTTTTAAATGATAAGGATACGGACTTGCTCGATATTCCGTTGAGGAATAAGTTATTTTAAAAAAACTCGCAAACATAT